>JAJOZX010001514.1:250000-510000 GCA_023014485.1 Bathynomus jamesi | reverse complement strand
ATGACAATTTATACTCATTTCAAAGTGTAATTATAAAAAAATATTTTTTATTCACGAAAAAGGGAAAGTTTAATAAGTTAAGTTGCCCATAAATTTACATTTTCTCTAACTAGCTAATCTTTAAATATTATAAACTATTGTAATCTCCTACTCTATATTAATAATAATTCTATATTAAGTTTTACTTTATAATTTTATATTAAACCATCTTATTATGTTGACTTTATTTTAAGTATTTTAATAATTTTTATAATCCAAAATTATATTTCCATTATTTTATTCAAATTGTCCACCAGGGACTTGAAATTTTAATGAAAAATTTTGTTGTTGTTAACATTGTTGAAGAAAGAAAATACTTTTAACATAAGAAAAAACATTTAGTTTAAATACTGGTATTGAATTTATGAAATTAAAATAAAATTATTTTATCACTTCACTGAGTAATAAAACTTTTTAACATTATTTAAGCTACGGTATATGATTAACAAATTATGGTGCTGTATGTCGTGGAATGAGGTAAGGAAAAGCATTTAAACAAATTTGAAATGTAAAAATATAAACATTGAAAGTTTTCACATTAGATTGGTAAAATTTATGAAGGGAATTATTTTTTAAAACAAGGTAAAGAATCGGTATCGGCAGGTTTTCATGAATCGGCATCGGCTAAATTTGGAATCGGTACATCACTAGTAAATACATTGATGTATCTGGAGAATTTTGGATTTTGGAGTCAAGGCTCGGGATTGGGGTACCGGTGGGGGTTGAGAAACATCATGTAACTATAACACCAATATAGCAAGCATCCCTTGGGTTGCCGTTGATATTTGAGTGATATTAAATACTAGTGTCAGCCCAACAGATGCATACCCAGTATCTCGGTAGTTCATGAATTATTTTTGTTTATTGTTAAAAGCAAACATGCAAGCAGAGGTTTATGTATTCAGAAAGTTAAAGCACATTTGTATCCTTATTTCTGATTCATTTCAGAGGAGTTTTTAAATACAAATTCTAACTTATATTCCTGGTGAGTAAGGATGGGGAAAACTACGTTTCCTACTTTTTTCTAGTTTGTCCTTTTTGCGGGAAGAGACATTTCTCGGAGAAATAGTGTATCCGATAACCAATCATAAAAAGCGAAGGTGTGGCATAAGGCTGCGTCTCGATTGTAGACACCATTCGACCAAGGAAGTACTCCGGGGGGTGGGGGGACGCTAGACAGAAGATAAGGAGTGCTGGAACTCCCGTTTCTCCTGTCACTACCCTCCTTAGCTGATCTTTTTCCCTATCTCATCTACCCTGTGAGCAGACCCGGGCAGCGGGGCTGGATCTGCTACTGCCCATTCGAGATGTTTCTGGACCTCTGCTTGATTCACTTTTCATAAACTTCTGCAACATTCGTCGCCTTTTCTAAAATTTTCAATCTGTTGAACACCACCTCTCCTCCTCTAAACCTCATCTTTTCCTCACTGAAACTTAGGTGTCTGGGACGACTGACAGCAACCCCTTTTCTGCACTTTCTTACTTTCTCTATACTCAATTTCACTCCAAAGGTGGATGTTGCGTATATGTACGCAATGACCTAACTTGTTCTCGTATTCCCGAACTCGAATCTTCCGAATTCTATACCCTCTGGCTACGGCTTACTTGCCATTCTCAAACTAAATACATCTGCACTGTTTATCTTTCTCCTAATTCTACTGACTATCCAAAATTCTTTGACTATTTCACTTCCAAAGTGGAATACATTCTTTCCCTTTGCTGAAATCTCCATTTTAGGAGATTTCAATGTTCACCACCACCTTTGGCTTTCCTCCCATTTCACTGACATCCCTGGTGAACTAGCTTACAACTTTTCTATCCTAAATGACCTAGAGCAGATTGTACAGCACCTTACTCGTATCCCTGATCGCCTTGGAGATAGGCTCAACATTCTGGATTTCTTTCTTCTAATCCTTCTTCTTACTCTGTGAAACTTTTTTCTCCGTTGTGCTCCTCCAATCAATCTTATATCTGTTTCCTGTCCTTTTACTCCAATTCGGCCTTTGGATCCTCCCAAAAGGAGACGTCTATGGCACTTCGGCGCCGCTGATTGGGGGTCCCTTAAGCAGTACTTCTGTGATTTCCCATGGGATGATTACTGCCTCTGTGGCTGGGGCCTTTCTGAGTGTGCAGAGCGCATCACAGAGGTGATTCTCTCGGGCATGGAGGCGTACGTTACATATTCTATTCCTACTACTAATGCAAAAAACCTTGGTTTAACTTTACTTGTTCTGATGCTATCCGCAACAGAGAGGAGGCTTTCAGAAGGTACTGTCGCCATCCAACTCCTGATTTTCACTCCGCTTATATTTCTGCCTGGAATCGTGCAAAATCTGTTCTTCGACTCACCAAAACTTCCTTCATCCGACAAAAATGTGAAAATCTATGCAATTCTAATTCTTTTCGCTCTTTCTGGCATCTAGCTAAGAACTTCTTCAACAACTTTACTTCCTCTTCTTTCCCTCCTCTTTTCCATTCCGACGGCACAGTTGCCGTCTCTTCTCCTGGCAAAGCTAAACTCTTCGCTCAAACTTTCGCCTCCAATTCAACCATAGACGATTCCGGTGGTGTTCTTCTATCTCCTCCCCCATCTGATTTTATTATGTCTGAAATTAGAATCTCTTCTAAAGATGTTTTTCAGGCTCAACTCTAGGAAGGCGTACGGTCCTGATGGTGTTCCTCCTGTTGTTCTTAAGAACTGTGCTTCTGTGCTGACACCCTGTCTAGGCAAACTCTTTCGACTTTGTCTTTCATCTGGTACTTTTCCTTCCTGCTGGAAGTTCGCTTTCATTCAGCCTGTCCCAAAGAAGGGTGACCGTTCTCAACACTCCAACTATCGTCCAATTGCTTTGATTTCTTGCCTTTCTAAAGTTTTTGAATCTATCCTTAATAGGAAGATTCTTAAACACCTTTTTTCTCACAATCTTCTTTCAGATCGTCAGTATGGATTCCACAAGGGACGCTCTACTGGCGATCTTCTTGCATATCTCTCTGATTCTTGGTCATCCTCCTTTCGGGATTTCGGTGAAACTTTTGCTATTTCGCTAGACATATCAAAAACTTTTGATAGAGTCTGGCACAAATCGTTAATTTCCAAACTGCACTCCTTCGGTTTCTATCCTTCTATCTGTGCCTTCATCTCTACTTTCCTTTCTGGCCGATCTATAGCTGCAGTTGTAGATGACCATTGTTCTTCTCCTAAAGCTATTAACAGTGGTGTTCCTCAGGGTTCTGTCCTGTCACCCACTCTTTTCCTTTTATTTATCAATGATCTTTTAATTCGTACTTCCTGTCCTATTCATTCCTATGCCGATGATTCCACTCTTCACTTCTCCACCCGCTTCCCAAAGCGTCCCTCACAGCAGTCGCTTCTTGATTCGCCTGAGGCGGCTATGGGGCACCTGACCTCTGATCTTTCTGCTATATCTGATTGGGGCAGAGAAAACCTTGTGGCTTTCAATGCCTCAAAAACTCAGTTCCTCCATCTGTCTACTCCTCTCAATCTTCCATATGATTATCCCCTTACCTTCAACAGCACTCAACTCAATCCTTCATCTTCTCTTAACATTCTTGGCGTTTCCTTTTCTCGTGATATTTCCTGGAAAGATCACATATACTCCCTTTCTAAAACAGCTTCTAAGAGGTTAGGTGTGCTGTACCGGCTCCGCGGTTTCTTCACCCCCACTCAGTTACTGTCTCTGTACAAGGGTCTTGTTCGGCCCTGTATGGAGTATGCTTCTCATGTGTGGGGTCGTTCAACCCACACAGCCATACTTGACCGGGTAGAATCAAAGGCTTTTCGTCTCATCAATTCCCCGCCTCTTACTGATTGTCTTTAATCTCTCTCTCTTCGCTGCAATGTTGCTTCACTCTCCCTTTACTATCGCTATCATAACGAACATTGCTCTTCTGAACTCTTTAATTGCATGCCTCCTCCTTTAAGGATAGCACGCAGTACCAGACTTTCTACGCTTTCTCATTCCTTTTCTGTCCAACTATCTAATGTAAGCGTTAATCGGTATTTTCAGTCTTTCATCTATTCAACCGGTCAACTCTGGAACAATCTTCCTCAGTCCATCTTTGCTCCTGTCTATGACCTCCCATTTTCAAACGCAGAGTGTCTAGGCATCTCGGAAATCCCGGACCTTGATTATGGCTCTCTTCTTCTTCTATGGGAGGGGTGCTTTTTCGGGCATTTGCCCTTGGCCCCTCCTTCCTGCATAAAAAATATATATATACCGGTATATATTTTTGAAAATTTTATTTTTTCGTCAACTTTTTTCCGGAAGAAGATATGATACATAAATAAACA
Organism: Bathynomus jamesi; assembly: GCA_023014485.1. Classification (NCBI taxonomy): domain Eukaryota; kingdom Metazoa; phylum Arthropoda; class Malacostraca; order Isopoda; family Cirolanidae; genus Bathynomus; species Bathynomus jamesi. The sequence goes on along the minus strand of JAJOZX010001514.1, from coordinate 505,649 downwards.
TGTGCAATCGATAGTACATGGTTGTACATGGTTGTAGTTTTTCCATGTGCTCTATGAAAGCGATGAGATTCTGGATAACGCTAAGGTAGAAGTTACTGTGTATTGGCACTATTTGTCATAATGTTATAATGTTTCAGACCAACAAAGACCCTAGGATCCACTCATGGCTGGTCTACCTAACTGTGTTCGTAATTGTATATTGTACATGTCCTCCGTGGTGGCGGAGGGGACCTACAATTTTACGTGGGTTCCGAACCACAAAGAACATAAGAACATATGAAATTTTTATAATGAGCACACTAGGGGCCACTTCGGCCCATCGAGGTGGCTCCACTACGTAAAAACTGCCTGTACATTGGCAACAACCAATTTTTACAAAACTAAATTATTATCAATTTAAAACTAATTAATTATCAATTTAAAACTAAAGATAGAATCTCTGGATCCAGAGGATCAAGTCATAATAGACTACTATCCACAAATATGTTACACTCTATATCTATTTATAACCGACATGCAAATATATCAGATCCAAAAAATCCAGTCAATTTCATTACGGTATCCATCAATACCAGTACCAGCGGAATCCAGGTCCACCATAGGCGGGACACATTGTTCGGCTCTCCCCATTACCTACCCCTAAGGCGCCTCTTAATTAAAGGGAGGAGAAAGCGAAGCGCGAACCCGGACATTTCAACTCAACTTTCCTCAGCGGAACTACTCAGACACTGCGAGGCTGGATGACACTTTGGTTCAATTGCTGCCAACTTCTAGTCAACAGTTTCTTTAGATTTGATACAGAAGAGGCTTTGTTTTCTACAAATGGCAATAAAGATGCTCGATATCTTAGAGTAGTTATCAGATATCAGCCCAGATATCAATCCTATTAAGTATGTCTTAGAGCCTAAGACATGATCAATAAGATTGATATCCGGACTTCTCGGAGCCGAACGAAGATCTTGTAACCTTTTTTGTTTCTTCCTCTGAGAAGTACTGTATATTGTGAAGTGTGGCAGGCTGCAGTCTTCTTGCAATACACTACTTGTTGAATTGAAGTTTTCCTTGATGGAACAATGGAAGATGTTTCTCAAGGATGGATGCGTACGTCCTGGCATTCAGACGCCCTTCGGCGAATATTAAGTCCGTTTTCTCAGCATCCCGTATTAGTGTCTACACCATATACTAAAAGCTCAACGCCATATAATGTGGGCAGAACTAAAGCTTCGTGGACGTGATTTGACTATGGTCCCCAAATATTAGTTAATAAAAACTAAATTTCACAAAATACGAGGGCCACTCAATATATTTTGCCCCACCTTTTTTTTCTTTCCAAGTTTCTTTGTAAGTTCCAGAAATTTTGTACACAAGTAGTTACATACCTTTCTTTACAATTTTTTATTTTCCCACATAGTCTCCATCCTTTTCTACGGCTTTCCTCCACCTCGAAACAAGGGCCTTTATTCCTTGCTGGTAAAAGTCGCTGGGTTCCTTTGCAGCCACCTCTTAACCTCCTCAACAACTTCATCGTCACTCTGAAACTTTCTTCCCCGAATAGCATCCTTCATTGGCCCATTGGCCCAAACAAGTGGAAGTGTGAAGTTGCCAGATCCGGGCTGTATGGAGGGTGGGGTAACACGGTGAAGCGCATTTTTGTGATGGTCTCTCTTGTTTGCAAACTGTTGTGTGGTCTTGCGTTATTGTGCAAAAGAAGAACGTCTTCCAGTCGTTTCTCCGGTCGAACTCGCTTTATACGGTCTCTGGAGTCTCTGTAGGGTAGAAATATATGCCTCTGAGTTGATTGTTTGTCCTTTCTTCATAATGTCCACCAGAATCACCCCTTTCATGTCCCAGAAGATGGTGGCCGTAACCTTTCCTGCAGAGGGAGTCATTTTGAACTTTTTCTTGCGTGGGGAGTCTGCGTGATGCCACTCCATGGATTAGCGTTTTGTTTCAGGTTGAAAGTGGTGTACCCAAGTCTCATCCTCAGTCACAATTGGTGAAAGGAAGTCATCCCCTTCTGTCTCGTATCGAACCAACGACTCAGAAGCAATTTCTTTTCTTTGGGCTTTGTGATCTTCAGTCAGTTCGCGAGGAACAAACTGAACACACTTTTGAGTATCTCAGTTGCTGAATTATCGTATTCACACTTCCTTCACTAATTCCTAGCTCCGGTGATAGCTCCTTGTATGTGACTCGCCGATTTGATCGAATGATGCTGTTAGCACGTTGCACAGTGTGAGATGTTACAGCTGATGCCGGGCGACCGCTGCGTGGCTCATCATCGAGGCTGCCTCTTCTTCTCTCCGATGATCTCGCACATTTAGACCAGCGTCCAACTGTGCTTCGATCAACAACAGCGTCTCCGTGAACGTTTTGTAAACGTTTGTGAATATTTCCAACTGTTTCCTTCTCTGCGGTCAAGAACTTGATAACAGCTCTGTTTACGACGCACATCACTGTCAGACGCCATTTTCGAAAACTGCGTTCACTATCGGTTTTATACAAGGGTGTTTAAAAGTGTTTTTTTAGAAGGAGGGGAGGTTCAAACTGGAAAAATCCGGTTATGTGAAGCGCAGAAAGTCCAAACTTACGGCCCAAAAGAAATTTCAGCCCCATGGCCTATTATTTAGCTAAGAAAAAAGGGTGGGGCAAAATATATTGAGTGCCCCTAGTATATCATCTTCAATTTTCAAACAGATTTGCACAGTAGTTATGTGTGCATCGTATAATCCAGTGTTTCCCAACCGGGTGCCGCGAAATTTCATGAAAATGACAAAAATAAGTAACTGAAAATATGGAAATTTTAAGTGAAACAAAACATCCGCTATTTATTACATCAATGCGGAAATTGTATAGACTCGCTTTCAAATTTGAAGTTACTCAGTGTTGGGAGCTGAGTGGGAGACGAAAATCCTCCAGGTTGCTGCGAAAGAAGAACAGATGGCATTTCAGGTGCCTTGAGCCAGAAAAAGGTTGAGAATCGCTAATATAATTTTTCAGAAAATACAAAACTTATGAAGGCAAATGAAAAATTTAATACAATTTACCTACGATAAGTTTACGATTACGATGACGACGGCGTAAAACCTGACAGATAACTCACTTCGATTTTTAGTTGGCTCACATAAACAGACTGAATATTATTAAAGTTGTACAGCTCTCCCAGTGTCAGAGCAATTTGGCAAAAAAAAAAAACCCTCATACTCGTTTAATAACACCTACCGTGAACATTATAGGATGGTTAAAAAAGAAACAAAAGTTTGAAATTTATAGGTGATGGTATTTTTTCCCATTATATAACAAGTCAATAGAAGTCCATTGATACTATTTTTGTCAAAATCAAATTTTGTTTAAGCGTTCCTCATTGAGGTTGAATTTCTTGCATTTAAGGAAGTTAAATTTTTCCTTAATTATGAACCTAATTATTATATTTCTATTGAAGTTTACTTGATTTTATGTATTCTTGATATAAAAAATGCAATTAAGAACATTTGCTGATATTTTTGTACCAAAGATAAATGAATCTGTGTTACCAGACATTTATTTGAATCACATTTTGGTGCTAATTATGGTCTGTTTCTTTAGTTCTGCATGGTGTGTCTAACGTAGAATGTTCAATGTGGATTTATTGAAGTTGAGTATGGTGTTTCGATGCTTTTCAACTGCTTATAGAAGCCATTGCAATTGTTCTTCGTTTTTGGTTATCGTTTTTGCGAAGTCCTGGAACATGGTAATGCCTCGCTCGGCCACATCATTGGTGACTTTAAGACATTTGACAAAGTTATAAAAAGTATCGAAGTCCTGATCATCAATCTATTCCTCTACCGGTTTGCTCATCCACGCGGTTGAAGTAGCATTCAAGCGCTTGAAAACAAACCACGATCTTTTCGTCGATCAGCTGTGTGTCATTGTCTAGGAGGACTAGGCTTTCTTCATTTTCTTCCGACACTGGTAGTGAGGCCAGCTTTTGTGCCATATCTTGTTTCTGTTGCTTTCACACAATCGCTGCAAAGATCAAACACTACCTTTTCTGGCCTCATGTAAGAAGTGTGCCGTCGGAGAACACTTAGAGCACTCTCAGCTACTTGTCCACCATCTTCTAACGGATCAATCTCGGTAGAGGCAGAGGTCGTGGACAGGAGCATCAGCAGCAACCTGAGAGCCAGGTTTGGACGTATAGTACGACGGTAAACTGTACCATTCTTTGCAACGTCAGTAAGGTATGTTCATCGTAACCCAGCTGTTCCCGAAACAGGTACATCTTCGTGTTGTAAATTACTTAAAATGGATAAATTCATTCATTTTTTTTATTAGATTCTATGCCAATGTTTTAATAATGGGCAAATTCAATGATTTAAAATATCTATATACTATATTTGTCTATAATTTTTCTAATACGTTGTAATATTTGTCAGAGAATTTATTTATTATTTATACTCTTCTTACATGTTTTTACAAACCTTGGCCATCCAACGAGCGTGATGCTATGCACCTGGACGACGGAACTTCACTTCGTGAGAATCACGAGCTCCGAGCACAATGAGTGTTAGCTCTGCCACCTCGCGATAGTCATCACGGATAAAGTGACTGCACTCTTTCTTCTGGACCAACGTTTGAAGATTGCAGATCACCTGATTCCGCATCTGTTTTAACCACGTGTCGTTGATAGGAAGTATCTTGAAGGTTGCTAGATCTATATCTAGCCATCTGCAAACAAAATATAATGCTTCATGTTTGCCGTATGAATTATCTTTGTTCAAGCATGATAAGTACATATTTTTTGTATTAAACTATCTGTGGTTTAAATTATTATTTTTTTTTATGGAGTAGCCTTCTTCCCAACATGCTTTGAAGCCTGACTACTGCGCCCTGAATTCTTCCTGTGTTACTAGCAGTTGTGTCGTAGCAAAGTCCAACGACACGTTCCTCTATATTCCAGTCTTCTAGATCATCCATGGTTGCACGTGCCTGCGATTTGCCAGTTCCATCCTGAAGTCTATTTATTGAAAGAAGTTTTCCATTTACATGGTCTGGACTGCCTGAGATAAGGATGGCTTGTCTGTGCTCCTGTATTAAAAAAAACATTAGGTAATAATGATTACGGATTTGTAAAACATTCAAAATTTTAAAATGAAGCGTCTAGAAATATAAGCATTGTATAACTAAGTGTTGATTATACATCTATTTCTATACCTTCATCATAGAAATAGAATATAGATATTTTAAATCATTGAATTTGCCCATTATTAAAACATTGGCATAGAATCTAATAAAAAAAATGAATGAATTTATCCATTTTAAGTAATTTACAACACGAAGATGTACCTGTTTCGGGAACAGCTGGGTTACGATGAACATACCTTACTGACGTTGCAAAGAATGGTACAGTTTACCGCCACATGGACAAAGAGTTCGTTAAACGGAATCCAACCAATAGGAGGAGGGTCTGTCTCCCGGGGGCCAGGGTTGACAGAGTTAGAGATGAAGTGGATAGGGTTGACGTTGCTTCCCGTCACTCAATGTTGGTGACGATGGTAGGAGGCAACGACTCGTATAGGCCCGATACGAGAGTGCCTGACCTTTTGGAGAGATATAGGGGGTTAATTAGGTCCCTGAAGGCGAGGTCAGATAGGTCTTTAGTTCTAGGTATTACCCCTAGGCACGGTTTGGGTCTTAGAATTACGTCAAAACAATATTTTTGAATAACAAATTAGAAGAGATTTGTGCTGAGGAAAGTGTACCCTTCGTAAAGCTGTGGTCCGAATTCAATGATCCTAGCCTTTTTATAAAAGATGGGGTGCATTTTAATGAAATAGGTAATGCTAGGCTAGGTAGGTTAATAGACGAAAACGTGCGAAAGCTGTATAGGTCGAAGCCTTCTTTAAACGTTGTGGGTCCGGGAAACGCGGGCCCGACGTGATAAATAGTTTAAAACGCGGGCCCGTGGTAAAAAATAACTTAAACGTCTTTTATTGCAACGCGCGTAGTATTAGAAATAAATTAAATGAATTTAAGGCGGTAATTTATTCCGGCAACTATGATATAGTTGCTATCACTGAAACTTGGTTAAATACCGTGACTCGGGACTTGTTGGGGGAACTTGATATACCGGGTTTTAAAATCTTTACTAATGATAGGTTACATAGATTTGGAGGCGGCGTTTTGCTGTACATTCGTAATTCCCTTAGGGCTATCGAGGTTAAGTTAGATTTTCCGGCAGCAATTAATGCGATCTGTGTTGAAGTTAGGGCGCGTAGTATTAGTTTTAATTTTGTCGTTGTTTATAGACCTCCCGTTCAACCCCTCGATATAGATACTAGATTTTACTCACTTCTTGGTAATTTTATTGACAATCGGAATAGTATAATTGTCGGAGACTTTAACTGCCCTAATGTTAATTACGAGAATTTTACGGGTAATGAAGAGGGTTTGAGATGGTTGAGTTTATGGACGATAACTTTTTACGACAGATAGTTACCGAACCAACGCGCGGTGATAATATCTTAGATTTGGTGATGACGAACGGCGAGAATATAGTCGAAGGTTTAGAAGTAGGCGAGAGTTTAGGATGTAGCGATCATCAAATTCTTAGGTTTAAGTTATTGATAGAAAACACACAGGATAGTAACGTAATAGAAGTCCCTGATTTTCGTAGGGCTAATTTTGATAGTTTTGCTGATAGGATGAGAGTAGTGGACTGGGATAACTTATTTATGGGTAATGACACAAATTTGCGTTGGGTGGCGTTTAAAGAAAGTTTTAGGAATATTGAAAGGGAGTTTATTCCTCGTAGGCCCAAGCGCGTTAGAAATCGTGGTAGGCCGAAGTGGTGGACTAGGGAAATAGGCGAGTTCATAAACGAGCGTAATAGAGCGTATAGACTTAAAGCGCAATGGCCAGGTAGCTAACTTTAATAGATATATCGAGCTTAGACGTCAGGTTAAAAGATCAGTTAGGAATGCCAAGCGTAATTTAGAGATAGTTATAGCTGCGGATAGTAAACATAATCCAAAAAAGTTTTTTGAATACGTAAATAATCGTAAGCCGGTAAAGATAACATAGGCCCTCTAGTGGATGTAATGGCGCTTTGGCTTCTGACGCTCAGGCGATGGCGGGTATTTTCAATAACTTTTTTGCGACAGTTTTTACCGTAGAGACGTAAATAATGTCCCCGACGTTGACGATATCGTTCCATTTAGTAGCGAGACTATTTTAGATGAAATAACTGTTTACGAGGCTGAGATTGCGCATTATATCGATAGGCTAAAAGTTAGCAAGGCTCCAGGCCCTGACGCTTTTTATCCTAGACATTTGAAAGACGTTATCGTAGGCCCCTTAACGAAGATTTTTAATCAGTCACTCGAAACGGGGATTATTCCTGAAGACTTCAAATTAGCTAACGTCACGCCTATTTTTAAAAAAGGCGACCGCGCGGTAGCTAGCAATTATAGGCCCATTAGCTTAACGTCAATTGTCGGTAAACTTTTGGAATCCGTAGTTAGGGATCGTATTATCGATCACTTAGAAAGTAGGATTTGATTAATAGTAGTCAGCACGGGTTTCGACGCCATAGGTCTTGTTTAACTAATTTGTTAGAATTTTATAACGAAATAGTGCGCGAATACGATAGGCATAGGGCAGCTGACGTTATTTATTTAGATTTTAAAAAGGCGTTCGATACAGTTCCGCATAGGAGACTAATTGCGAAGGTTAAAGCGCACGGTATCGCGGTCAGGTAGCTAACTGGTTAGAAGAATGGCTTCGTGCTAGGAGGCAGAGGGTCGTAGTTAATGGTAGTGAATCGGGGTGGTTAGAGTAGGTAGTGTCCCACAGGGTTCAGTGTTAGGCCCATTGTTATTCGTAATTTACATTAACGACATAGATGTAGGATTGACTAGTAACGTGTCAAAATTCGCGGACGATACTAAAATAGGCGGTAAGGTTGTTAACGAGGACGATAGAAATAGGATCCAAGACGATGTAAATAGGATTATGGAGTGGACGGATAAGTGGCAGATGCAATTTAACGTAGATAAATGTAAAGTTTTGCATATAGGTTCTCGCAACAATAATTACGTGTACACGATGGATGATAGGGATTAGCGAGCGTTGACGAGGAAGTAGATTTAGGCGTACGCGTAACTAAAGATTTAAAGGTTAGGAACCAGTGCCTGGAGTCTTGCGCAAAAGCTAATAGGATGTTAGGCTTCATAGCGCGTAATTTCGAATTTAAATCGAAGGATATTATATTGCCCCTTTACAAGTCCCTAGTCAGGCCTCATTTAGAATATGCCGTTCAGTTTTGGTGCCCGTACTTGCGTGAGGATATTGATAGGTTAGAAAGGGTTCAGCGTCGTGCCACGAAACTTATTCCGTCATTGCGCAATAAGCCTTATGAAGATAGGATTAAAGTGTTAGACTTGTATTCACTCGAAACTAGGAGATTAAGGGGGGAGCTTATTGAAGTTTTCAAAATCGTTAATAACATCGATAACGTAAATTTTGACAAATTGTTCACTTTCGATAATAGTAATACTCGCAATAACGGATTTAAGTTGCGTGGCAGACGTTTCATTACTAATATCGCTAAAAACTTCTTTACGTTTAAAGTAATTGATAAATGGAATAATCTTCCCGCGTCAGTCGTTCATTCTACCAGCGTTAATATGTTTAAGAACCGTCTTGACAGACATTTTAAAAATATTAACGTTGTTTAAAATTAAAAAAAAAGTTAACAACAGGAGCTCTGGTGGTGGTGCTCGAGGATGAGTCTGTTGACGATGAATGCCAGCTTGTGACATGCCAGCGTGTGATGCCAGCAATAAAATTAAAAAAAAAAAAAAAAATTAGACTAACACGAATGTAGATGTAGCTCATAGCGTAAACTAACCCACTTTTTGTTTAACTTTACCTACTTTTTTTTTTTTTTTCCTTACTTTGCATGTCTCTAACTCTTTTCTTGCATGTTTGTAGTTTGCATGGTATGACAGTGAGTTAAGACTGTGTTTGCATGGTTTGTAAGCGTTCTTATTTTACTTCTTTTCATCTTTCACCCCTCTCCTATTCTCCGACTATTTTTCTGACTTGTCGGCAGTGGCCGGCGGATGATGATGGTGAGACTTTTCCTCTTTTTCTGAATGAATGTTAACCCACGAGTGATAGGTGTTGCTCCTTACTTAACCCCTTATTCTCTTCTTCTCTTAACCCCTACTCTTTCCTTTCTCTCGGGCTAACCTTAGAGTGGATCTTAGGGTCTTTGTTAGCCTTAGCTTCTGTAGATCTGTAGATCTTTCCATCCCAGTGTACTACAACATATTTTGGAGGGACAAATTTACTCTTTGTGCCACTTCACGTCGATGTAATGCTCTCTGTCTCACTGTAGTTGCCTTGGAGATGTTAAATTGGTCAAGATCCACCGGTGGAACTGCTGATCGCACAACTGCGCTGACAACTCCAGCAACCTAATACAAATAAGATACACAACATTTTTAAGAGAAGTAATTGTACAAACAAAGCCAACACGTGTAAATTAATTGTACTGATATATATATATATGTTATACGAAAGTAGATCAACCGGTAAACAAACCTGATTGTTGGACAGGCGGAATCGATCGGCCATCTCAATAATGGAAGTACATCTCAGAAGCTTTTGAGGCAGATTGACAGAAACTGTGTCTTCAATACATCGTTTTGTGGGTGCAACGAATTGACTATCCGAACCATTGATCCTTTCAGAATTATCATTACTCTCAGAGTCATCCGAGTTCTCAGAGAAGGCTTCAGCATAATGCTGTTCCTTTGAAGTGGAAGCTACAGAATGAAGGCTCGCATCTTTGGAGTGTCGGGCTATCTTATTTTCTCTCGTCTTAACCTTTCTGCTTGTTGTTTTCTCTTTGTGCTAAACACTTTGTCATTCCCAGACATTGTACCAAGTCTTTCTGAACGTTGATCTATATAAAACCTGATATCTTCGTCTTTATCGTACGCATTTAGGAATCTGTTGCATTTGATTTCTTCGATCGCATCATCCGCTCCGATGTCCCAAAGTCGATCAAGTTTGTCTGTAAACAGCTTTCTCTTTTCTCCAGGGTCAGATTCCCTTTTCCCGTTTCTGTTTAGAGCGCATTCCACTCACTCCACAAAGCTTCCAGCTTCTTGATGCAGTCGCATGGCCACATTGTCTTAATTCTAGCCATCGCCCAGAATGTAAGAACATTGTCAACAGTTATTTTGACCGCTTCTCGCCTATTACGGCACTTTTCGTTAACGTAAAAGAAATAACTAAGAACTTCTCGGGCAGTTGGCAATTTCGAGCCGCGGATAGAGTGTGTCGGCTGTTCTAGCAGGAAACGTTCGGTCGAGTGTCTCAGTACGGAACTGAAGGCGAAACCTCGTCCTTTTTGTTCTGGTTCATTTCGCAATCACTCTTATACCATTACTAGAATATTTCAACAAACAAAATCAATCTGCAACAGAAATTAATTGTAATTGAGGTAACAACCTTACGCTAGACAGACTATACAGAATTTAGAAATCATTGACTGAAAAAAATACGTCTTGAACTGTAGTGGGTTTGACATGGCCCTACCAGTGATGTAGTCGAGACCACCAAGTTTGAGACAGATCAATCGAGACCGAGATCAAAGGTTCGAGATCGAGATCTACCTTCCGAGATCGAGACCCTTAAAATTCGAGACCGAGATCGAGATCGAGACCAAGCTCATGCCCTTTCAATTTGTTTTACACTACTATGGAAATTAGACTGTTAAGTATATTAATAAACTAATAACTTTCTCAGATGTAGTGTGTTGAATGCAAAAAGTGTAGCCTATAAATTAACAAATGAATATATATACACACGTACTTTTTATTTATTTACTTTTTTTATATCTGTTACAGAAGGTTTAATGAACGTACCCACTACCCAGTTTGACTTGTGCATTTATTTAAAGCATGATAGGTGCTCATTACACTTAAGGAACATCAGCATGCTCAGATCTGCTGAAGTTCGACTTCTGTGGGGCCTCATTATTATGCCTCCATGGCTAAATACACGCTCAATATAAATAATATATATATAATTCTCTATTTAGTGTTTCCATTTTCAATAAAATTAATCTGACGGGGGCGGGGGGGGGGGGGGCAAATTTTTTTGTAGCGCTAACCTAAAAAAATCTAGACCCACACACCCCCGCAAGACAAACGTGGCAACTCAAAACAGGTTGACTGATTAGTGAATACCTAAAGTCCCTTACTTTTACAAACTTCATTAACATTCTGAATTGTGTCTGTTCAACCAAGCCACCATCATGAGTATGCCAATAACATGTATTTTTCATTACGGTCTCGAGAGGTCTCGAAAGGTCTCGGGGAGAAAAACCGAGACCGAGATCGAGACCAAGATCTGCAAATTGGGTCTCGAGATTGGTCTCGAGACCGAGACCGATCTCGAGACCTACATCACTGGGCCCTACATTCAATTATATGAAACATGCATATAATCGTCATCTGTACAATAAAGAACGATGTTTTTAGTTACGTTTTGCTATAGAAAGTGGCATTGTGGTCGCCCACAAAATATAAAAAACAAGAATAATGGAATACAGAAGAAAGCATGCGACACCACCATGATTCAAATATTTATTAAATGATATACAAATCAAGAAATAAGTGCCTCATTATTATAAATTAAATTATACAATTAAATTTGGGAACAAATGAATGTTATATTAGTAAATTGCAGTGCTACCATTATTGCGAATCACTAAATTTCCCTAAATTGCTCTAAATTGAAGAAAAACTGAAGTTTCCTGAAATCTGAGAAATTCAACCTAGATGATGAACCCCAAAACAAATTTTGATTTTGACAAAAATGGTGTCAAAGAACTTCTGTTGACTTATATAATAGGAAAAAATATCATCACCTATAAATTTCAAAGTTTTGTCTTTTTTGAACCAGCCGAGATTGAACAACATATTTAATCAAATTTATCAGAAATAAAGAGAAAACCTTAAAATACAACAAAAAATCATATATGATCAAACAATGGTATCCTTTATTGGAAAGGAAATGGATTAGAAAATAAAATAAAAATAAAAATAAAAAATAAAAATAAAAATTTAAGGTAATACATTTAAAGTAATAGTAATTAATTACACTGGTCTACAGCCAAAATGCTTCGGAAATAAAAGTAGTCAATCTTTACTAATTTTGGGTCACTGAATACGAAAATGATGCCTAAAATTGCCAATTGGCTCTATTTATAAAGATATCAGGCAACCCTGCACCCTACTAACTGGACTGCATCTGTCGCGTAATATGTAGACGCCTGTGACACATCGACGCATTGACTCTACTGCGCATGCGCGGTTATATTTTTATTTTAATAAATTAATGTAAATATATACATATATACAATAAAATGTAATTTTAAATTTATCTATTACATTATGTATTTGTAAATTATTTATTAAAAAATAGATTGGATCATTTTAACATATTGCTTCCCATGTTTTTTATATTAATATAAATGGAATACTAACCTAACTTAACCTTACCTAATTTAAAATTATTAAAATGCAATGTAATTACATTAATTTATTAAAATAAAAAAATATATAACTACGTGCATGCGCAGTAGAGTCAAGGCGTCGATGTGTCACAGGCGTCTACATATTATGCCACAGCATCAGTTCATTTGCGGAAGTCATACAGTGCACCCTTGTCAAACTCTTTTTAGTGTTTGCTTTTGAAACAATTTTTTTCAGCCTAATTTGAACAAAGATGCCTCGTAATTGCGTGAACAGTGTAGATAACTTCTGTTATGTTTGTGGAGAATTGACTTTTGCATCACAAAAGCGTGCTATAACAGCCGTGATTAGGAAAGCCTATCACCTTTATTTTGGCTGTAAGATTGGAGATCAGGACAAGAGCTGGGCCCCACACATATGCTGCAATACTTGTGCAACAAACCTTCGCCAGTGGTTGAATCGGAAAAGGAAATCTATGCCTTTTGCAGTGCCAATGGTGTGGAAGGAACCAACAGATCATGTCAGCAATTGTTACTTCTGCATGGTACCTCCAGTCAAAAAAGGTATTTGCAAGAAGAAAAAGTGGATTTTACAATATCCGAATATACCCTCTGCTATACGCCCGGTACCTCACGGCGAAGGACTACCCGTTCCTGAGCCCCCACACACATTCTTCCCTGGAGTCAGAGGACGAGGAGAATGAAGGAACCTGCGAAACTTGTGAGCCTTCAACTTCACAAGACCCTGAATTTGCTTATAACTTGACATCTAAACCGCACATGATAACTCAGAATGAATTAAACGACCTTATCAGAGATTTAGAACTGCCAAAGAGTAAGGCAGCGGTGTTGGGCTCCAGATTGCCGCAGTGGAATCTCCTCGCTGAAAATGTTAGTGTGTGTAAGTTTCGTGACCGTCAAAAAGATTTTGTCCCATTCTTCATCATGGAAGGTGACCTTGTAGCTTGCAACGACATCGATGGTCTGATGGTCTCTCTAAGGATTGGCCAATCACATTAACTTATAATGTCTTCGTAACATGATACTGTTTTGCCGGCATTTTCTCTAACTCTGCGAGGCTAAGGCTAACTCTGGCGAGGCTGCCATGAGATGAATTTTGGCCGGCATTATCAATATTATCTCTTTATATGGTCGAATTCGACTGGACTGACGTACGTAACTCAATTTATGGACTGATGTACGTAACTCGGACTGATGTAAGTGACTCATATAATATATATCTCTCAATAATGTTCTTGACGGAAATGAGTAGTAAGGCAATCTAGGCTTAAGGATTTCTCTGTCTGGATAACATCCGGTAGACTTCTTATTATCACGTACTCTTATGAGGCGTCTCTCTAAGCGTCGCTTCGGTGCATTCTAAGTGCGATTGCTCCCCCGCGTGTGGCAGTGGGTAATACTAAGCCACTGCCAGCAAGGTTGTCGCGCGTGAAATTGAAGCAGGAAATTAAATACGTAGAATTAAGCGAGAACTATTATGATACCAAATGCCCATCTTCGATGGGTATATAATAGAATATATATAAATAAATATAAATTAAATAAATAATAAATCATTGGTTAATAAAAAAATAAGACTGACCTAACTATGATGAGGAGATCCAAATGACCAACTGCTGCAAATCCTGATTTCGCTTAGCTGTTCACTGATTCATCGAAGTTGAGTCTAAAAGCTGTTTTGTTGCATGTTGGCAACGTATTGCCATCAATTCCATTGGTCATGCAGTCCACATGAAGGAAACATATAACAAGATGAAGTTGCAATTTTTTTAACTGCATAAACTATGACAAACATCAGTGGCAGGTTTGTGGTGACTTGAAAGTTGTTGCTATCGTGCTTGGACTGCAGCCGGGCTACACTAAGTATTGCTATTTTCTGTGTGAATGGGATAGTCGGGCTAGGACTTCTCATTACATCAAGAAGGATTGGCCACTCCGACACTCATTGGAACCTGGAACAAAAAATGTTCAGTATCCTCCACTTGTAGAATCGAGCAAGATTTCGTTACCACCCTTACACATCAAACTGGGCGTCATGAAATTTTTGTTAAGGCTATGGATAAAACGGGGGCAGCTTTTAAGTACCTCGGTGGTAAATTCCCAAGCTCATTGAAGCAAAAATCAAGGAGGTGTATTTGTTGTTCCACAGATCCGCGAGCTTCTTAGAGATGAGGAGTTCGACCGTATCCTAGGTGGTGAGGAGAAGACAGCGTGGAATGCTTTCCGGTTAGTAGCAACCAATTTTCTCGGAAATACCAAAGCTGACAATTACAGGGAGCTGGTGGAAAACCTGCTGTTGTCCTATCAAAAAATGGGCTGCAATATGTCTTTAAAGATACATTTCCTCCATTCGCACCTGGAATTTTTTCCGGCCAACTGCGGAGCAGTCAGCGATGAACATGGTGAACGTTTTCCACCAGGATATCTCAGCGATGGAGAAACACTACCAGGGGAAATGGAGTCCATCATTGTTAGCAGACTACTGCTGGACAATAACAAGAGATGCTCCAGAAGTTGAATACAAGAGACAAGCAAAGAAGCGACGGATTGAATCAATATAAGTGACTGCATTATACACGTATGTTACTAATATATGGTATACATATACGCAAAATGTGTAACTTAAATTTTCTTGGAAACTGTAGCCAATCGACTGTTTTTATGGTCATATTCGTTTTCAGCACCCCAAAATCCATAATAGGAGACACGTTTTATCTCCGAAGCACAAACCTTTTCAAAATTTGTAGACCAGTGTTATCAGTGGAGGGTCAGAAACCAGCACAGCGATCAGACCAGGCTAATGCGGCCCAGTGCAGTATTTCCTGGATTATTATTACCTAGCACCATCGGCAGTCGAACCCGCAGACTTCAGTGTCTTCTTTAAGCTTATAGGTAAACGGTGTTACCCAATGAGTCACAGTCGTTGGCTCATTAAATCATCATAGTCATAAAACTGAAATTAAATAAAAAAAAAATGATCGTAGTGGACTTTCCTTATTTTAAATAAAATAAATTTTAGAACCGATTGCATTTTTAGCATTATCAGTTAGAGATTTAATATATGTCGTTATAACTGAAAATGAAAAGGTTTATTGTCAGACTATAGTCCATATGACACATATTATTATTAATACAATGACATTTCATATACTAAGGATAAAAATATATACAATTGATTAGAAATAATACAGTAATGTTGAGGTTAAGTGGAGCTACAGACAGACGTTTTCGTACCAAGAAGTCCATAGCTTAGAGGATAAACGGCAGGACTCATGGATAGTTTGGATAATCGGGTTGGTTGATTTTTTAATGCTTTGCATTAGACTATATTGAGCACGTCTTGTTACCGCCGGGAAGCTCGGGACATTGCGGGTAGCAAACATTTGCGAAGCTGAGCATCTCGGGGGTAATTTATGTAAGAGTCTAAAAGACTTGTTGTACAACAAATTTAGGGTTCTGCCAGAACCTTTTTTATAATTCACCCAGAGTTGCTGTCCGTATATATTACTGCAGAAAGTACGAAAGAGTGTTTTTAGCTTCACTTGTACAGAACCGAAAGTTCCTTATAGTCATATTCGCTTTAGCATACAGGCTTCGAGATTGTTTTTTTTTATATCTGAGTCATCACTCAAGGAGCTGGTGATAGTTTGACCCAAATACTTAAACTCTTGTACTCCTCAATTACTTCACCTCTCATTTTAAACCTAATGTTAGCTGATTGATTATAGCTTTTAGGATGAAATTGCATAACCTTAGTTTTTGTAACATTTAAAAGAATATCATAATTCTGAGAATACACTTCGCAGACTTTTAGTAGCCGATCCAGACCTTTAACAGAGGGACTTATTAACACCATATCATCGGCATAAACTAAGTTATTTATCCTTGTGTTATCTATACAACATACCACTGTTGCCTCATTAAGTGAAGCAATTAATCCGTCAATATACACATTAAGCAGCATAGGAGAGAACAAGGAGCCTTGTCTCACCCCGCAAGAGGAGCCAAAACATTCGGATAGTACATTGCCCCACCTAACGGTAAAAGATTGGTGGGAATACCAAAATTTCAATAAATTTAATATGTACAATGGGAACCTTCCTCTCCTAGTTTTTTAAATAAAATATTTCTCACCAATTTCTCACCATTTCCACCAATACCAATGTATATTCAGATCATATTAGATAAGATATCATGAAATGTGTAATCAGGGACAAGTATGCGACTGTTTATTATTATTATTATTATTATTATTATTATTATTATTATTATTATACATATAATTTAGAAAATAAGAATAAGAACGAATGAAGAGCTTATAAGAAGTCATTAGCTTTAAATAATTAACAATGTTTAAATGTCAACATTTTTCTTAACTTATACACGTATGATTACGTTTGCAAGTAGACACATCTATGAAGGAGTTTCTTAATCGCTTTGTGGTAATCGATTTAAATTGCTCAAAAATCATTGGTTACCAAAGTCGCGGATTATACTGAACTATATAAGGTATACTGTATATATAAAAGTGTAGCACGGTGTATCCCGACTTTGTTACTACAGTGCCAGACGGCAACCTTTTACTCCAAACCAAAGTTCCTCTCCAAACAGTAATGAAGAAACTAACAAAAAAAGAATAAATGAAGATTCTTTATTTGAACACACACACACATACACACACACACACACACACACACACACCACACACACATATATATCTATACTGTATATATATATATATATATATATATATATATATATATATTATATATTATATTATATATATATATATATATATACAGGGCGTCCCAAAAAATGTATACACACTTTAACAGCTGATAGCTCAATTGATGTTTCTTTCTTTCCAAGTTAAACCCATTAGAATTAATAATGGTAGTCAGACTAAGCTTTGAACAAAGGAAATTCATTCTAAAATGCTACTGGAAGTGTGAAAACGCAGTTGAAGTGCAAATACAGTTTAGGAGGGAGTTTCAAACAGATCCACCAACGCGACTTACCATCACTCGAATTAGAGATAAGTTTGAAGCTGATGGAACTGTTCAGAATGTCCACAAGAAGCGTTCCGGAAGACCACGGACATCGACAAGCCCCACAAAGCAAGAAAGAGTACTGGAAACGTATCACCAAAGTCCAAGAAAATCTGTGCGGCAAGCGAGTCGTGAGGTAGGAATTTCAGAATCGTCTGTCCAACGCATTTTGAAGCGCTGTCAATGGAAAAGTTACATTCCAGGATTAGTCCATGCTATTAATGAAGATGATCCGGACCGAAGAGTGGAGTATTGCGAGTGGTACTTGGCACGATGTGGATGTGGATTGGACGAAGGGGTTTCGTAGAATACCCTCCGCGTTCACCAGACCTCACACCACTAGACTTTTTTTTATGGGATACTTAAAAGACAAAGTCTACGCTATAAAACCTGCAACAGTCGCTGAATTGAGAGCAGCCATTGAACGAGAATGCACACAAATACCAAACGAAATGTTTCGTGATGTTTGCGATTCCATTGCTTCGCGTTATCAGCAGTGCCTGGACCAGAACGGACGTCAGTTTGAAAACAGGCGTTGACAAAACAATTAAATAATGTCTGTAGATTCTATTACATTTTGAAAATGAAATGTATTTTAATAAACACTGCCTTTATAATTATTTAAAGTGTGTATACATTTTTTTGGGACGCCCTGTATATATATATAAAAATAAATGCCATTAAAATAATTATTAAAAAATTGCCTGCCTTCAGTAATATTCATATCGTCACATAGGATCCCTGTCAATAAATATCCAAGTATTAAATATTTAATTCTGGATGGATAGACAGACATTTCGATAGACAGGTGGATAGATGAACATAAAGCCAGATCGACAGGTAGATAGATAGAGAGTTAGATAAATATACGAGTAAAGGTTATTTTAATCTAGAATTTTTAGGCAATTTCTGCTTATGAAAATCATTATTTTTCTCTCAAACAAAACTGATGGTTTGACATCGAATAAATAATTCAGTGTTTGATCATTTTTTAATGTGCATTTAAATTTCCTATTAATTTTTTTAATAATAAATGAGCCATAAAGCGATAATGAAGGGTAATTATAAGTTTAAATATACCGGAAAGAGAGCGCTGAAATCTTGTTATTCCATATATATATATATATATATATATACTAACATGTCATATATACTAACATGTCTGTTGTGCCTTGCACAGCAAAAGCTCCCTGAAACAATTTAGAGAGGTACTGAGAAGGGTGCGTGTGTTACTAAAACCTTTCCTGGTTCTCCTTTAATATGTATACTAAATTTGGTGCAGCTTATTCTAGTCTTTTAGAAAGCCTCCCCCAAGTCCTCCCCTAGAGAGAGACTAGGGGGGGGATGCGTAACTAAAACTTTCCCTGGTTCTCCCTTAATGTGTATACGAAATTTCTTGCAGATTACCATCGCCGTTTAGGCGTGTATAAACTAACATAGAACAGTCAGACAGACATCATCTCCTCATATATGTTGATGAACCGCGTACTAAAGCTTCGTCAGTACTTTGACCCACTATTTGCTTGGCAATGCTGCTGCGAGCTGATACAAGGAGCAGTATGGGGCGGAATGGTGCTCTGTGTAAAAAGTTGTTTGACTCTTCATGCTTTCCTTAAACTATGAATGCATCGATGATTTTATATATATATATATGAAAATTATTTCACGAAAGTAACACGTGAAAAATATTTATGATGAATAAAACCACGAAGGATGTCATTAGACGAAAGCGCTTGAGCACCATTTTGTGTTTCCTTTCCTTCGTGGTTTTATTCATCATGTATATATATATATATATATAATGCGCCTCGTTGGTGTAGTGGTTAGCGTCACTGACTACGAATCCATCGGGTCTGGGATCGAGACCCGGTGACGGCAGGCGGCGCGCAGCAAAACCCAGCTGTTCATCCTTCCACACTAAAGAAATTGTTTGGTAGATAAATTGGTGCCCTGGGTTGCCTAGTTGTTAAGACGCTGAGGTTCTGGCGGGGCGTGGTTCGGATTCCACGTTAAACTGTAAGTCTAAAGTGAAGTGACAAGCTTGACCTTTGTCAGAATAAACAATTCAGGTCGAAGCAAAACTAAGGTAACCAAGTTTATATTTTATAAGGGAAGTACATGGGCTTAATTAATACTTGGTAGAATGGCCATTTTCCTCTCGAAAAGCATGCAGCTCTACGCTTGGACATTTTCTGAGACCTGTATTATTGCATTGTTTCTGGCAATGCATCCCCATCTCGTTAAAATGTGAATCATATAATCTTTTTAAACTGTTCTGCACTGATTCTGTCTCAAGAGGTCAATCAAGGCTATTCCAGACACATTCAGCATACCTGATAATGTGAACTAACATCCATAAAAAGACTCCGTCTGTGAACTGATCGCGTACTTCCATAAATAGGGAGGAGTTCCTCTTGAAGGATGTTGATCTTCGGATCAGATGCTACAATTCCTCTGCACGACATCAACTATGACTTCTCCGCGATCCAAATTTACCCTAAACCATGGCAGACACTCCGCCGTGGTTAGTGCTCGCTTACAGGCGTTTCATCGAATAGTCTTATGCGGAACGCCATCAGAATCATACGTGTCCACTGTCAAAAAATATTTATTTCCGAAGGTTTGATGGATGAGTCAATTCCACCCTCTCTTTCCCATTAATATTTTCTCCGCTTTCGTGCAGAGGGTTGACAAAAGTAAATAGACACATTCGGTTTTTTTTTTTTTTCATAGTTTTAAGTTGATAATAAAAGTCAATAAATAACAACAGATTTATTGAATCACTATATTTAAAATTGTGTTGCTTTCCCCTTTCCATTGTGTAAAGCTAACACACGTTCTGGCATTCCATTGATTAACTTTGTCATTTGTTCTTGAATACAATCATCGTGATGTCCATTTACTTTTGTCAGTCCTCTGTATTGTTGCTCTACAGTACAGTTACAGAATGGGTTTTGAAGATAATTCCTAAAAGTTCTTGTAGACGTTTGGATGCATTCTACCACTTTTGCTGTAGTCTGTTAAAGACCGTTTTCCACTGAACTTTTCACATTTAAGTGTCCTCTTTGATGGTTTGGGTATCGAGACAAGGTATGAACTATTCTTCTTTGTTCTTGAACTGTAGTGCAGGAACCAAGAGACATTTTGTTGACTGGAATTTCATCTGTTCTACTAATCAAGCCTAACATAAATCAAGCCTAACTTACCGTAAACCTAACTCTATACAACTGGCCGATAAAATATTACGTCAAAGGAATGTCGTTAGCCCTCAGTGAAGTCATTCATTGCTTTAGTTACTTAACGCTGGCTTCTTCCCAGTATTACACTGATCACTTGTTATTCATGCACCTTCTTTCAAAGTTACTTCATTTCCGCAGACATCATTGAAAACACACACACACACACACACACACACACACACATTTTTACTTATTCATTTCTGTATCGCTACATTTACCCAGTTTAAAAAAAACAATAAATTAAACCAAACCTTACCTAACCTATCGTAACATAACATGACTAACCTTAATTATATCTCCTTTCTCATGATAAAAGATAGCATTTATAAAAATAAACCATCGTAACACTGTTAATGTCGTGATACGCGCGTTCGTGTCGCGATAGGCTCTGCTTGTCTTCAAGATTGTCGCGATTGCGTAGGGAAGACAATAACACTCGTACACACGCACGCACACAAAACGATAAAGTACCGCTATGTTATTATTAAATGGACTTAAACGTAGAAATGAGTGAGGAGTTATAATTACAGAGGAAAGACACTAATAACAAAAATCATGACTGCTTCCAGTTTCTTATTAAAGCAAATGCAAGACTGTAAGTAATGATTGCAAATGTTGTAAAATATGCAAGCAAATGTCTCGTAGCATGCAACATTTACTCGACACACACACAAACACACACAAATACAGGGTGTTTCACAACTGGTCTGCCATACTTTGGCAAGTTTAAATTTGTGAATCAATGCTTGATAGGATGCTTGGTCTTTCCGCCCATTGAATTGTTTCAAGACATTTTGATATTTTTCGTACAAACCTTGATGCGCTGCGTTATGGTCTTATGATGGCTGGTTGGAATAGAAGCACGATCCCATACAGTCTTTACTTTTTGGGCAAAGACTGTAGCAACATCATAAATTTTTGGATTAGCTTCTCCTGACTTAATTCTTTCCTGCATAACATAAAGGAAACACTGAAGTATATCTTCAGACGAAGGCAAATAAATCATTGAGAGATCCTTTGGTGGTCCAAAGATTGGATTCAGCTATTGAGTATTCCTCGTCTTCCGTTTTGCTGATTCATTCGCGGCCATGGAAGCCATGCCTAATTTTGTTTTGTGCGTCGGAATAGAATTAGACTATATTAGTGACTGTAAATGTTTTTAGCGAATCAGATTCAATATAAAAATTTATCAAAGCAATCAAATAATCTGAAAAAGAGATATACTGTAAATTATAATGTAATATAGTATAAATAACAAACCCTAAATAATATAACTATGAAATAATTTAAATCTGTGAAAATCTCAACAAATGGAAACCTTAAAATGGTGCTAAAACATCTACTAAAGTTGAGAAACTCAACGAAAGATATAAAAATTCCGGAGCAAGTGTAGTTTACGTCCCTCTGTGGTGCCTAGTGTAGTTTGCGTTCCCCAACTTTGTCCGCTTATGCCTACTCAAATAAAACGTTAAAACTAACGAAAATATTACGACTTAATCTAACCACTCGTCAATTTACACACACACACACACACATATATATATTGACGATTGGTTAGGTTAAATGGATCACCTGAAGAACATGGCCCCCAACCTTCTCTAGTTAGCAGGCCTTATAAGGCTAACTAACGAAAATATCACGACCTAACCTAACCACTCGTTTGGTCAACTGTACGCCCTTGACGATTGGTTAGGATAGGTCGTGATATTTTCGTTAGTTAGCTTTATAAAGCTAACTAAAGAAGGCGGGGGGCCCTGATCTTCACGTAATCCGGTTAAGTCGTAATATTTTCGTTAGTTTTAACGTTTTATTTGATGGATTCATTTAAAAAATGTATTAAAGATCCTAATGTAGTTTACGTTCCCCAACTTTGACCTAGTGTAGTTTGTGTTTCCTTTTGCGTCAGGGGGACGTAAACTACACTTGCTCCAAAATTCCTATTTTTTGTTAATATTTTTCATGAAATACCAAATTTTTCAAATTTCTGTGAGCAATGGGAGAAAAGTGTATGAGGGAAAAGTTAAAGAACATAAATAGACAGATGAAATGAAATAAAAATGATCTTCCTAGCATAAACACAACGGAAGATACGCTTAAATCTTTGAATTTTTCCTTAATTTTTTGGGGGGACCTGAAAGGCAAAATCTTTGACCTCCTTGGGGCCGGTCAAGTTGATGTCGCAGGTAGCTAATACGTTAAAGATTTCTTATTGGTAACCACAGACTAACTTTTGGGCGCCCCTACAAAACTGAATTCTAAAAATTTTTTTCGCTCCACCCTTTAAAGTACAACCTAATTCATTAGTTATATACAAGCGGTAGCTCGCTATCGCCCTCCGGGCAGGTAGCAGTATATGTCACAGTATATGTAGCAGTATATGTCACAGCTAGCTGTATATTCTGATA
Organism: Bathynomus jamesi; assembly: GCA_023014485.1. Lineage (NCBI taxonomy): Eukaryota > Metazoa > Arthropoda > Malacostraca > Isopoda > Cirolanidae > Bathynomus > Bathynomus jamesi. The sequence continues at coordinate 482,404 of JAJOZX010001514.1, read as the reverse complement.
CGGTTTAAAATTGAATGGATAATAATAAATTTTTTTTCACTTCTTCATGTATTTTTTTTATTGGTTCTAGATTTAAAATTATATTATATGAGGCCCTCATAGGAAGAAGTGGTTAAGCGACAAAAGTAAAAAAAACTTCAAAATACCAAATACAAATTACAAATTCCGGAATTTGTAGTTTGTATTTGGTATTTGAAGTTTATCATAGTAATTCCGTAATTAAGTGTTTCTTTTCCATATTTCTAGAGTCGACCTGAAACACCCTGTATATTAAAAGTGTTTAAATGAGTAAAAACACATTCATAAATGTATTACAATAATTAAACGTGCTGAAGGTACTTGCATGGCGTACTTACTTATAATTTACTTATAATTTTAAAAAATGCATAGAAATATCAGATCTATTATTATATTTCGGGGGGGGGGGGGCGGAGCTGAAACCCCGTAGCCCCCCCTTGTCCTCGTCCCTATATACAGTATATATATATATATATATATATATATATATATATTTGGGATTGAACTCAGAATGGTCCCCTGAGGTTTTTTCATGATACACACAGACCGTGCAAGGAACAAGGAACTCTTCTGGGAAAATTAAATCCACTATAGTCCGAATAAGTAATGGTAAATGACAAACACTATAGTTTTTTCTTTTTCATGATGTTAGCCCGACGTGGGCAACGGGTCACGCGCAAAGAGGCCCCAAAAATATAGCTTTCCTCACCAACTCTCTGCAAAGCAGATAGAAATCCAACTTTGGGACAGGATCTAGGGGTTACAGCTACACCTAGCCTACTATATCCAGAACCTCAATATATGCAAAAGACTCGTTGCATTCGCGTCGGATTGAATACATCAAAGAAAAAGTGGTAAGTATTGTATTTTTAGCCAAAAACCAAAACTTAAACCTCAACTGGCAAAACTGAGCGTCCACTTTTCAAGGCACATAACATGTCCCTTTCATTTACATAACATGTCCGTTTGTCATTTACCATTACTTATTCGGACTATAGTGGATTTAATTTTCCCAGAAGAGTTCCTTGTTCCATGCACGGTCTGTGTGTATCATGAAAAAACCTCAGGGGACCATTCTGAGTTCGATCCCATCAAGAAACGGACATGTTATGGGCCTTAAAAACTGGACGCTCAATTTTTCCAGTTGAGGGTTTTGGTTTTTGGCTAAAAACACAATAGTTACCCTTTTTTCTTTGATGTATTCAATCCGATGCGAATGCAACGAGTCTTTTGCTTATAGTGAGGTTCTGGATATAGTAGGCTAGATGTAGCTATAACCCCTAGATCCTGTCACAAAGCTGGGTCCTATCTGCTTTGCAGATAGTTGGTGAGGGAAGCTATATTTTTGGGGCCTCTTTGCGAGTGACCCGTTGCCCACGTCGGGCTAACAGCATGAAAAAGAAAAAACTATAGTGTTTGTCATTTACCATTACTTATTCGGACTATAGTGGATTTAATTTTCCCAGAAGAGTTCCTTGTTCCATGCAGTCTGTGTGTATGATATATATATATATATATACATATATATATGTGTGTGTGTGTGTCCTAAAAATCCTCTCCCATAATGTGTATTTACACACACACACACACACACGAGTATGTATATACAAGGTACATGATAAGTAATTCCCTATTTTAAAATTCATAAAACTTCCCTATTTCTTACTTGAGTTTAATGAAACAAACTGTAAATTATTCAGTATTTATTGAGGTTCTCATTCCCAAACATTCACATGCACTTTACATGTCAACATATGCTCCTGCATTATCACAACATTTCCTTAGACGAACAGGTATGTTGTCCACTGCTGCTCATAACATGCGTTCAGGAGCATTGTTGAGACAATGGTTAATTCTTTCCCCCAGTTCATCAAGATCTTTAGGTTTGTGGCGACAAACTTCTTCTTTTACCCAACCCCACAGAAAGAAGTCACAAAGTGTTAGGTCTGGGCTGCGAGTAGGCCATTCATGAGCACCACGTCTTCCAATCGATCGTCCTGGAAATTTGTCACGCAGCCATGCCCGCACATCGTTAGAAAAATAAAGAGATGCTTCGTCCTGCATGAAATAAAGATTATTAATGTTATTCCATTGCGAAATCATTGACCGTAGTAGTATCGGCGCAAAAGGGTAGAGTGTAATGCAATGTTGCAAATGGGGAGGGGATGTTGAAAGGGGGAGGGTTATGCAACAAGGGGAGGTGTTATCCCCCAAGTTGCAATGAAGGGGGGGAGAAGGGAAGATGACTTCCCCCCAAAGGGGTAACCTTAACCTAAGAGAGAGAGAGAAAGGAGGAGGGAGGAGGAGAGTCTTTGGGGAGAAGATGGGATGTCCTCACCCCCACACCAAAAGGGAAACCATAACCTAAGAAGGATAGAGATGTTCGCCTGGCCCCAGCCAGACGCATTATGAGAGTCCAGGGAACCAGCAGCTGTTATATAGAGGGTTTGGAGTTGCCAGATACCACTTTTTATTATATGGAGGGGTTACCAGGCAGCACAATTTATTTTAATCATATTATATATTAAAGGCAAGAGAGACGTTCTCCTTAATTTGCTCAGCAAAAGAACTAATTAAAACAGTATTTATTTAATTAACATCTATATATACTTTTATATTATTATTATTATTATTATATTTTTTATAAAGAAAATTCCACGAAATATCTTGGCTAACTTCTCCGAAAGTGTCTATTTACCTGCCCACAGCAGGTGTTTTGCCCGAGGCTGCGGTTGACCCAAATTCACTCCAAGAACCCTTTTCCGTCTCCGTTCACTTCAAATATTACTTCAACCAATATTATTATTATTGTTAGTGAACGTAAAATCAATTTTAAATTCTATTATATATACACAGAGAGAGAGAGTCGCAAAACTGAAGACTACACACACACACACACACACACACACACATTATTGATTTTATTTCGAAATCACTGTCTTAAAAAAATATAAAAAAGGAATGAAAAGAAAAACAAAAATATTTATTTCTTTATTATAAACTCCTTTCGATAAGATCGTAAAGGGAAAATTAAAAAAAAAGACCAAATCATTTTATTAAATTGAAAAACATAATTGACTCATTGTGCAGACTTTGGCGGTGAGGCTCTGGTTCGCTCCAGCATGCTGGCTCCTGAACCTAACCTAACCTATGGTTCAGACCATAGATTCTCCTTGTACTTTAACGACTTGCCGCCGCTCAAGTTATATATCTATCTCCCTATCCAAAATGGGGAAAAATTGAGGATCGAGTAGAATGTTTGCAAATATTAATGCAAAATATTGTCGTGACAGAGCGTACAAGTGAACAATTCACCTTGAGATGTCAGCATTGAAAATAAATCTACGGAGAGAATGAACCGATAAAGGCACCATTAGTCGTGAAGGCGACCAATCAGGACGTCCAAAGCGTGGGTCAGTTATATCGGTGTTACGAATGGTACACAAATTTAACATAGCCTCGCCCATTTACAATGACAACCAATCAGCAAACTTACGAACCCCCCTATTAGTCTTTTGGGGTGGTGCTTGGGAATCATGCATATAAAGTGAGTATTTTCAGCTAGAACTCACAGCAGTTATTTTCACCAGTGAATAAACATTCCCTCCGTCATGAATCGACAACTTTAGAGTTTACCGGATTTATATCAAGATGGAGACACTGTCGCGTTGTCTACAATTAATCTTTTTAACGCAGCCGATCGGGACGCATTATTTCCAACGCAATCCGTTGATGATATTTGCAATGACACTCCTTACGATCCGACGCAAGGGACTGCCGTAGAAGTGTAAGTAATTATATGCCTGTAATTTTATTTTTTGTAGCCATTTATTCGCGAACTTGTTATTTATTTTAGTTTGCCTGTCATTAGGAGAAAGCACTGTTCTGGATTATTTCATCATATATATATATATTATGGAGGGTTGTAGTAATTCATCTCCACATCTAAAATGCTTCATTAAAATAGTAGGTATCCGCAATTATAGATTAGTTTGCAATTAATATTATGCTAAAGTCCTGTTTTGATTCGTTGAATTTTTTATAGCAATTCTTTGCAAGTTTTAAATAATTTTATAAATTCCATAATAAATGAAATGTTATTCGGCATTTTCTCTTAAAGGAACTTTTCTGAGCGGTTCGAAGATATCTTCACATTGTAATACTCTGCATATGTTTTAAGCAATTGGGTTTTTATTAAAAAAGATTCAGTATGAACTAATTAATTATTCTTTCTCCTTTAAAGTCCGATGAGGACTTGACTCGTGTTATACAGTCTTCGTTTGGAAGAAACGCATGTCGTGGACCTGAATACGGAGGTAGAAGTTTTACCGGGCAGTCAACCCAGCGATTGCCACATTAACGAAATAATGTAAAAAATTTCTTTTTTGTTTCGAGCTTTTTTTTTCGGGTAAGATGCAATGTATTTTCATCAATTAAATTAAAGAAATCATGTTTTTAGTACAATAACCATCTTAAATAAGCTACAGAATACACAAACTAATATTATTGGATGCATTTATATATATATACGAACAAAACATCATACTATACAACGAGTGCGCACAATCAGAAAACGGCGTTTTGTCTGTGCATACCATTTCGTCGTTTCGTGGGGTGTGACACGGGTCGAATAATTTTTAAAAATTTATAAATTCCTTACCACGTGACATATGCATGAGAAATGAAAGGCAGTACATCCCACAAGTATTACTAAAATATCCTTGTAGCCGGAAGGGATTCCATACAACTTCGGGGATATGCAACTGCTCGAGAAATTTTACAATAACAGGGTCACAACAGGCCTGAGTCCCGAGTGAATAAAAATAGTGCATGCAGTCCCTACTTTTAAAATAGATTGCAAACCAATGAATCCCTTCACTACCAATAACATCTGTATTCACAATAAGACTACCTCAATCTCTCGTAGTTGGCAATTTCAATGTTTCATTCTTTGCAAACACACCGATAAATTTGGAACGCGTGATTCGTTCACTATTCATTACTCTCTGAAGTGTATTCGCATCAATTTTAAAAGTCAGTGACAACACCTAAATCTGTCAACTTCTGTTAGGGCTTGTGACTCGAGGTATACTAGTACACTAATAGGCGCGTCTATCGGCTTGGCGAATTCCAATTTGACTGAGATGTTTCCACTCTGTTGTGGACTTAAGTGTGTATTTACACTAGCAGATAAGTCAGGTGTGATGTCAAACAGATAAAGGTTAAATTGATCGATGAATTCTTTCTGCGTTACCTCAAACACGAGGTCATCACAAGCACCTGCAATATGGGCCAGATTACTATATGCTCTCGCGCAAAGCGAGAACACAGTGTCTTGCATTCCAGTTAATATCATTTTAGGTAGATTTCCAGGGCGGTTTTCTATCTGTTTCGAGGCCAACCCTGCTGGCACCGTGTATAGTTTGATCTGTGCTCTATTAATTGGGTATTTTACTGTGGCATGTAGTAAGTTTTTCTCAATTTCTATTTTAGGCGAACTTAATTTCACTCGCCGTACGCGGAGGTATGTCTCCATAATGTGAATCAACGAGTTTTGTTCCCTCTTTTTGATCAGCTCCAAGATTTAAACAGATCTCAGGATTCGTGCGGGTGAACTTTATTTTCATATCCACCCCATTAACAAGCAACTTCTGGAATGTGAAGTCTGTATGCAAGCGTCCAAAACATTCATATACCTTTTTTTTTTTAGAATTTTTAAATTTGTCCTTTATACTACTTTCGTCTTTAGCTTGATAATAGCCCTCGGGAGTTAAAAAGATATCCTTCGCTTCTTTGGAGAAGTTCAGCACATTTTCCAGAGAGGCTCGTACGTGATAGTACCCCGTTCCTGCCGATATGTTGACCTGATTTAAATATACATCACACTGGTTGAATATGGAGTGCAAAAGTTGGTTTCAGGGTATACAGCATATTTGTCATCGCAGTCTTCCATCAGAATGGACAATACGTAGTTTAGCGTACATGTGCACACAGCTTGGGTCAAAAAAGTAAGGGCCTGAGCTGGGTATCACGAATTCTATTGGAGCACTCGGGGAACTAATTGTGTTTAACGGGTTAATCGTAATAAAGTCACTGTGCTCAATAGAAACCTGAGTTGGAGGCATATCAAAGAGGGACATCTCCGATTTACAACATTGTGAACTACACAGATGGATGAAGCGTGCCATGACGAGTCAGAAACAGTACCACCTCTCGACAAGTAAACAGTCTATGATTCATGCGATCAATGTCCTTAGCTTATATCAGTCAAAAAAATGGTCAACCATAGGTTTCATTCGCTTAGAACACTTCTTTTTTATATCTTTTTACGTTTAACCCCACGTGCTGGTAATCCCTTCTTCCTGACAGCCCTCTTTTTCTTCCCACCACCACGCATTTTTCTCTTTGCAGCTTTGACGATTTCGTCCCGTGTACGCTTTAAGTGTTTTTTTAGAGCTTTAGGTTTATCCCCAGCCAATATGGCTTCTGCCGTGTTAAGACCTGATTGTAGCGGTATCTGGCTCCCTTCTTCAGCAAGGGGACAGCTGTACGTAGTATGGTTGAAAAAATGGCTGAAAGTCCACTACCACACTGGTGTCTCACACCTCGATAGACTGTGAAGGGCTTTCTGTCCATTATAACTCAGTGCTTCGAAAGTGCAGCTTCACTGTTAAGCTCCCATCACCTAATGGGAAATTTTTTCCCTCAGTCGTTCTTATACTATATATTGAGATGTTAGTTATTAGATTAATCGCGACATTCACATAATGGGGCCTGTTATATGTAATACTCATGCTCTTCCCTCTATGGTTGGGAATGTGTGCAATGCGCAGCAGGCGTGCCTGGGTATCCCCAAGAAACTGGTGCTCCGCTATATTGCTGTAAATATAGCACATGTCTGGGGGTGTATATCCATCACTCAATTTCTCCAATTTCATCTGGTACATTATGCTGGACAAGTCATGTTGTGCCTCGTGAAAAGTATCTCTTTGGAAGGCTGATCGATATCGCCCGTAGGTTATAATTTTGAACAGTCCTTTGTCTTTAATATTTCTGTCAGCCTGTGATTTTAGGGTCACATTATGTGCAGGGTTTTCTTTGTTTACGATTTCGTATACTAAATCACGTAAGATTTGAGTTTTTTAAACTTGCGTTTAAGTCTCAGAACATCCTCAGCCGCACCATAGCAGCTCGGACCTAGTGTTACTACTGTACTATAATACCGTGCATCCCTAATCCGGGCGATGCGTATGATTTCATCCCGAGTTACCCCGGCTTTTTCACACATTACAGTCTCTAAGAATCGTGAAAACAGGTTCTTTATAATTAATATTTAAAAAGAGGGTGTCCAGCTAAATCTCGCATATCCCCACCTCATACGAATCATGACCCAATTCAATGGGGCCATGGAGTTCTGTTACAAAGTTGACCAGGGTGTTGTTAGGATGTACAGACAGGGACGAGGAGGATGGTAGTGTGACGTAGAAATGGTTAGGCGCCATGTTGCATACTATTTAAGCTTCATTATTGCATCAGCTTTTATATAGGTGTTGAAGCTTTCTGAGTACCCTAGCTATTTCACCAGGTACATTTTTCTCTTTCCTGAACCTTTGTTTCCTAAACTTTTTTCAATTTTAAACATTATTTCCTAAATTAAATGTCACTGCAACTCCTCGCGGTAAAAGCCTCCTGCGATTTCTCCCCCATTCAAATCTTCAACGTAATACAGCATTATCTCGCCTTTAGGTCTCACAGCCTTACATAATTATTGATTTTGAAACGCGCAGAGTGGTGGTGGTGTTCCATCTCTTCTCACATCAGGCTCTGAGCGCGTACTTTCTAAAATCTCGTTAGGTGTTCCAATCGTGCGATGGTGTGAGCGTTGTAGGGTGAGGCCAATGATTCCAGAATGTCTAGAAATCTGTTTTTATGTGTAAAATAGCGGTGCATGCGTTCCTTTATTGTACGTTGAACTCTCAGCTAAAGAGGCCTTATGTATAGAATTGGTAGTGTAGTAGCTGATATTAACTCTGTCAACATGTTCTGAAAAGCTTGGCCTATAAATTCTTTCCCCATATCCGTACAAAAATAGCCAGGAACCCTGTTTTCTTTCAACATCATTGTTTTGGTGGCTTTAGCAACTGTTTCAGGCGATTTATTTTTCAGAGGAATTAGCCACAGATATCTAGAGAATACGTCTATTATGAATAGGATGTAGCGGTAACCATCGTTATACACTGAATATCTTTGCATGTCTGTTAAATCTGCTTGCCAAATAGAGTCAATCGATGCCGCTGTTGTCTTGGCTGTTTTAAGCCTATTTCTCACAGGTTTATGAAGTGTATAAGCGTCCTGCTCCCGCAAAAACCTCTCAACATCTTTTTTCCCTACTCCATCATTGTAAACACTTCTGTACAGTCTACCTACGCCTCCGTAGGAGGCTGGGCTAGAAATGTCATAATAACGTCTTCTAAATATGTTAGCCATTTGCGTATTTTAGAGGGACGTGGGTAGGGATGACCGTTGTTTAGTCTCTTCTTTCCCCTCTTCAGAGTTGCTACCGCTGGGGGTGATGGCGTTCTCAATTGCGGCACATGCGATATATGTTCCAAGTCTTTTAACCTGTTCAGATTTCCTATCATTGTTTTGGGAACATTTATTTGTTGTAGTCTTGCTTTAATATGCTTCCATCCCGATGGTGAGGGCCTATCCCACTTTCTCACCAGATCATGGACGATGTCTACGATATTCGATCCCTGTACCTTTGCTCCTTCCACAAAGATCGCACCTGTATCGGTCCACTGTATGTTGGGTCTTCATTCAATAGATTACACTGGTATGCATATGAAATTGTTTTGTCTGCTGTGAGGGTTTTTTCAACTCATATTATATAATTCGACCATGCTGAATTCGAAAATGACATTGGTTTTCCTCAATCAGGTCAGGTTTTTTCTCTATTGGCCATTTATTATAAGTCCAATTTTATCCCCAAATTTATTGATTTTTTTAGCTTAAACACTGTAGATACGAGTAATATTATAAGAACACTCGTGAAAAATGAAAACATTGTGTGAATAAATACTTTTATTCATACAATGAATATGGAAAAAAGTTTATTGAGGAAGGATTGAAGTTTTTTTGGCTTTCCGTCTGTGTTTTTCTTCGGGCACGTCTCGCTTCAAACACCAGCAATAGTCCGCCAGCATATTGATATCCCAGTTTCCTGGTACCTCTCTTCCATTATTTTGATATCTTGGTGAAATCGTTCACCCTGTTCCTCACTATAATCCCCGCAATTTTCAGGAAAATAGTCCAAGTGGGACCACAAAAAGTGCATTTTTATGGACATGCGCGACCCATGAGCTTTGAAAGCTTCCATCAAGTTTTCGACAACGGACTCATATTCTGGACTTCTACGCTTGCCAAGAAAATCAGTGACAACTGATTTGAATGCCTGCCAGGCATTCTTCTCAGTTGGAGTCATTGCGTTTTCGAACTGAGTATCCTTGATCAAAGTTCGAATTTGAGGACCATCAAAAACCCCAGCATTTAGTTTAGCATCAGATATATGAGGAAATTTACTCTCGAGATATCGGAATGCTGAACCCTCCTTATTCATTGATTTGATGAAATTTTTCATCAAGCCCAGCTTAATATGAAGTGGTGGGAGCAAAAGTTTTGTTGGTGGTACAAGGGGCACTGAAACGACATTATGCGACCCAGGTTCAAATTCTCTCTGGATGCCCATTCACGCTGTGCATAGTGCTTCTCATCCGCTCAGCTATCCCATTTGCAGAGGAAACATGGGTATTTCGTGTATCCCCCTTGCATTCCCAATACAAATGCCACAATCTGAAAAAAAATGAAAATATTTAAAGAATTTAGAGAATTTGTTCTATCAGATAAAAAAATCTATGCATTGGACTGTATCACTTCTGTGGGGAAGTTAAGTGTTCTTATACGCTCTCAAATAACCTTTGGAAAAACAACATAGTCAATAGCAATAGTTTACTTATGATATTAGTATTACCTTCAAATCTCCACAGATCCTCCAGTTATGTTGGTCGTATACGAGAGCATCCAGTAAAATTTTCATGTTATCGTAGTTCTCAGTAAGTTGTACGGAATGTGCCACAGGGACTGATGCAACCCTATTCCCAATGTTGAGAAGTACTGCTTTCAAACTTCGTTTAGACGAGTCTATAAATAGCCTCCATTCTGATGCGTTATATGGCAGGCCCAAGGATTCGATTAGCCCCTCAACATTGCAGCAGTACACTAAGGAAGAGGTATTTTCGTGCACTGCAAAAAACTTGCGGAATTCTTCCTCTCGTTTCCTATACCAGGAGAATGTTGTTCCCGGAGCCAGCAAGTTGTCCTCTCGAAGTCGTGAGCCCAAGATCTCGGCAGCTAATTTGGAAAGTCCTAAATCCCTGGTAAGATCATTACGTTTGGCCTGGTTGAGAGGCCTCGGCTCATTTGAAGCGGTATTTTGAGGTGTATATACGACTGGGACTGGTCATTGGCATTGGTCATTGATTCATCATCAGAATCATCGAAGTCCAGGGTTTGAGGTGGGTCGGGTATTGGAATTCCAGGACCATGGGGTACAGGTCTCATAGCAGAAGGAATGTCAGGGTATACAACAATGTGTTTATTCTTCTTGTTAACTCCTGAAAATAGAAACACAGAAACATGGATATAAAACTTGCATATGAAATAGAAGAAGCATTCAGACAGTGGCGGCTCGTGAGGGAAGGCTGCGGTCTGTAAGATATGAAATAGGTCGATGGAGTCTGTATATTTTCTTTCTTTTTCATTCATATTGTCCCTTCGGGGACAATATGAATGAAAAAGAAAGAAAATATACAATCATTGTATATGTAAATGTAACTTGTATAACAATATGTATGTGTAAATGTATTTTCTATAACAATATGTATATGTAAATGTATGATTACCATTATGGTGAATATTATGCTATATATGGTGAATATTACATTATGGTGAATATTATGTCAAGTTTCATACGAGGATTTCAAATATTTAAGAAAAAAATTTATAAGCCCACCTTGGAGGTTTGTCATGCAGAAATAGCGATCTGTCACGTGATCCTTTCCTTCTCTCCAAATCATGGGAATTCCAAACGGCAAAGATTTCGCTCTGCCTTTGCTCCATCTTCTCAAATTTTCAATGCACGTCTTGCAGCACATATGAGGGGCGAAATTTTTGTCCTGGTCCCCTAGCTTAATTCCAAAGTATGCTCTATACATTGTCTTCACAAATTTAGTGATTCGGGACTGATTATTTGGCATGGTAACCGTCCCACATATGTAGCAGAATCTATTGGGATCATTTTTACACGCTCTATTCATTATGAAATATTTTATCTATATGCCTGAAAAGTAAAAAAAGATATTATACAAGTGAAACAAGTGATGATAGATGTTACTGTTCCAATTCCGCTTTGACAAAATCACGAAAAATTCTATTTTACTAAAATTCTATTTTACTGATTCGAAATCAGCAGGAAAAACTCTATAAGAATCACTTACAAAACCCTTGACAGCAAAATTGATGCATACCAGTGTTATAAAGACTTAAACCTTTAGTCCTCAATGTATGTGGGAGGGTGCATTTTAATACATGCTCGATATGTTGTGTGGCCGACCCGTTAATCTTTGGTTGGTCAGCTCTATCGTCGGACACAGGCCCTCTGTCACCATGCTGTGCTTAATAACCACGGGGATCTCTGTCGGATTCTTATAATTTTCGTACTCGTGAAGAAATTTCTGCAGAGCTTCTTGGTATAAGATTCTTTTCTCATCAGGTGTTTTTTCATTCGCTTTCCATTCTTTTAAGCCTGGTTTTACGGGGTTCTGGAACCCTGCCCGGATTCCTTGAACTTTGCATTGAAGCATACACCTCGTGTGGAATCACTACCACTTTCTTCATTATATTAATCTAGTCAGTAAAGGACCCAAAACTGAAAATAAGATGGGGAGGAATGACCCTCTTTGTACAATAATTCGGGTTTTTTTCCCCCACAGTCTGACTTTTACGAGCGAGTGTCCGTATTATGTTCTTGTAACAGCGTAGGCGAGCCTTCTAAGGGGTTCATTGATACATTGCAATTTATAACGTTAAGACAGATTTCACAGATGCATTTAAAAAAGTCTGAGTCGATATTTTTAGCAAACATCTGTTGCATTGCCTGCGGCAGTCGATGATAGATTTTTATTAATTCATGGTATTTCTTTAGTCTCTTTGTCATTCTGGAATATACACCGTTTCAGGGTCGTTTGGAAATATATTCGTTCTTAGAAACACCCTAAACGTGTTTCGCGGATGAAGGTCGCAAAGCAAATATCCGTCTAACGCTTTATAGCTTCTTTATAAACTTCCAAAAACTCCTTACGCTGATTGGGAAACATTTGATTGGCTAATACTCCAATTTGTGATACATCTCTTCGTTGCGCGAATAAGACTAGATATTGTGTATTTAACGATACATCGCGCATGTATCTAGTTTTGAAAAATAGATTCTGATTGATGAAGAAAACGCTTATGTTAAGATTGTGGGAGAACACTGTAAATGTCTCGGCAAACGTTTTATCCATCTGGATGACTATGTTCATTTCCCTTTAACGAATTAACGTCATATACACCTCTGTGGAATAAAATATCATCTTTATACTCGTTGAACACTGATACGTCGAATAGCACCGTATAACTTTATGCACAAATTTTGAGAACATCTCCCTTTTCTTTAATGATTTTAAGCATAAACACCGTTTTACCACATCCTGTAGGGCCGGATATAATATATGTGGATGGGCTCATGAACCTGAATTTTTCTACAGAATCCATCTCTAACACGTCACATTCCTAAGTGGGTCATTTACAAAATATAATAAAATTTAAATGGTGATCCTTATATGCTACAGTCTTGTTTTTCCTCTTCCACAGAACCGTGAATGACGGTGAGATACAGCACCCCATCATCGATATTACAGATGTCTCCGATGACAGTGTAGTTGTCACAGAATCCACCCCTGCTTAGAGATCTGCACGGGCCGATATTTAAGTCCCGTACTCGGCCTGTGTCCGAAAATATTTACGGAGGCCCGCCCGGCCCAGCCCACTTCAAAATTTATTTAGGCCCGGCCCGGCCCGTACCCTCCCGTTGTGTTTCATGACAAAGTTCATACCCGGCCCGTCCGTTCTTTTGTGAATGTCTTTTGAAATAATGAAAATTTATTGCAATTTTTGAAAGCATTTTAGCTACTTAACAGTAAAATAAAGAATATTTAACAAATAGAATTTAATAAAGTTCTTACCTTTGGAATTTTATAAATTGCTGTGTAAAAATAATAAATTGTCCACGGTTTCCACATTCAGTCTGGTCCTCCTGTAATGGAGAACAGCTCCTGCAGCACTGAAATTCCTCTCGCTGCTACGAAATTCAAATTGTACTTGAATGCATGCATGCTTCATAATATGATGTTCATTAGCCGGCCAGTGTCTACTTTGATTAAACATAGGCCGGCCCGTACCCAGCCCGTATCTACTTTGATGTCCATCGGCCGCCCGTATCCCGCCCGCGGGACAAGCCGGGTACGGGCATACAGACTTACCCGTACCCGTGCAGATCTCTACCCCCACTAACGCGCCCACATCAGCGATATCTGTAGCACCCAACAATTCAAAGCGGAGGCATAATGAAGAGCCCTCCACGTCAGGTATAAAGCGTGCCAGGATTGCACCGGTTGTTAGACCCCCAGTAATAGAGCCCCAGCCCTCTACGTCCTACGACACAATCCCCACAATAGTACCTTCCTCAAATAAAAATATACCCCCTTATTCCTGTTCAATTCCGGGTACATCCTCCACAGCAGCAGCAGCTTCTCGTGCTGTAGAGGATGGTATAACATTCGAGTTGGTGCGTACCGCCACCCCCACCCCAGCCCTGACTAGAAATCGGTATATAGTCAGGGTTGATCCTAGATCCATGTATAATAATGGTATTGAACATGTTGTGGAGTTTGCCCTTCAGAACCGTGACGAACGTGAAGTTAGGACGAGACTGTCCTTCGGGTTCGGGTCAGATGACGGGGATGTAGATGATTTTTGGGTAGTAATACCATTCAGGCACTTGGCAGTTGTAGATATAGAGTTATATAGGCCGTATAATGCAGGCCTCTCAAAGTAGTACATCCTTCAATATGGACAACTTCACGGTAAATATTGACCGTATATTCCGTGTTGCGGGTCATAGTGCCACACCTTATACTCTTCACTTCAATTCTCCGGTTATTTACAGGCGGCATATAAACGCCGATCGTGGTTCCGGCTTTATAGCAGTAGTCTTAGCTCATATTCATTGTGCTAAATACACGGGCCCAAAAAATTTACTGCTTACGGTAGTGGAGCGTGCCCATAAACTGGCTGTAGACTGTAAACTGAGTTTGTGTAATTTGGGTCCTGAAGAGTTGAGAAGGGTAGAACAGGAAATGAATGTTCGTATAGTTGTATTTGGAATGGATGATCGTTGTAGGACTGTGTATGTTTTTAAAAGCTGTGTGAGAGATCGTACAAGACCCTTACTTATTTTAGGGCTGTCAGGGAGAACATATCTCCCCATCCGTAATATAATGACTCTACGCGAGTTATGATAGTCGAAAATATGGGCGGCATCATGATTTGTGTAAGGGATGTCTCGAGTTTGCGGAAGATATAGTGAAACATTGTAAGGATTGCCACATGGTATGTGTGCAGTGTAAAAGTTCCAAATGTGAAAGCCGTGTGGTTGAAGCTGAGAAGAGGGACTGTGATGTATGCAGACGCACATTTTTAAATAACTGTTTTGAGCTCCATAAGTTAATTGGTACGTGCAGGAAAATGAGACTGTGAATGTGGTATGTTTCATATCATGGATAAGTGCATAGAAGTCAAGTGTGATGAGTGTCACAAATGTGGTAAGCGGACAAACGTTTTTAAAACGATTGCACACGACATTCCCGTGAAACTCTTTGTATCCTATACTGTCAAGTTAGCAGACAAGTTAAAAAAATGACTGTATATTCTTGGCCATAACGGTGCAAAATTTGACACACAGTTCATTTATAAGGAGCTGCTTGAGCACGAGTCATCTGAGATATTTACAGGTGATCCCTTGAAAAGAGGCAACAAACTTATACAGATGAAAATAAGAGGTAATGTACAGTTTAAAGACATTTTATTATTCACACCTTGTAAATTAGCAAAGCTACCAAAGGTAATGGGTGTAGCTGCCGAAGTTTGAAAAGATATTTCTCTTACACATTCCTCACTAGCGAAACTTTAAATTACGTAGGACTACCTCCACCCAAACATTACTTTAACTATGAATGTATGAGTACAGGTTTTGACCGCTACTACAAAAGTTTTAATGAAGATAATCCTTACAATATAGCTGATGAATGTGAGCGTTATTGCGTGAATGATGTGCGCATGCTTAGAGTATGTTTCAGAACTTTGGAAGGATGTACATAGATCGTTTCAAGTGCGATCCGTTGCAAGTCGCAACCACGATTGCCTCATGTTTTACGGTGTTCAAGAACAATTTTATGCCTAAAAACACCTTAGCCGTCATTCACAGAAACAATCCCCGCAGTTATGGGCACAAGGTTATTTACTGGCTCATACATATACAGCAGGAGACAGGTGTATACATAAAGCATGCCCGCAACACGGGGGAAGTACCCATTAAGGTTAATGGTCGTGTTTTTTGGGTTGATGGTCTAAGCGAAAACCGGGCCACTGGTGAGAAGACTGTATACTCCTTTAACGGCTGCTGGTGACACGGATGCCCACGTCCAGAGTGTGAAATCATAGGAGATATCCACGGTAGATCTCCTGCCGACAGTCTTGCATGGACCCGCACCCGCGATCAGCTTATAGGCGCCCAGTTCACTCACAAGGTCTTGTGGGAGCATGAGTATGATGCACCGATGGAAACAGATAGTACCGTGAAGAAATAAACACGATCAAGCGTTCAATGGTGCTGGACCCTCTCAAATGCGGTGATAGCTTGTTCGGAGGGCGTACAAATCCCTTCAAACTATACTTTCCGCCTACGGAGGGAGTGAAACCCCATTACTACGACTTCTGTTCTTTATATCCCTACGTGATGAAGAACAATCCGTACCCCGTAGGTGCACCTGAAAAACTGGTGGGACCTGACCTGCCCACCATCGAGGTGCTCTCAACAAATTTGAACGGGTACTATTTTGGCCTTTCTTTCGTAGACGTGCTCCCCGCTCGCGATTTATGGATGCCGATCTTACCCGTCGTTATAGACCACAAGCTCATGTTTCCCCTGTGCGTGAAGTGCGCAGAGGAGAACATTGGGGAATGTAATCACACAACCAACCAGCGTAAGATCAGATGTATATATACAAGGCCTGAGCTGGACCTAGCCGTTCGCCATGGATACAGAATATTGAAGATATATGAGGTGTGGAGGTTTCAGAAGCTACCCAACCTTTTCACGCCGTATATAAACACTTTTTTGAAGAATAAGGTAGAAGTATCAGGGTATCCGCGAGGAGTTGATACCGAAGATGAAAAATCGGCTTATATTCAGCGTTACCATGACCGTGAAGGGATACAGCTTGACTGTTCAAAAATTGTAAAGAACCCAGGCAAGCGCTTTAGTGCAAAGTTGTCTAAATAGTCTTTGGGAAAATTTGCACAGAATACTGGCAAGGGCAAAGTACATTTGGCTCAAAGTTATAGTGAAGTCTGGGATTATGCCAACGCTCCCGATAAAGAAGTCATGGAGATCGTGAATGTGGGAAATACTTACATAATAAAGTACAATATTACCGAATTGGCCACAGATACCTCACGGGTTACAAACATATCTGTAGCCAGCTTCACAACGGCCTACGCACACATCAAACTTTGGGGTCTATTGCATTCTCTTAGTCGGAGGGTTTTCTTCGCCGATACAGATAGTGTGATATTCACAGCGAGAGAAGGTGAATACATGCCTCCTTTTGGTGAATTCCTCGGAGAGTTAACTGACGAGATCAAGGATGAGTATGGAGACATTGCATACGGCGACTCTTTTGTTTCAAAAGGGCCAAAATCGTATGGGATACGGGTGAGGGTGGGGGAGGATATGAAATATATCGTGAAGGCTAATGGTATCACGCTCAACCATGCGAATCGGCGGGTCGTTAACTTTGATTCGTTAAAGGATCTAGTGTGCTTGGAAGATGAGGGCGTCCAGCCACCCCAACTAACTGTAGGTATCCACAATTTTATGGCGCAGAACCTGGGGAGCGTGAAGGAACTTAGGGGTACGAAGGTATGCCGTAACACGTACAGGAAACGTTACCAGGTGCCTGGTACCTGTAATACCGTATCCTTTGGATACCATAATCTTTGTTATATGTCTATCGTTAACGATATGTTTATTTCTTACACGTATTTGTAAATATACTGTATATACACCTTGAATAATTCGTTTATTAAATAAATTGTGTTTCAATTGGCGTTTCACTTTCTCCTGTGTGTGTGTGTGTGTGTGCGTATGTACAGGAGAAAGTTCTAAGCTCTGCCCACCCTTGTATGATCGGCCACGTGACTCCTGCTACTACCTTGGCATATCTCTACCCTGCGTGCTCAGTTAACCGCTGCAAGCCCTGGGTCTCAGACGTGTATTTTCCCACGTAGACGAAAAATAGTAATGGCTACCTTTAATATTGCGTGTTCGACGTTTATGAAGTGGTATTCAGCAAAGTGTGAAGATAAGGTTACTGAATGGCTCCCTATTCCACCCTCCTTTGATACTTTTAAGGCTACATTGAATCGTACGAAGGAACAAGAGGTACAAATACTCTACTGGTATTCTGGCGAGAGCATTCCAGGATTTCGTGGTACAAGCGATGTATTGTACTATGTTGTAAGACTAAACTTTATAAAAGCTTACATATACCGTGAAGTGAAAGAAACAACACGTGCAGAAGAAGCAACGGTTATGGTTAGTGAGTCTTGTTGATGAGTGGTATGACAAGCCATTAATATAATGACGAGGTTTGTAGTGAGGTTGTGGCTAAAGGCCTGCGTGAGTTTTTAACAGACTTTAGAGACGAGTATCGCCTGCTAAGGAAAAAGGAAAAATATGGTCATATGTTTCTCTGAAATAGTGCGCCAGAGTGTGAATAAAATGTGTTTAGTTCGTGAAAATCCCCTTGAAAGAAAATGTCTGGTGCGTATTCTAGGGAGTGGGAGTGATAAAACATTAAAACCAGTATTGCTTCATGTATCGCAGATGGAAAATTTCTCAAAACACCTACCCAGTATAATGGGATACAAATATTCTCTTTCACGTTGGAACAACGCCGTACACGACCCAACAGCTTATGGTGTGACACACCTTCCGTCGAGCCGATCCGCCCGCCTGTGGCTCATAGTCATCTCAGAGCTTGAACCGACTGGACGTGTACTCCTCGAATACGATGGAACTTCCTTTGAACAGCATTCTCAATGCCGTGTACGATGTGTCCGTGACGAAGTCATTGCGCATGTTCAGGCGTAAAACCGGAGCCATTAACTATGTACTTGAAACGACTTGTAGACAAACAAACTCTGGTAAACGGAATGTTGTTTAAGTGTTGAGGAGATGAATAGAGTCTTCGTGGTAGTTGAGAAGTGGAGTGAGGATCGTTACAAAATACCTGCAGGTGCAGGTACAAGAAGAGAGCAGATTAGTGATACCCCCTCATATGCCATTGTTTGTACGTTGTGTATAAATAACGATCAGCCAGGCATTAATATACGACTGATGTGGAAGAATGCTTCTGACAGTAATGTTCTTGTCCCTACGCGAAACCGTTTCACCCTCGACAGAATGTTTGAAATCATCTGTTTCCGCAAGCCGAAGCCTATATTAGACGCGCATGTTACGGATATGCTTTATTTTGATACGGTTCTTGAATACGCATACACCGCTCTGCTCGACGGGTTTACCGAGTGTAAGACTGAACAAGGCGAGAATGGTCTAGAGCTGGATGCTTATTTAAAAGGTTTAGACTCTTTGCAATATCATGAACTTTGGTACAAAGTACTTGAGCGGTACAGGGCTGAGCTCACCCACCACCGTTCACCCTGAAGAACTATTTCTTTATGTAATGAGCAACTGTCGTTACGATTTAGATTATTTCAACTGCCGCTATGAATTGTGAAGATGGGTTCACGATTGAAAAGCTCGGTTCGGTAAGAATAAGCCCTCGATTGGAAAGAAGTGTTTATAAACTTGTATTTAATAATGATGTGGCTAACGATGACCTCTTTGTACGTGCTTTTGAATGTATTCTAGCCGTGTTTAAAGATAACTTGCCAACCGAATGTAAAGTGGGAATAAAAATAGTATTGAACGATATGAAGGCTATTTACATCGAGTATAGACATCCCTATAACTTGAGCGGTGAAATAATGTTAAATCGTATTTACTGCATAGTGCAAAGCAACAATGATGTGACTGTAGATTCGATTACGTGCGAGTTTCGTGTTTTAGTTAAGCACAGTAGAAAATAAAGTGTATGTATTTTGATGTATATTTATTTTCAATATATTTAATTATTTAATGTAATTGTGTATGTATATATATATATATATATATATATATATCCTCTGCATTATTTTGATGATTATATTCCATCTTTTTGTATATTATTTTTTTATTTTATTTTTAGATATATATTCCATCGTTTAAAACTGTGTATTTCTTATATTATTGTTAATTTTATTGTACATATATACCATCGTTTAAAAATGTGTATTTCTTATACTATTATTTTTTGATTGTATATATATTCTTTGTTCGTATTTCTTATACTATTATTATTTTTTATTGCATATATTCCTCGTTTGTATAGGGTTGTGTATTCATTTTCTATATATTTCATGATATAAATTCCAATAATTCGTCTAAATAAACAGAATGATGTAACGGTGTTTTATTTAATTCTTTTGGTTGTATATATAAACGATATATATATATATATATATATATATATGTATAACAAATGGCTGGTTACACCTAAACCGACTGGCTGCTTAAGACTTCTAAGCCAACTGTCAAGAATATATGCTTTAATTAAATAAATAGCGCAATCTGGCAACTCAACCCTAATAATGTGCACCTAAACAAGCCATTTACGCCTTCTAAGCCAGATTAAGCCTTCTAAGCCAACTGGCGGATTAGGACCTTATAAGACATCGGGCGCTCGGATGAACTCTCACTCTCTTCTGCGAAGATCATACTTCGACTTTCTTCTACTACTTCTTTCACCACCTTTCTCTACAAAAAAAAAAAAATGGTGTCAATAATCCAGCAGGGTTGAAAGCACCTTAAACAGAAAAAACAAACAAACAAACTCTCTTCTGCGCCTCCTTGTTGAGCCCGAGGACCTATCAACTCCACCTATATTTCCCATTTCCCAACTTTTTAACATCACTCCCACAACTCTAACTTAACCTCTTATAACGTCAAACAACAATATGAACTCATTATGCGTCTGGCTGGGGCCAGGCGAACATCTCTATCCTTCTTAGGTTAGGGTTACCCTTTGGGGGGTGAGGACATCCCAGCTTCTCCCCCAAAGACTTCTCCTTTCTCTCCCTCTCTTGGGTTAAGGTTGCCCCTTTGGGGGGAGGTCATCCTCCCTTCTCCCCCAAAGCTCCCCCCTTCATTGCAATTTGGGGGATAACCCCCTTGTTGCAAGACCCCTCCCTCTTTGTTGCAGACCACCCTTGCAACATTGTATTGTACTCTACCCTTTTGCGCCCATACTACTGGCCATACCCGATTTTTCAACATTTGCATGTATCTTTCAGCATTCATCGTATCCCGAATGATAAAAGGCCCAACAATAGTTGTGGATGTCATACCACACCAAACCGTCAGCTTTGGCCGACAGAAAGCTCAATAGAGAAAACCTCAATAAATACTGAATAATTTAGTTTGTTTCACTAAAAGTGAATAAGAAATAGGGAAGTTACACGAATTTTAAAATAGGGAGTTACTTATCATACACTCTGTATATAATAATAATAATAATATACAGTGGCGTTGACAAGTATTCGTACAGAGAAGTATTTTAGTTATATTCGTCCTTATCTTTTGTACCATACATAAGGATAGTTATGAAAAGTTTACAGTTCGTAAAAAATATAAAAATTGGTTTAATTCCAACATATAATGTAAAATATCAAAGAATTCGAGGAAAATAAAAATAGTTAAAATGCAGAAGTTTTCATAAATTTATTTACATTATTTAATAATTTGTGTGTCCACATTTTGTTTGAATAACTTCAACGATTCGTTTTGGGTATTTTTCTACAAGGTTTCGACATCTCTCAGTAGAAATTTTAGCCTATTTTTCTGAAGAAAATTGTTGCAACTCATTCAGATTTGAAGGGTTTCTCTCGCTTAGCTTTTTTCAAATCAAACCATAAATTCTCGATTGAACTGAAATCTGGCCTTTGACTAGGGCACTCGAGAAGCTTGAAATTCTTTTGTTGAAGCCATTTCATGGTGTTTTTACTTTTATGATTTGGATCATTATCTTGTTGCAATACCCAATTGCGATCCATTCGCAATTCCAGAACTAAAGGCAATACATTTTCTTCTTAAATGTTCTGCTATTTCTTCGAATTCAAGATTCCATTGAAGACAACAAGCTTTCCTGGACCAGAAACACTAAAGCATCCCCAAAGAAGCAAACTACCACCACCACCTTGTTTAACCGTAGGAAGCCAGACTCAAGTGCGGAATGATTTACATCAGTGGCGACTCGTGACATTTTTGTTCAGGCATGCAATGTTATGGAATGGAAGAAAAACATCCGCCTAACCCTCTTGCCCAAACTTTGCATATTGTTTACATAGAACTTAGCAAGTTAAAGGTGTTTTACAAACTTTTGGGGACCTCTTTGAAGGAAAGTTCATTTAATGTTAGGCTTAAATATGCGAACAAAAAATTAGACATATTTATATATAGTAGTTACCGAATTGATCTAAAGAAAAAGATACAAATTTAAAATTTACCTTAAATAATTGTGAAGCATTATTTGAATTGAAATTCTGCTCTCCTAGTTTTCCTGCAAAATTCTTCGATGACCAAATTGTAAAAGTACTCTCGATTCTCCATAAGATTCTTGAGGAAATTTTTTTTAATTGAAATTAAGGCAAGATTAGATAGCCTTTCTTCACTTTGGGAACTCCGTAAATAACTTTTAATTCTTTTAAGCGCAGAAAATGATCGCTCAACACTTGCTGTCGATATTGGTATAGTTAGAATCAAATTCGTCAATTTATATATTTCCTTAAGACCTTTGTGCATTTCGCTTTCCAGTAGATATTTTAGGAGCTCAGCAACATTCTTTTTGGCAAAAGATTTGTGCGAATATAAAACACACAATTCAGAACGGAGACGAGGAAACTCAAAAAATGAATTGTAGCTTCTTTTCAAAGATTCAAAAGCTCTCTCTGGAAAGTAACATCATAGAACTCAAATTTTTTGCAATCTAAAAGCTCAATGAATTCCAATTTTTCCATTGAACTGAAACGCTCTTTCATTTGAAGAAGTATATTATCGAATATTTCATGAATAGTTGACTATACTTCTCTTGTGGAGAAAGACTCTGTTTCCTTTACATACAGGTTCACCACATCTTTCTGTTTCAAGTCCCACATATCTGCAAATTTTGTATCCTTATTTGTTTGATTTTTTTCATAGTGCTTTCAACGGTGATTGAGCTATACACAATATCCATAGATTTTGTTTGCAGCACATTAAATAGATATTCAGTTAAAGGAAAATTGAAGAAAATACTTCTAATAAAAGATTAAAATCGAAAGTATCGATACCAGCAAGCAATCCGCGTGCACTATTTTTTGTTTTTTCATCAAATTTCTTTGGGTTTCAAGAATGCTTTTTAAAGATCTATTATATCTTCTTTATTTTCCTTAACTCTTTCAACTAGACGAGATGAATAGTTCCACCGCGTTGGAGCCAGTTTAGGGAAACGCTTCCAACAACTTTGTCAAGCATTGAAGTTCGCTTAGTTGAACTGCTGAAAATGATGACAAACTTCCTAATACTGAAAAAAAATTATTACATTCGGAAATTTCAGCGACAGCTTGGGGTAAAACACAGGTTAAGTTTATGGGCGTAGCAGTGAAGAAAAATAGCCTCTGGTACAGTTTTCTCTAATCTTTTTGTACTCCATTAAGATCGCTCCCTAACAGCAGCACCGTCGTAGGTTTGAGCAACTAATTTTTCAAACAGCCCAGTTCACCTAGTTGCCTTATAGATAAATCAGAAATCGCTCCTGCACTTCTATCATTGCTGACGTCATTGAATTTTATAAATCGTTCACAAATCTCTCCATGTTTATTAACATAACGAACAACAGTAGAGAGTTGAGAAAAACAGCTGACATCAGATGTTTCATCTAATAAATCGCCACATACATGCAGTCGATAAGCTCACGTTTTTTTGTTCTAACATAACTTCACTAATAGATTGAATTATGTCATTCTGAATAGCAGATGATGTTCCCTTAAAAACAGTCGCAGTTTTTAAATGGTTTTGAAGCTTTTCATCGAATTCTCCCATACAAAATACAATTCAATATAGTTACCCTATTGTCAGCGTTTTCTTCTTCATTGTGACCGCGAATGCTAATTCTTGCATACCTAAAAACATGTTTCCTAATCAAACGTTTCAAAATTTCTCGATTCTTATTAACTTCTTCGTTATGTCTGGAAATGGCAACTGATTTCTGCTTGTCGAGTATTAATCAATTCTTTCTGACTTTCCAAATGTTTTAAGATCAACAAATGCATTTATGTGAGCAAGAGATTTTTCATGGCGAGAAATTGCAGTATGTAAATTGTTTAAATCGTCGTATCCACGACTAACAGAATTCCACACAGAGTTATCTCTTGAAAATAGGAAACACGACCAACAGTACAATTTGTTATTTGAAATATTTCCACATAACCAGGGAACATCATCATACAGCTTAGGATTAAATTTCCTAGTGAAGCCTTTATTTTCTTTGCTTAAATTCAAATGTGGAATCGGTCTGCCATTATTCAATATGCGCTTTTTCTCATCAAAAGAGTGAGTAAAATCTTCTAGTCTTCAATTGATTAAACACATCGTCAGTCATTATGGGCACTACAATGCTATAATTTATTTAACTGATTATCCAAAATAACTAAAGCACAAAAGGGAACACCGAACCAAGTGGGTGCTTGCGGCTGTGGTACTGGAAAGAAGCCTTGTCAGAATTGCCAGATGTTACTTTTTGGTGAATGCACCTATAAACTGCATGCATGTCGTATTATTTCATTAATTAAAAAAATCAGAACAAAAGCTTTTTAATTATTTTTAGTAAAATATTAAGTAAATTTTCTAAGCATATTTTAAAACATATTGCCTTTTGAATTTAGCTATGAGGCTCAAAAAAATCTTATGGATAGTGAGAAGTCTCCTTAAAAAATTGCCCAAGGCAAGGCGGTGTAAACAAAATCATGTCTTATTTCACTAGACAATTAAGAACATTTTTCTGTACCCAGACTGAATTAGTGAATGCTTTAGCTACAAGTATTTCGATCTGTGTACAGAAAAATGTTCTTAATTGTCTAATGAAATAAGACAATTTTGTTTACACTGCCCAATAGCCAGTACATGCGTGATTGAAGCCTTAGCCTATTTTTAGTTTCTGAAAATTATTTTTGTCAATTATAATCCTTACTTAGATCTGAAAAGAGAACATATTTAACGCATGCGTTGCATGCGTTGCATTCATTAAGAAATCGCCACTGATTTACATAGAAAGCAGGACAAAAGCCTGACTAACGTCGTGGGCAATGTCATAATTTCACTTCCAGTCGATCAGCGAAATTGTGACACTGGGTCTGGAGAATAGTTGGTGGGATATATTTTGTAGTCTATATATATTTTGATATATTTTTAACAGGGATGGGAAATCGAAATCTTTTTCGATTCAAATTCGAATCGATTTTCACGCAATTAGAAATATAGATTCGAATTCGGATTCAAATCTTTCGGTTTTTATCGATTCGAATTTTTTCCGATTCGGATTATTTCTTTTTCGATTTTGATCCGATTCGAATCCGATTCGGATCCAGGCCTAATTTTTCTTGATTTTTATGAGTTCATTTAATAAAATTATACCTATCATCGTTGTTTTAGTCAAGGGTGGCTATTATTAATAAGTTTCATTTTTAATAAATAATACAGATAATTCTCAGTCTATTAACGATCTAAGTAATAACTTTAGATTTACTCTTAATAAGGTGCAAAAAAAAATCATTCATATAAGCTAATTTATTAAACAATTAAGGCTCATATATACAAGAAATATTAATTATAGCATACATAAAAATTAAAATATGATAATAATACTTTAAGAAATATATCCACTGTATAGATACAAATTTACAAATTAAAATTAGCCCTGACAACTAAGATATTTTCAATGTTCGAAGGCAAAAGGTTATTTCTTTGAGGAGCGTGTGAAATTGTCACTCTCGGACAATACCAAAATTTAAGGATTAGGATTAGCACCTTAATGGATGGAGTATAGGATTAGTATGATTTTTGTCCGAGCAAACAGATTCTCGGAAAGGTCAGTCTTTACCTGTGGTGAAACCGGAAACGTTAATAAGCCTTATAAGTTATTTATAACACTGGTATGCATCAATTTTGCTGTCAAGGGTTTTGTAAGTGATTCTTATAGAGTTTTTTTCCTGCTGATTTCGAATCTGCAATCCGTTTTTCTCAATCAGCTCAGGTTATCCGGCTATGGCCTCATAAGTAAAATAGAATTTTTCGTGATTTTGTCAAAGCGGAATTGGAACAGTAACATCTATCATCACTTGTTTCACTTGTATAATATCTTTTTTTACTTTTCAGGCATATAGATAAAATATTTCATAATGAATAGAGCGTGTAAAAATGATCCCAATAGATTCTGCTACATATGTGGGACGGTTACCATGCCAAATAACCAGTCTCAAATCACTAAATTTGTGAAGACAATGTATAGAGCATACTTTGGAATTAAGCTAGGGGACCAGGACAAAAATTTCGCCCCTCATATGTGCTGCAAGAGGTGCATTGAAAATTTGAGAAGATGGAGCAAAGGCAGAGCGAAATCTTTGCCTTTTGGAATTCCCATGATTTGGAGAGAAGGAAAGGATCACGTGACAGATTGCTATTTCTGCATGACAAACCTCCAAGGTGGGCTTATAAATTTATTTTTCTTAAATATTTTGAAATCCTCGTATGAAACTTGACATAATATTCACCATAATGTAATATTCACCATATATAGCATAATATTCACATTAATGGTAATCATACATTTACATATACATATTGTTATAGAAAATACATTTACACATACATATTGTTATACAAGTTACAGTTACATATACAATGATTGGATATTTTCTTTCTTTTTCATTCATATTGTCCCCGAAGGGACAATATGAATGAAAAAGAAAGAAAATATACAGACTCCATCGACCTATTTCATATCTTACAGACCGCAGCCTTCCCTCACGAGCCGCCACTGTCTGAATGCTTCTTCTATTTCATATGCAAGTTTTATATCCATGTTTCTGTGTTTCTATTTTCAGGAGTTAACAAGAAGAATAAACACATTGTTGTATACCCTGACATTCCTTCTGCTATGAGACCTGTACCCCATGGTCCTGGAATTCCAATACCCGACCCACCTCAAACCCTGGACTTCGATGATTCTGATGATGAATCAATGACCAATGCCAATGACCAGTCCCAGTCGTATATACCTCAAAATACCGCTTCAAATGAGCCGAGGCCTCTCAACCAGGCCAAACTTAATGATCTTACCAGGGATTTAGGACTTTCCAAATTAGCTGCCGAGATCTTGGGCTCACGACTTCGAGAGGACAACTTGCTGGCTCCGGGAACAACATTCTCCTGGTATAGGAAACGAGAGGAAGAATTCCGCAAGTTTTTTGCAGTGCACGAAAATACCTCTTCTTTAGTGTACTGCTGCAATGTTGAGGGGCTAATCGAATCCTTGGGCCTGCCATATAACGCATCAGAATGGAGGCTATTTATAGACTCGTCTAAACGAAGTTTGAAAGCAGTACTTCTCAACATTGGGAATAGGGTTGCATCAGTCCCTGTAGCACATTCCGTACAACTTACTGAGAGCTACGATAACATGAAAATTTTACTGGATGCTCTCGTATACGACCAACATAACTGGAGGATCTGTGGAGATTTGAAGGTAATACTAATATCATAAGTAAACTATTGCTATTGACTATGTTGTTTTTCCAAAGGTTATTTGAGAGCGTATAAGAACACTTAACTTCCCCACAGAAGTGATATAGTCCAATGCATAGACTTTTTTATCTGATAGAACAAATTCTCTAAATTCTTTAAATATTTTAATTTTTTTCAGATTGTGGCATTTGTATTGGGAATGCAAGGGGGATACACGAAATACCCATGTTTCCTCTGCAAATGGGATAGCTGAGCGGATGAGAAGCACTATGCACAGCGTGAATGGGCATCCAGAGAGAATTTTGAACCTGGGTCGCATAATGTCGTTTCAGTGCCCCTTGTACCACCAACAAAAATTTTGCTCCCACCACTTCATATTAAGCTGGGCTTGATGAAAAATTTCATCAAATCAATGAATAAGGAGGGTTCAGCATTCCGATATCTCGAGAGTAAATTTCCTCATATATCTGATGCTAAACTAAATGCTGGGATTTTTGATGGTCCTCAAATTCGAACTTTGATCAAGGATACTCAGTTCGAAAACGCAATGACTGCAACTGAGAAGAATGCCTGGCAGGCATTCAAATCAGTTGTCACTGATTTTCTTGGCAAGCGTAGAAGTCCAGAATACGAGTCCGTTGTCGAAAACTTGATGGAAGCTTTCAAAGCTCATGGGTCGCGCATGTCCATAAAAATGCACTTTTTGTGGTCCCACTTGGACTATTTCCCTGAAAATTGCGGGGATTACAGTGAGGAACAGGGTGAACGATTTCACCAAGATATCAAAATAATGGAAGAGAGGTACCAGGGAAACTGGGATATCAATATGCTGGCGGACTATTGCTGGTGTTTGAAGCGAGACGTGCCCGAAGAAAAACACAGACGGAAAGCCAAAAAAACTTCAATCCTTCCTCAATAAACTTTTTTCCATATTCATTGTATGAATAAAAGTATTTATTCACACAATGTTTTCATTTTTCACGAGTGTTCTTATAATATTACTCGTATCTACAGTGTTTAAGCTAAAAAAATCAATAAATTTGGGGATAAAATTGGACTTATAATAAATGGCCAATAGAGAAAAAACCTGACCTGATTGAGGAAAACCAATGTCATTTTCGAATTCAGCATGGTCGAATTATATAATATGAGTTGAAAAAACCCTCACAGCAGACAAAAAAATTTCATATGCATACCAGTGTAAGTTATAACCAAATTTTTAAAATCCGGATCCATATTTTTTATCGATTTTAATTCGAATTCGGATTCATCGTTTCTTTTCGATTCGGATCAAAATTTCGATTCAGATCCGCGCCCGTTTTTCGATTCGAATTTTTTTTCGATTCAGATTTCTCAAAAAATATCGATTAATTCCGATTATCGATTCGAATCCGATCCGATTTCCCATCTCTGATTTTTAATATATTTTTTTATATTTTTGTGTACATTTTTTTATGCAGAAGAAGGAGCCAAAGCGGAACGCCCGAAAAATTAGCATAGAAGGAAAAGAAAGAGCCGAAATCAAGACCTTCGAGGGTCTTAAAAACGGTGTCATTTCTTTTTAATTTTGAAAAGATTGTGTAATGCGTAAGATGCATATGTGTTTAGTGAGGAATAGAAGAAGTGTGTGTTTGAGACCATGTTGGACTGCTCACAGGGTAGATGAAACACGGAACAAGATCAGCTAAGGAGGACAGTAACAGGAGAAACGGGAGTTCCAGCACTCCCTGTCTCCTGCCTAACGCGCCCCCCTCAGAGTACTTCCTTCATTGATTGGTGTCCACAGTCTCCTTCTCTAAATGTATTTTGATATAGTTTGTATTTTATATATATTTTTTTATATTTAATTTTATTTCTTGTATTTTAAGTTGGAGGTGCTTCAGAGATTTTAAGTGTGGTTTGAATCCAACGTAAAGCTGTAGGTCCCCTCCGTCATCCGACCTTAGATATGTGAAGGAGGTTAAACAACCCCATCATTACATTAGGGTAAAAGCCACACTTTGCTAAGGTTAAATTTTTAAAAAACTATAGTTTAGAATAAATAGGAATAATGATTCATTGTGTTGTGCCGTTTCATGCTTCACTTTATCCAAAAATGCGACACCAGGTCTTAAGAACAAAACTACTCGCTTCTTGTACATTCTGTAATGACGGATTGGCATTATATAAAGTTTTGAAAAATCTGAAAGTATAATTAAAAACCCTTAAAAACAAGTTGTGATTTAACTGGACAGGCTTCCTTTGGTCACCCCTCCAGAAGGAGGCGCGATTCGTCCGCCCTGGGGCTCGATCTGTCTTTGTGTCCCTCCAAGTTATTTTTGCTGGGAACGAAAATCGTGTAGATTTCTGCTTCGCTATCTTTAACCCTATGCTCATTAAAAGGACAAAACCTGTATTCGACTGTTATACCAAAGATGACAACCACTTCACAAATTCCTACGAAATTTTATGGAAGTACTTTCAGTTATGTATACTGTAATATGTCAATAAAGAATGCTGTTTGATGTATGTTACAACCCTCATCAAAGCAGAATGCAGGAAAAAAACACCAGAAAATGTGTGTGTGTGTGTGTGTGTGTGTGTGTGTGTGTGACTATCGTAATAAATAAATCATTAAAAGAGCTCCTTCGCTGTAATTGTGTTTATAAACTCAAGCTTTAAGAAAGGTTATAATGTGCTTGTGAAACTTCCATAAATAGTTACGTTTGAATAATTGAAACACAACATTACAATCTGAATAAAGTAAAGGATTAAGGATAAACATATAGACAGATAGACAAACGTATTTGTATTTCGTAAATAATAATTACAATTTATATATATAGATATAGATAGATAGATAGATAGATAGACGTATCTATGTATCGTATTTGTATTTCGTAAGTAATAATTACAATATATATATATATATATAGAGAGAGAGAGAGAGAGAGAGAGAGAGAGAGAGAGAGAGAGAGAGAGAGAGAGAGAGAGAGAGGAGAGAGAGAGAGAGAGAGAGAGAGAGATATTTTAGACTTTAATTCTTTATTTCATAAGCAATTAGATATCCTTTAAATAACTAATAGATATAAAAAGTACATTAAAATAGTATTGGATAGATAAATAGATCGATAGACTTACAACAAATTCTATATCTTAAGATTTAATTAAGCCAAATTAAATTTTAAAAAAAAATACCAAAATACGATCGAAAATAATGGAAAAGTTTTACGATTATTATTATTATTATT
The DNA here is from genome assembly GCA_023014485.1 of Bathynomus jamesi. Lineage (NCBI taxonomy): Eukaryota > Metazoa > Arthropoda > Malacostraca > Isopoda > Cirolanidae > Bathynomus > Bathynomus jamesi. Next base: position 451,783 of record JAJOZX010001514.1, on the reverse strand, counting down.
ATTATTATTATTATTCGAGAGATAGATTGAGAAAAATATAATTACAACCAATATAAATGTTAACAACTCTGAATTATATTTTTTTTACATATAACTTTATTAATATTCAATTCGATTTAAAATGTCAACCAATATTTTTTTATTCACGACTAAAAATAACAACGCGGAGTTATATGTTAAAAAAAAAAAATCATTAATATTGTTTTATTTTAAATATTTTCTTTTTTTCTCTCTCTCATGAGCAAGTTCGACAACAGATATAGTGTATCTCGACTTTCAAAAAGCCTTTGACAAAGTCTCTCACGCGAAATTGATGGCTAAAGTCAGAGAACTAGGAATCACTACGCTCGTTTCCAACTGGAATGAAGATTAGTTAAAAGAGAAAAAGCCAGTGGTGTCCCACAGGGTTCCGTTCTGGGTCCTTTACTTCTTATCATCTATAATAACGATATAGACGTCGGGCTCCTGAGTACAATTTTCAAATTTGCGGACGATACGAAATTAGGAAGTAGTGTAGGTACTGTGGAAGGCGTAAGAAGGCTTCGGAATGATCTTGACAGGTTGGGCGAATGGTCTGCTACTTGGCAGATGCCATTCAACTTGGACAAATTTAAAGTAATGCACATAGGTTATAAAAACCCGAAGACCGATTACTCTCTCTTGGGAAGGAACTTGACTGAGACCGATCTAGAGAAAGACTTAGGAGTCTATAAAGGCTACAAAATTGATCCCTTCAATGAGAATGCAAAACTACCAACGGATATTGGAGCGCCTAAATCTGTTTACCTTAGAGACGAGGAGGTTGCGCGGTCAGCTTATTCGAGTCTTCAAGATGCTCAATGGAATGGACAGAGTAGACTACCGGAACTTATTCTCACTTAATGCCAATCTAACAAGAAATAATGGGTTTAAACTGGAACTAAAGACATTTAGGACCTCTGTCTGCGACAATTTCTTTTTCTATAAAATAGTTAATATCTGGAACCAACTTCCCTCAGGTTGTTTCAATCCAAAGTGTAAATGTGTTTAAAAATAGGCGAGACAAAGTACTGAATACTCTCATGGTTTAAGACTAAAGCATGCGTAATTACGAGTATAGTGCTATCTTATATATTTTCCACTTTCCTGTAAAATTTCCTTGGCTACTTTTCCAGGGTCAAGGTATTTTCTTAAACCTTTTTCCGTACCTGCCTCTGGCAGGGAGGGAGCGGAGGGTGGTGAGAGAGCCTTATACTTTTCAATCCAATTTTCTACTACTGCTAGAGTAGTTGAAAGAAAAATAAACTTGTTTCATAACAGGAACCTCCGAGAGTGGACCGAAAGGTCTTTGAGGCTTCCTCTTGTCCTTGTAACTCTCTCTCTCTCTCTCTCTCTCTCTCTCTCTCGCTCGCTCTCTCTCACTCTCTCTCTCTCTCTGGAAAAAATTAACAAATAAAAAAATTAGTTTGACTCCAACATTTAATGTAAAACATCAAAGAATCGAGGAAAATAATAAAAAGTTAAAATACAAAAGTTTTCATACATTTATTTACAAAATTATTTATTATTTTGTGTGTCTACCTCATACTTGAAGAATTTAAATTTTTATCAGTAGTTAGCTGTTTACTGATTAGAGACTGTTGGCAATTCTGAATTCTAGAATTTTCTCTGTGAAGCAATGGGTAGTGGTGGTCAAGAGCTGTCTACAGATCTTAAGAGATCTGTTATTGCTGCGCACGAGTCTGGAAAGAGTTATAGGAAGATAGGAGAACCTCGAATTCCATTTACAACGATTGCTGCAGTTATAAAGAAATGGAAAGGCTTTGGAACAATCAAAACTCTATTAAGTGTGGACGACCTTGCAAGATTTCAGAACGTGCAGCTAGACAGATTGAAAGAATGGCTGCTGCGAATCAACGAGTGACCACATGTGATATTTGGTAATCATTAAAACTGTCTAAGATCGATGTCCATTCCTCTACTGTACGTCGTACATTGAGAAAGAACGGTTTGCATGGAAGAGTTGCACGAAGGAAACCTCTTCTACGGAAAGCGCACAAAGAAGTTCGTTTAAACTTCAACTTCAACTTTAAAGTACGCCAAGTATCATCAAAATGATTGATTTGCATTCTGTAAGAAAGTTCTCTGGACAGACGAAAACAAGATTGAATTATTTCGGAACAATGAGCAACGGTATGTTTGGCGAAAATCAAATACTGCATTTGAAGAAAATAACATTCTTCCCACAGTTAAACGTGATGGTGGTAGTTTGCTTCTTTGGGGATGCTTTAGTGTTTCTGGTTCGGGAAAATTGGTTGTCATCGATGGAATCTTGAATTTGACGAAAGATTAGGGCATTTTAGAAGAAAATGTATTGCCTTTAGTTCGGGAGTTGCGAATGGGTCGCAATTGGGTACTGCAACAAGATAACGCCCCAAAACATAAAAGTAAGAACACCATGAAATGGCTTCAACAAAAGAATTTCAAGTTTCTTGAGTGTCACAGATCTCAATTTAATTGAGAATTTATGGTTTGGTTTGCAAAAGGTGTCCGCAAAAGAAATTCTTCGAATCTGAATGAATTGCAACAATTTTCTTTAGAAGAATGAGCTAAAATTTCTAACGAGAGATGTCAAAACCTCGTAGAAAAATGCCCAAAACGAATCATTAAAGTCATTCAAGCATAAGGTGGACACACAAAGTATTAAATAATTTTGTAAATAAATGTACGAAAACTTTTGCATTTTATCCGTTTTAATTTTCCTCAAATTCTTTAATGTTTTACATTATATGTTGGAGTTCAAAAAGTTTTTTATTTGTTAAATTTTTCCAACTAAACAATAAACTTTTCATAATTATCCTATGCATGGTACAAAAGATAAGGACGAATATAACTGAAATATTTCTCTGTACGAATACTTATGAGCGCCACTGTCGCTGAAATATCATATATATTCTGTTCTCTTTTATTATATATATATATATATATATATATACACACACAGTTACATTTATTTTATACGTGGATATATTTTGTATTTTATATTTATTTTTTATATATTTAATTTTATTTCTTATATTTTAAGTGAGGGGGGACTCACAGATTTTAGAAAAGGTAAACTAAAAATACATTTATGCATTTATATCTTATTTTATTTATAATTGTTATATTATTTTCTTTTTCAGTTGAACATTATAGAAAGTGTTTATATATATATATATATATATATATATATTATATATATATATATATACTGTATATAGATATATATTATAAGCGGGGAAGTTTCATGTCATGTGATATGAACATATTAAACCGTTTGGTTCCGCATTGCATGTCAAAATGAGTTGAGAAGAGATAGGTTCCAAGTTGGGGACCGCATAGACACTAACCGGAAACTTAATTCCTCTTTTTTGACCCAAAACCAAAAAATAAATAAACCTACACCAAAAAATAAAGCTATAAACTCTAAAGTTGTCTCAAACGGAGCGCCATTATATCGACGTTTAAAGTATTATCAGTTCAAAATCGGTCCAGAAGGGAAAGATGGATGACTCATTTTAATTAATTAACAAGTAGTAGTTTCATAATTGATTCACCAAATGGAACAATTAAATTTTTAGAAACTGTCTCTCTCTGGAGCAACTTAACTTTAGAGTGATATGTTTTAGGTTAACGACCTTTTATTAAGTGAAACTTTAAAGTTACAAAAAGCCCATTTAAGTACTTCGACTTGAATGTGGGCTACGTCGTAGCCAATGTCGTAACACCGCTTCCCGTTGATCAGCGAAGTTAAGCGACATTGGGTCTGGGTAGTAGTTGGATGGGAGACCGTCCTCCGTGTCCAGATTATGTAGCGACCCGTGGTTCGGATCCCACGTAAAGCTGTAGGCCCCCTCCCCCCCCCCCCGTCATATGACCTTAGATGTTGCGAAGGAAGTTAAACAACCCCAATTATTATTATCGACTTGAATGTTTTACTAGTTTCTTGTTTTCAATATATATATATATCAGTGGCGATTTCTTAATGAATGCAACGCATGCATGCATGTGTTAAATATGTTCTCTTTTCAGATCTAAGTAAGGATTATAATTGACAAAAATAATTTTCAGAAACTAAAAATAGGCTAAGGCTTCAATCACGCATGTACTGGCTATTGGGCGGTGTAAACAAAATTGTCTTATTTCATTAGACAATTAAGAACATTTTTCTGTACACAGATCGAAATACTTGTAGCTAAAGCATTCACTAATTCAGTCTGGGTACAGAAAAATGTTTTAATTGTCTAGTGAAATAAGACATGATTTTGTTTACACCGCCTTGCCTTGGGCAATTTTTTAAGGAGACTTCTCACTATCCATAAGATATTTTTTTTGAGCCTCATAGCTAAATTCAAAAGGCAATATGTTTTAAAATATGCTTAGAAAATTTACTTAATATTTTTACTAAAAATAATTAAAAAGCTTTTTGTTCTGATTTTTTTTAATTAATGAAAATAATACGGCATGCATGCAGTTTTATAGGTGCATTCACCAAAAATAACATCTGGCAATTCTGACAAGGCTTCTTTCCAGTACCACAGCCGCAAGCACCCACTTGTGTTCGGTGTTCCCTTTTGTGCTTTAGTTATTTTGGATAATCAGTTAAATAAATTATAGCATTGTAGTGCCCATAATGACTGACGATGTGTTTAATCAATTGAAGACTAGAAGATTTTACTCACTCTCTTTTGATGAGAAAAAGCGCATATTGAATAATGGCAGACCGATTCCACATTTGAATTTAAGCAAAGAAAATAAAGGCTTCACTAGGAAATTTAATCCTAAGCTGTATGATGATGTTCCCTGGTTATGTGGAAATATTTCAAATAACAAATTGTACTGTTGGTCGTGTTTCCTATTTTCAAGAGATAACTCTGTGTGGAATTCTGTTAGTCGTGGATACGACGATTTAAACAATTTACATACTGCAATTTCTCGCCATGAAAAATCTCTTGCTCACATAAATGCATTTGTTGATCTTAAAACATTTGGAAAGTCAGAAAGAATTGATTTAATACTCGACAAGCAGAAATCAGTTGCCATTTCCAGACATAACGAAGAAGTTAATAAGAATCGAGAAATTTTGAAACGTTTGATTAGGATAACATGTTTTTTAGGTATGCAAGAATTAGCATTTCGCGGTCACAATGAAGAAGAAAACGCTGACAATAGGGGTAACTATATTGAATTGGTATTTTGTATGGGAGAATTCGATGAAAAGCTTCAAAACCATTTAAAAACTGCGACTGTTTTTAAGGGAACATCATCTGCTATTCAGAATGACATAATTCAATCTATTAGTGCAGTTATGTTAGAACAAATAAAACGTGAGCTTATCGACTGCATGTATGTGGCGATTTTATTAGATGAAACATCTGATGTCAGCTGTTTTTCTCAACTATCTACTGTTGTTCGTTATGTTAATAAACATGGAGAGATTTGTGAACGATTTATAAAATTCAATGACGTCAGCAATGATAGAAGTGCAGGAGTGATTTCTGATTTATCTATAAGGCAACTAGGTGAACTGGGCTGTTTGAAAAAATTAGTTGCTCAAACCTACGACGGTGCTGCTGTTATGGGGAGCGATCTTAATGGAGTACAAACAAAGATTAGAGAAACTGTACCAGAGGCTATTTTTCTTCACTGCTACGCCCATAAACTTAACCTTGTTTTATCCCAAGCTGTCGCTGAAATTTCCGAATGTAATAATTTTTTTTCAGTATTAGGAAGTTTGTCATCATTTTTCAGCAGTTCAACTAAGCGAACTTCAATGCTTGACAAAGTTGTTGGAAAGCGTTTCCCTAAACTGGCTCCAACGCGGTGGAACTATTCATCTCGTCTAGTTGAAAGAGTTAAGGAAAATAAAGAAGATATAATAGATCTTTTAAAAAGCATTCTTGAAAACCCAAAGAAATTTGATGAAAAAACAAAAAATAGTGCACGCGGATTGCTTGCTGGTATCGATACTTTCGATTTTAATTTTTTATTAGAAGTATTTTCTTCAATTTTTCCTTTTACTGAATATCTATTTAATGTGCTGCAAACAAAATCTATGGATATTGTGTATAGCTCAATCACCGTTGAAAGCACTATGAAAAAAATCAAACAAATAAGGGATACAAAATTTGCAGATATGTGGGACTTGATAACAGAAAGATGTGGTGAACCTGTATGTAAAAGGAAACAGAGTCTTTCTCCACAAGAGAAGTATAGTCAAGTATTTCATGAAATATTCGATAATATACTTCTTCAAATGAAAGAGCGTTTCAGTTCAATGGAAAAATTGGAATTCATTGAGCTTTTAGATTGCAAAAAATTTGAGTTCTATGATGTTACTTTCCCAGAGAGAGCTTTTGAATCTTTGAAAAGAAGTTACAATTCATTTTTTGAGTTTCCTCGTCTCCGTTCTGAATTATGTGTTTTATATTCGCACAAATCTTTTGCCAAAAAGAATGTTGTTGAGCTCCTAAAATATCTACTGGAAAGCGAAATGCACAAAGGTCTTAAGGAAATATATAAATTGACGAATTTGATTCTAACTATACCAATATCGACAGCAAGTGTTGAGCGATCATTTTCTGAGCTTAAAAGAATTAAAAGTTATTTACGAGTTCCCAAAGTGAAGAAAGGCTATCTAATCTTGCCTTAATTTCAATTGAAAAAAATTTCCTCAAGAAGCTTATGGAGAATCGAGAGTACTTTTACAATTTGGTCATCGAAGAATTTTGCAGGAAAACTAGGAGAGCAGAATTTCAATTCAAATAATGCTTCACAATTATTTAAGGTAAATTTTAAATTTGTATCTTTTTCTTTAGATCAATTCGGTAACTACTATATATAAATATGTCTAATTTTTTGTTCGCATATTTAAGCCTAACATTAAATGAACTTTCCTTCAAAGAGGTCCCCAAAAGTTTGTAAAACACCTTTAACTTGCTAAGTTCTATGTAAACAATATGCAAAGTTTGGGCAAGAGGGTTAGGCGGATGTTTTTCTTCCATTCCATAACATTGCATGCCTGAACAAAAATGTCACGAGTCGCCACATATTATATATATATAATATATATATTAGGGTGATTCAAAAAAATCAAAGTTTTTTTTTTAATTGTTCAACCTGTATTTTTGTTCCCTATGACAAAAAAGTAGTGTATGCCAAATTTGGTGAATTTTAAATAAAATTTACTATGTGCTACCAGGCGTCAAAGTTTCCCTTTTTTCAATTTGTTTGTTTTTACAACTTATGATTTTATGTTTAATTGTTTATATTTCAGAATTTTTAATTAATGGTTTATATACTAGCTTGCTTTTAATTGTTGCTTGGAACTCGTAATTTTGATACCAATTAATCGATTATGGAAGCTAGGCCTAACTCACCATCACCCAGTTGCTCATTTGGGAGAAGTTCTACAAGAAAAGAAACTGAAGTATGGCTAATTGGGCAGCCCTCTGCAGTACTAAAAACATCCGTATTACCATCAGAGAAGGAAATGATGGCCCTCTTCATGCACTACAGAAATATTAAAAAGCAAGACATTAGAGAATCATGCTGCTCTACTGCAGATGATGTGCTAGCAGTTTGGAAAAAAGCAGGAATACCAGCAAAACAAAGAATACATGTAGTAGATAAAATTCAAGGAATACTGAAGGAATGACAGCTGCTTAAGAAAAACAAAGCAAACAAATTGAAAAGATCACAAAATTTAAATAATAAAGAAGAAAAATGGAAAGATAAACTGGAAAACTTATTTGACATTGCTCATGAGAATGCTATGCAGCTTATAAAAATAGAATGATAAGAAATTCTTGAAAATGCAACGTGAGAAAGGACGTCATGGAAAAATGGGTACCATTGATAAGGCTGTTGCTAAAAAAGAGCAAAGAGCAGCAGAAAAGCAACAACGTTATGAAAAGAGGAAAGCAGAAGAAGAGATCAAAAAAAGAAGAATGAAGAGGCTGTCATACTCACCAGTACATCATAGAATCAGAGAGAGTAAAAGTGATGAATCTGGTTTCTGTGCTGCACAACCTTCAACATGGAAAAGTAAGGTTGGCAAACGTAGAAAATTGTTTGATGATAAATTATTAGGAAGTCTTGATGTTGCAAAATTGAGTGACAGAAATGCGTCTCTTTTAATGCAAACAATCAGACATCGCTTGAATGGGACATCTGCGAACAAATAAAATGCATGTGTTTCAATACAACGGCAGCCAATACTGGTCCTAGAAATGGTGCAGCTATTCTTCTAGAACAAAAATTCGACAACGATTTATTGTGGCATGTCATACCACATATTTGAAATTATGCTGGAAGCTGTTGTTTCAAAGTCTTTATCACCATCTTCTGGCCCAGATATAGTCCTTTTTCAGAAGTTCAGAGAAAAATGGTCAAGCATTAATAAGGAGGACTACGAAACAGCATTATCAGATCCAGATATCTATGAAAATATTCATGACATCAAAGATGACATAATTATATTTGCAACAAATCAACTAGATACATTCCAACCAAGAGACGATTACCTACAACTATTGCAGTTAACAATTATTTTTTTGGGAAGTGAACCAAAAGGTGGAATCAAATTTAAACATCCAGCGGGACTTCATCGGGCTAGGTGGATGGCCAAAATTACATATTCATTAAAAATTTTTATGTTCAAATCTCAGTTCAAAATTTCAGTAAAAGACAAAAAAGGACTAAAAGACATCTGTCTATTTGCTACTCGGTTATATGTAAAGGCATGGTTTACAGCTCCTGTGCCATCTTGCGCTCCTCGTCTTGCTCTGGAATTATTACAGAATCTTGTAGTCTACAAACAAATAAATGACACAATTGCATTTGTTGCTATTAAAAAACTGTTAGGTCATCTCTGGTACCTATCAGAAGAACTGGTAGCCTTGGCCTTTTATGATGAAGTGCCTACTGAAACGAAAAACAAAATTGTAAAGGCCTTGCAAAATACAACAGAAACTCTTCCTGCAAAACGGGCTTTTCTAGATCCTGCACTTATTCCAACTAAAAATTAGAAGATTTTGTCATCAAATACTCAAAGATTCTTTACAATAACAGAATTTAGTTCAAAATTTTTACTCAAAGATGCTAAAGAATGGCATAATGATGAAGAGTATAACTCCGCTAAGAAATCTATCAAACAGTGGAAAGTCGTGAATGATATAGCGGAAAGAGGAGTAAAATTAATGGATGAATATAATAAAATACTAACACATGACGAAGATCAAAAACAATTCTTGCTACAAGTAGTGAAAAACTACAGGGCTGTTTACCCTGATAGAAAGAAAGAAACATTGATGAAGTAAGGACAGCTAATGTCTCAAATATCATTCTAGTTTAATTATGCATGCTTGTGGTTATGGTAGGACCTACGGGGGAGCTTTCCACATTAAAAAAAAGCAATGCGCCTTGTACTGTACCCCCTGGGTGGTGTGGAAAAATTTGACAATTTGAGTCGTTCTGTCAATTTTTATTTGCTGGTAGCAACCCCTAAAAATTAAAAATTTGCTAAAATATTTTAGGATAGTTGGTTTTATGCTGAAATGAACCATTTAAAGGGTTGAACACATTAAAATATAAAAAAAAAATTTTAACCCATATTTGAATCACCCTAATATATATATATATATATATATATATATATAGGAAAGAGGGGTCAAGAGCGAATGCTCGCAGAAACGCCCCTTCCTATAGAAGAAGAAGAGAGCCAAAGTCAAGGTCCAGGGTTTTCGAGATGCCTGGACACGTTGCATTTGAAAGATAGGAGGTCACAGGGGGAAAGATGGATTGAGGAAGATTGTTCCAGAATTGACCGGTTCAGTAGATAAAACACTGAAAATACCGATTAATCCTTGCGTTAGAAAGTTGGACAGAAAATGAATGAGAATGTGTCCAACGTTTGGTACTGCGTGCTCTCATTAAAGGAGGAGGCATGCAGTCGGAGAGTTCAGAAGAGCAATCCGTGTCCGTTGTAATAGCGATAGTAAAAAGAGAGTGAGGCAACATTGCAGCGAAGAAAGAGGGATTGAAGACTGTCAGTAAGAGGCGAGGAACTGATGAGACGAAAAGCCATTGATTTCACCCGGTTAAGTAGATCTGTGTGGGTTGAACCACCCCATACACGATAAGCGTACTCCAGAGACGGCAACTGAGTGTGGATGAAGAAACTGCGGAGCCGGTACAGCACACCTAATCTATTAGAAGCTGTTTTGGAAAGAAAGAATATGTGACCTATCCAGGAAAGATCACGAGAAAATGAAACTCCAAGAATGTTAAGAGAGGAGGAAGTTTTGAGTCGTGTGTCGTTGAAGGTAAGGATATAGTCGTCTGAAAGATTGTGACGAGTTGGCAGATGAAGGGACTGAGTTTTTTGTGGCACTGAAAGCCACAAGATTTTCTCTGCCCCAATCAGAGATAGTATTATATATATTTATATATATATATATATTATATATATATATATTATATATATATATACACTGTGTGTGTATATATATATATATATATATATATATATATATATATATGATGCAAATAAAAGAGAGAATTGTTAAAATTCTGTATGCGTTAAATAAGGCGCTAAATTTCAATCATATAATCAATAATATAATTAGAAGGCATTTTTATATGAATAATGTATTTGAAATCGTGAATTTTATTAATATCTTATCGCTATTCTGAATTTTCTCTGCGCATATATTTATATATACACGAGTATTTTCAAATACTTGTGTGTGTGTATGTATATATATAAGAGAGAGAGAGAGAGAGAGAGAGAGAGAGAGAGAGAGAGAGAGAGAGAGAGTTACAAGGAGTTACAAGGAAAAGAAGTACCTCAAAAGGCCTTGCGGCCCATACCGAGGAGGTACCAATGGCAACGGGTGCCAGGGAAAATTTTGTCTTTCAACTATGCTAGCAGTAGTAGAAAACTGGATAGAAAAGTATATAAACAGCTCTATATTTACCTTGCTCACAGAGACACCGTGCAAGCGAACTCCTGCAGAGTTTTCTTATGTTTTAATCTTAAACTATCAACGTGTTAAAGTAATTCCCACATATACTAGTCCTAAATCGTTTCAAATCCAACTTCTAACCATTGTTGCGAGTTGGGTTATCATTTGAACTAAAATGCTTCTAAAATCGACATCTTTGAACCCGCGTCACGTAAGCGTCGATTGTAGCCCATATGCCTAACGAAAGGGATTAACTTTGTGGCATTTTCGCCAGTTTCCAATCCACCTACCTACTTCCCACCAATACCCAGCGCGCGCACTTCGGCCATTAGCCGGCGGTGAGGTACCTTATCAAGGCCTTCTAATCAATCGCCCTACTCTTATCATACTCACTCAACATGACGTAGAAAACTCGAGCATGATGGTGAGACACGACCTATGCCATCTAAACCCATGTTGGAGTCCCCAAGTAGCTTGTAAGAATCCAAATGGTCAACAATCCTACTCGCTATTATCCCCTCTAAATATTTACCTACAACTGAAGTTAAATGGTGTTATTTATAGAGGTTCCAAGCCTCTCTTCCCACGCATGAGATAGCAGTAGCGTCTAATCGTAACAGCAGAGAAAAAGACAATACTAAAAGTTTTCTTTTTTTCTGCAGTCAGAGGAGAACATCCCTAACCTAAGCTAAAAGGACAGAGTGGGATGGGAAGGGGTCCTAGTAACCCACGGGACAGGTTTGTACAACAGACTTCACCCGCCCTCCCAAAGAGAGAGAACCTAAAGGAATTGGCAGCCAATTTTCTCTAGAATCCCACGACTCGGGACCGGAGGGCTGTCACACCCCAAGTATAAAGTTTACTACACCCAGAAGGAACGTGAGAGAGAGAGAGAGAGAGAGAGAGAGAGAGAGAGAGAGAGAGAGAGAGAGAGAGAGAGAGAGAGAGAGAGAGAGAGAGAGACTATTATTTCAGTAATTTTACTTACTGATTAAAATCCCTTCTTTGTTGAAATAAAACCAAATTATGTCTAACAGTGAAAAGGATATTTTAACTAATAGGATGTAATTATACCGTAACTTATCGCGGTCGAAATTTAAGAAGGGAATAATGACTAAAATTAATTCCAGTTTCGCATTCTATTCCTTTTTTTAAAAAAGTGAAACATTTTAAATATTAAAGAATAAAGATACGTATTCTAGCGTTCCACCCAGTATTTATTTACGAATGAAGAAACGCCGAAAGTAGTGTAGTTATCTTTGATTTATTTTGGTTAATACTTTAAAAGTCACCGTCCAACATATTTTTATATTATAATTTTACCTCGACTCGTTTGATTTTATTCAGAATCATGTACATTTAGACGTAAAATTAAATTAGATATTTCCCCTTTTAATGTTCACCTCATCGTAAAATTCCAGTCATTTTTATCGGATGACATTGCAAATGAATTAAACAGTAATCTTGAAATGAATCTGACCTTTACTTTATTTATTTATCTATAATATAGATATAATAATATATATATATATATATATATATAAGAAACATTAATTAACCCACGTTAGGGTTCCCTGCGTCGGTCTTCTTCACACGAAAGGTCATGTTGGTGGCCCCGCCTCTAGTCCTGGCTTGGTAGAGGAGCGAGTTGCTTCGCGCTCTCCACTGTACATAGCCAGGTACACTCGGCTCATCTGGTACCGTCCTGAGCCAGGCATCTAGTCTTCTCTTGAAGACTTCAACTTTGACCCCTGTAACGTTTCTGAGGTCCTTTGGAAGCTGGCTGAAAATTCTTGGCCCCCTGACAACCAAGCTATTTTTCCTTCAGAGTTGAGGAAGTCCCTTGTCGGGCCCTTAATTTGGGAACACTACACATTCTCTCTTTCCTATTTTCCAGCGTTGTTTGGATGGTAATTGGGTTTAGTTTGAGGTTTGGTACCAGTTTTTCGATAATTTTCCATATGTAGATTATGGTATTACCTCTCTCTTCTTCTTTCCAGGGAGTACAGATTTAGTTTACGTAGACTTTCCCAGTAGTTGAGTTCTTTGCAGCCATCAATCTTGGCTGTGAAATGTCTCTGCGTTTCTTCTAGTTTATTAATTTCTTCCTTTTTATATGAGGACGTCAAAACTGAGCAGTATTCAAATTTTGGTATAATCAGTGTTCTCAGCAGGGGAATCATTACTGTCTTGTCCCTCCTTTTGAACGTTCTTAGTACATGTCCCGCGACTCTTTTTGCTTTGTTTATTGCAATCTGATTTTGTCTCGAATTTGGCATCATTGGTCATCATTACCCCCAAGTCGACCGCTTTTTTGCTTCTCTGAATTTCTTGTCTTCTGGAGCATAATATGCAATCTAAGTTCCTCATTTCTACCATATCTCAAGAGCTGAAATTTCTCTGTGTTAAATGTCATATTGTTGTCTTCTGACCATGTGTATATTTTGTTCGTGTCCCTCTGCAAGGCCTCCATTTCATTTACATCGCTGATTTTTCTGTTGAGCTTTGTATCGTCCGCAAAGGATGTTACTACATTGTTGCTGTTAACTCCACTGTCTATATCTGTTAGCATGATAATGAACAGGAGTGGGACCAGCACTGTACCTTGCTCTATAAGTTGTGATACTGTACTAAGCTGCGTACTTCTGATTCTGATGATGATACACCTTGAATTTTGACCACCTGTAGTCGTTTCCTGAGGAAGTTGTAGATCCATTTTCCCACTTTGTCTGTTATTCCCATATATTTCATTTTATGTGCTATTATACCATAATCGCATTTGTCGAAAGCTTTAGCAAAATCCGTGTATATGACATCATAGTTTTCATTGCCTTCAAGTGCATCTAGGATATTGTTATAATGCTCTATAAGTTGTGATAGGCATGATCTTCCTGATCGGAATCAGTGCTGATTTTCGTTGAATCTTTCCACTGTCTCCAAGAAGTCATAGATTTTCTCTGACTATTCTTTCAAATATTTTGGTGAGGTGGGACGTTAAAGACGCTGGTATATAGTTCTTTGCTTGAGATCTATCCCCGCCTTTATATATAGGGACAATGTTTGCTCTTTTCAAGATGCTCGGTATTTCCCCAGTGTCTAGCAGTGTCTAGGGATCTTCTCAATATCCAGTTAAGGGTGTAGCTATTTCATTTTTACAGTTTTTAATTAATAGTGCGTTCCATTTGTCCGGACCTGCAGCTGAATGTAATTTCATTTGTCCTATAGCTGTCGCTACATCTTCTGGGGTAAAATCAAAGTTTTATACATTCTCCTTACAATTTCTCTTTGAAGAATGCATCTATGTCAGGTATCGCTTTGTCACTTTTTGGGGTACTGAAGACCGATTTATACTGGGCTCTTAATGTTTCAGATATTTCTTTTAAATCGTCTGTTAGTTCATTATTTCCTTTCCTTAAGGGCCGATAGTAGCGCGCGTTTTTGTTTTCCTTTTCGCATAGCTGTAGAAGTATTTTGGATTCTCCTTTATTGCTTCTACCTCTTTTCCTCTTCCTCTCTGTATGGCCCTTTATCAGAGTTTGTATTTCCCAATCGATTCTCTCCATTTTTTCTCGTATTACTTTTCTGGCATTGTTGTCTCCGCAATTAGCTAACTTCGTCGCTACTCTCTTTCTTTTGCGGAATATTCTTCTCTTTTGCCTCTCTATTCAGTTCCTCTTTCCTTTTGGCTGAGTTTTCGGAGCATATTTTTCCAAAATTCTCAGCGTCTTTTCTTCCAAGGTTGTTAGCATTTCCTCAGTTGTTTTATTCTCTAAAACTGTTCTCCACTCTATTTGGGCCATGTGTGATCTGATTTCTTCCCAATTTATAATCTTAGAGTTTAAGTTAAAAGCCCCACATTTGCTTCTTCCTTCCGTATGTGTATTGTCTTTTAAAGTTATCGCCATATTTGTTGATAACTCCATTTTATTGTGGTCTAAGATAATAGTTGGAGTATTTTTATATCGGCAATCAAGTTCGTGTTATTTGTGAATACCAGATCTAGGCAGTTATTTTTCCTGATATTTTCTGTTATCTCCTGTGTCAGCATAAACTCGTTTGTGAGAACCATCAGCATTTTTGCTTGCTCCTGGTCCTCTCTTGTGCCTCCCTTATCTTGCTGTATAAATATATTTCTACCCACCTTTTTGTATTTTATAAATGGGAACTTAAAATCGCCACAGAGAATTATATTAGGGATGGAGAGTTTACGGACTTTATTAGGTTTCTGATATCATCAATGCCATCCGAAAATTTTCATTTGGAGAGTTTGGAGGTCTATAGATGACTATCAATACCACGTTTAGTTTCTCTATTTTCACTGCAAGGGTTTCCACGAAACTGTTGGAGTTACTTATTACCGTCTCTGTCATATGCCTCTCATGTATATAAATAGCACAGCCACCTTTACGTCTCGCTGTTCTATCCGCTCTTAGTAAGTTGAATCCATCGATATGCAATTCTTTCTTATCGCTAGAGTGTTCGCAGTTATCGCAGTTTCCTTGGCAGTCTTTAAGATACGTTTGTGAGGCATGCGATGTCCGCCCTTGTTTCGTCCATAAGACCTTTCATGTACGAAACTTATATATATAAGAGAGAGAGAGTGAGTTACAAGGACAAAATGAAGCCTCGAAGACCGGTCCACTCTGGGAGGGTCCTGTTATTAAACAAGTTTATTTTTCTTTCAACTATCCTAGCAGTAGTAAAAAATTGGATAGAAAAGTATAAGGCTCTCTCCCCACCCTCCGCTCCCTCCCTGCCACAAGTACGGAAAAAGGTTGAAGAAAAAACCTTGACCTTGGAAAAGTAGCCAAGGAAATTTTACAGGAAAGTGGAGAATACATAAAAAGCTCTATAATTAGCATACCCACAGAGACACCGTGCAAGCGAACTCCTGCAGAGTTACGTTATGTTTTAGTCTTAAACCATAAGAGTATTCAGTACTTTGTCTAGTCTATTTTTAAAAACATTTACACTTTGGCTTGAAACAACCTCTGAGGGAAGTTGGTTCCAGATATTAACTATTTTATAGGAAAAGAAATTCCCGCAGACAGAGGTCCTAAATGTCTTTAGTTCCAGTTTAAACCCATTATTTCTTGTCGGATTGGCATCAAGTGAGAATAAGTTTCTGTAATCTACCCCGTCTATTCCATTGAGCATCTTGAAGACTTGAATAAGTGACCGCGCAACCTCTCGTCTCTAAGGTAAACAGATTTAGGCACTCCAATCTCCGTTGATAGTTTTGCATTCTCATTGAAGGGATCAATTTTGTAGCCCTTGCTTGTACTCTTTCTAACCTTTCTATGTCCTTCCTGAGGGATGGAGACCAAAACTGCGCACAGTATTCCAGTTGAGGTCTGACTAGTGAATTATAAAAAGACATTACAGTCTCCTTGTTCCGAAACTGGAACGGTCTTTTAATATAACCTAATATTTTTAAGGCCCTCTTTTCGACTTCTGCACAGTGCTTCGACGGTTTCAGATCATTGCTGATATAGACTCCTAAGTCTTTCTCTAGATCGGTCTCAGTCAAGTTCCTTCCCAAGAGAGAGTAATCGGTCTTCGGGTTTTTATAACCTCTGTGCATTACCTTACATTTGTCCAAGTTGAATGGCATCTGCCAAGTAGCAGACCATTCGCCCAACCTGTCAAGATCATTCTGAAGCCTTTTTACGCCCTCCTCAGTACCTACACTACTTCCTAATTTCGTATCGTCTGCAAATTGGAGATTGTACTTAGAGCCCCGACGTCTATATCGTTAATATAGATGATAAAAAGTAAAAGACCCAGAACGGAACCCTGTGGGACACCACTGGTGACCGGCGCCCACTCCGAACACTCCATTTATTACTACTCTCTGCTTTCTCTCTTTAACCAATCCTCAATCCAGTTGGAAACGAGCCCGGTGATTCCTCGTCCTCCGACTTTGCCATCATCTCGCGTGAGGGACTTTGTCAAAGGCTTTTTGGAAAGTCGGATACACTATATCTGTTGCCTTACTTACATCGTATATGTATGCATATTATGGAAAAACTCTAACAGGTTTGTCAGACAGGATCTATGTCGCCTAAATCCATGTTGAGAATAAAAAATTAGATTGTTAGATTCAAGATGATACAATACTTTTTGTAATGATGGATTCCAACAGTTTGCCGACAACTGATGTTAACTGATCGGTGGTAATTACAAGGATTTTCCCTATCACTTTTTTAAAGATTGGTGTTACATTTGATAACTTCCAGCCGGTTCAAACTTTCCCTAACTCGATTGATTGTTTGAATATGGTTACTAAGTCGTTAACAACATTGTGGCTAACCTCTTTTAATACCCTTGGAAGAAATAAGTTGGGGGCCAGGTGATTTGTAGTTATTCATCTTATCAATTAATTGCTGTACCTCATTTCTCGTAAAACTTATGGTCTCTACGGGATGGTCACCGTCATATGTGATCCGAGGACTTGGCACTTCAATTGTGTCTTCCTCCGTGAAGACTGTAACGAAGAACTCGTTAACGTATTAGCTATATCTTTATCACCGAATTTCAGTACGCCATTTCTATCTTTTAGGGGGTCTACAGAATTTTTAATTGGCTTTCTGCTATTAACATGGGCAAAAAATTCTTTAGGATTAACTTTACAGAGTGAGGCAACTCTAGCTTCTTCATCACGTTTGGCTGATCTAATTAAGGACTTAACCCTCCTGCGTAGGTTTATATAGATTTCTGAATTAGTCTGGTTGAAATGTGACTTAAGTAGTTTGTAGGCTCTATTTCTTCCCGTATATAGTACTGCTAACGCTGAGGTCAAACCTAATCAAATTGTGATCGCTGTTACTCAAATTTTCACCAATAGTCAGGTTAGAGACTAGGTCATCTTCGTTCGTGAATAGAGGTCTAGTTATTATTACCCTTGTAGGACCGTCAACCCATTGACTTAAGTATCATCGGAAATTCACAGTCTTGACCCTCAGCATCAGCTTGTTTTGTTTTCCCAATTTACATTACCACAATTAAAGTCACCAAAAATCACACTGATCTTATTATTCACTATTCTGCTTAATTGGTTATACAAGTTAATATCCTTATCAACGGGGTAGTAAGGTGGTCTATATACTAGAAGTAGATGCACTACTTTATTATTTAGGTTTACTGTTTACCGAGTGCAGGAAGTCCCGAGCATACAAAAGTACACCGCCACCTTCCCTTCCGTTCCTATCTTGTGAAAATTTTGAACCTACCATTTCAAATTCTCTACAAAATCCCTTGATTCAGAATAATTCAGGATTCCGTTATTCTATGATATCAAAGTTCTCAGTTTTGACTAGTGCTAGAAATTCCATTAGTTTGTTTCTAATTGACTTAGCATTGAAGAGCACAGTTTTGAGAGATTTTAAGTTGTGATTTCTCCTAACTGGCCTGAGTCGTTTCCCGAAGCAGTTGAATCAACTACTGGGGGAGTGGGATGAACTGCTGTTGAGGAGGACTAACTGCTGCTGGAGGAGGACTAACTGCTGAGGAGGGACTAACTGCTGGGGAGGAGGACCGACTGCTGAGGAGTAGGTTTAACAGTTGGGGGAGCAGGATCAATTGCTGGTTTGGGGGGTCCTAGTTTAAAAAGATTATACAAATTAATGTTTCAGTGAATCACCAAATTTCTTTTACCCCTTCTGATTAAAATGTATCCCGTCCGAGCCAAAGTATCCCCATTTCCGAAGAATGTAGGCCAAAAATCAACAAACTTAGGCCTTTTTCCTCACATATGCGTTTAACTCTTTTATTTATGCTATGGCTTTACTTAAAGTATAGTCACTAGCACGCATTCGAGGGAGAATCCCTACAACCATACCCATATCTTCTTATCCCTAACCTTGTCGGTTAGGATCTTGAAGTCTTTTTTACAATGGACTCTGTCTGCCCTCCTGTCCCTCCCTGAAAACGTCATTGCCACCAACATGTACACTGATGGGGCAACTCTTATTCTTGATATTAATTTTGACATTCCCTATTAATAATTATCTGACTCGTGGCACCTGGAAAACATCGGAGTTTTCTCTTGGTCACGCGTCTTGCTCCGAAAAGTCCTCTTGATTCCTTACCAGAGAATCCCCAATTAAAAGGATTCCTCCTCTTCGTCGGCAAGTAAGTGAAACTTATTTTTTACGGTATGGTTCCAAATCCTTATGTTTTGGTTTGGTTTGGAGGGTCTTTTATTTTTTACCAATTGGAATTCTCGTTCCTCCGTCCTACTTTTCGGAATATTCACCGTATTTTCCAAGCGAGCCATGCTTTGTTCTAGATGTTTAACCTTTATATCTGCTGATGTGTTTCAGTCTGATCTTGTCCACTGGGTTGGATTTTCCAGTGCTACGACCCGAGCTTCAAGCTTTTTAACTAATTCCTTTAGGTCTTCAACTTCCTTTCGTGGTTTTCTCTAAGTTTACAAACAAACATATACTCAGGGATGTGATGTCGCTGATATTACCTTCGGGGAAGTCGACACATCAATAGATTAGATTAACTTTACATTTAAAGCATTCCGCTTTCAATTTAGCTGGTCCTGTTATATTTTCTCTCTTTTTTTTTACGATACGTTACTTTAAATAATACAATATGTTACTTTAAATAATACAATATGTTACTTTGAAGAATACAATATGTTACTTTAAATAACACAATATGTTACTTTTAAATAATATAATATGTTACTTTTAAATAATACGATACGTTACAATATGTTACTGGAAATAATACAATATATGACTTTAAATAATACGATATGTTACTGGAAATAATACAATATATGACTTTAAATAATACGATACGTTCCTTTAAATAATACGATACGTTATTTTTAAATAATACAATATGTTACTTTAATTAATATAACAAATGGTAAGTGCGGAAATAAACGCGTGTTACAGACCGGAAACCGAGTTGAATATAGAATTGAATGGAACCTGTGGGCTGCCGTTAGTAACAATGCAGACTGATATTAATTTAAATAATACAACGCTATTTTAATTAATATATTGGTTAGTGAGGGAGGAATGGTGAATGCAGAAATACA
The DNA here is from genome assembly GCA_023014485.1 of Bathynomus jamesi. NCBI lineage: Eukaryota > Metazoa > Arthropoda > Malacostraca > Isopoda > Cirolanidae > Bathynomus > Bathynomus jamesi. Next base: position 431,734 of record JAJOZX010001514.1, on the reverse strand, counting down.
GAAATAAATAAATATGCGCAAGCGAGTGGTACGTGTTACAGACCGGAAATGGAATTGAATGGGATTTGTAGGGAGCCGTTTATAACAATGCAGAATGATGTTACTTTAAATAATATAATGTTATTTTAATTAATACAACGGATCGTGGGGGAGAAGTAGTGAATGCCGGAAATGGAGCTGCGAGAGCGTGTTACAGACCGGAAACGGAAATAGACTCGAATATACAAATCTTACTATGTAACTCGTCTGAAAATGCAATCTGTAACGACCGTCTAAAACAATGCAAAATTATTTCACGTTAACTTTACCAGAGAAACTCAGCCAGTAGTGCTTGGCCTAACTTCAATAATAAAGTAAATAAATATAATTATACTTATCTAACAAATTTTGTTAAATCAAATTTAGTCACTTAGTCACTATCGAAAAAAAAATACTGGAGACACCACACAGCACGTCCGCCACCGATGAAGTCTAATGAGGAATGAGAGAGAGAGAGAGAGAGAGAGAGTTACAAGGAGTTACAAGGAAAAGAAGTACCTCAAAAGGCCTTGCGGCCCATACCGAGGAGGTACCAATGGCCAGGTAAAGTTTATTTTTCTTTCACTATCCTAGCAGTAGTAGAAAACTGATAGAAAAGTAGAAGGCTCTCTCCCCACCCTCCGCTCCCTCCCTGCCAGAGGCAGGTACGGAAAAAGGTTGAAGAAAATACCTTGACCCTGGAAAAGTAGCCAAGGAGAGAGAGAGAGAGAGAGAGAGAGAGAGAGAGAACTTGCTTAAAGTGACTATTATCGGGACCAAACAAAAATGGTCACTTGGTCACTTGTGAAAAATTCTTATTTCTCCGAACAGAACTATCATAATAATAAATTGACGGGCATTTTTAAATCATGTGCTTAGTCTCTGTAAAGGATTATTCCATTAATTTTCAAAAAACGATGCATTTTTGTACTGAAACACGATCATTTTAGTTTTGTATTTACTTAACTGTGGAAATTATCTTTGAGTCACGACAAGATTACGTTGTAATACTATTGCTATTTATTAAATTGTAGTTACTTTAACAAATTAAATTATGAACAGAAGTTATTTTTAACTGGCTTAAAACCGGTCACTTTCCACAATTAAATGAATGAAAATGACAAGGGGACAAAACGCGATTTTCTGATGCTGGCGCGACCCGCTCTCTATGACAAACTGTTCCCACTCTTTCCACTGATTCAATCCTTTGCGCTGCGGCTCTAACTTTTTCCCATCAAAATTTGGGTTTTCACTTCGCATTGAGAATAATCTCCGCGTTCCTTTTTCGTTTGATTCTGGATTTGCAAATAATTTTAAGTACATTATATTATGAGTTTTCACACCAATTCCTAACTGTTTTATATTATTTAATTAATTTATCTAACCTATTTACAAGATTAAATTATTTTGATAGTAATCTCAAGTGCCATTTTAACACTAATCTATTTTCAATTACGTAATTAGATGAAAAAGAAGGCGTTATATCACGTGATTTTAGCCTCATACCTAATTAGTTTGAACATAAATTCGTTCCTAACACGTATGAATGTATTTAGACTTGTCTGGCTGTTTTCGTGCCGAAGTCACGTCCATTTTCTAAATTTATTTTAGGCCTGCATGAGATTTTTATGTAATTACTTAGATGTTGTCTGTATTACAAATTCTTTTATTTTATGTTTATTAATAACCCCTAATTTTTACAGTCCGAGCTACTAGGACATTTTTTTGTGTGGGGATGGTATGCGTTTACTGACCTTTTGAACTTTTACGAGCCTTTAAGCTGGTTTTGAGATTTTGACCGAGCGAACTTCCGTACCAAGTTTGGTGTTCTTTGGTGCAATCGTTGTTCACATATCTTGATGACATACACACCCATTATTACTCGCATAGAAACCGTACTGAAATTCTGAATGCCCATCTCCGCCGCCTTCGGGTTTGCGTCGATAATAATAATAAAATAATAACAATATAATAATATTGAGTTACAAACAAAAATTATGATATATCTTTCTACTATTTTTATGGACATTGCATGCATATTGCAGCGAACACAAATTGTTCAAACTTGTATGTTCCATTTTTGGTCACCGACAGGAGAAGGTCGAAGTGAACAATTTTATAACGTTTTCGTTAGTGTCGTCGTTGTCGTAAAAAAAAAAAAAAATTGAGAAAATACTTTCAATTAAAAAAGTAACATTCCACGTATCGGATATTCGGAACGATTCGGTAAATTTAAGTTAATTTCTTTAAAACACCTGCGTGTTTATTATTCTTAAGCGTAAGTTTAGGGATCAAGTTGTGTTTTGCGCAATTTAAAGGTTTATTACATAACTGCAACTGAAATGCGCGTGTTCGATTAGTGAACTAGTGTTGACGGACTTCCAGTCCGAATCACTGTACATTTACCTCAACTTTCTCTCTCTTCCTCACTTTTCAATGAACAAGCATCGCTTCCAATTACGATATGGTTTCCTTAAATTCTATTTCATTCCACTCCAATTCCATTTCCTATAGCAAAATACAGTCATATTCTTCAAATTCCAAGTCCAGAACACTGATCACACACACACACACACACACACATATATATATATATATATATATTTATATAATATATCTATATATATATATAGAAATATATATATATATATAATTATATATATATATGTAAAATCTTCTTTATATAATAGAAATATACGAGCTTTTCTCAATAAATCATGTGAATTAGTTATGAGAATCAACATAAATAAGGCTAGACAAATATATTTATCATCTTTCCCAAATGAAAATATATAATGATTCTTAACTTTAATAATTCACGTAAATGAAATATCCATCTATTTGCTTGCATTATATATATATATTTATAGACTATATATATATATATATATATATATATATATATATATATATATATATATATATATATATATATATATATTATTATTATTATTATTATTATTATTATTATTATAAACACTTGTATTTTTTGTTGAGGTGCTCTAAATGCGACATTAATTCCCTGAATTAAGGACTTAATTTTCAGGCAATTATATAAAGTTTTTATTTTGAATTTCAATTTCGGTTTGTTTCCAAAGGAGAAACGAGCAACTAACTTTAATAATGGTGAACTTGCAGTTTTTAGCTATTTTTCGGTGCTCTCTGCAAAGAGAAAGTATAATAGAATAATATATTTTGTATATAAGGAAAACTTTCCCCAAATTTTTAAATATAATTTCGTAGTTACATATGAAGTACATAAAATTTCCTTTTAAATAATTTCATTTATATTATATATTTAATATTTACTTATGCTAAGAATTATAACAACGGCAGTGTATATATATATGTTATATATATAATATATATATATATATTATATATATATATATATATATCTATCATCCATGCTGATAAATAAAGTATTATGACTAATATTATCTGATTCTTTATCAATATGGATGATGTCTAAAAATGAGCACAGATAGGGTATATAATAAAGGTAGATGAATGTATATAATTTTATCTAATTATATAGGGTCCCATTCTCAATAATATACAGTATGTATATATATATATATAATATTATATATATATATATATATATATATATATATATATATATAATTTTATACATTAAGGAGTGATTTGTATAGTGGAACGTTGTCGTGAGTGCCAATAGATGCTATATATATATTGTCACTACAGAATAAAGAAAAAAGGTAAGGTGTTAAAGATTTTCTGAATTTTATTGTAGGTTTGGTTTTTTATGGGAGGTTATTCGACCTTGAGGCGTAGTCTTTAAATTTTTTCCGTTTGAGTTTACAAATACAAATGTATTTTCGTGTGGAGTTTACAGATATATAAAAATATTACCTGGAAAAGGGCTGTATACGGACTGTTTGCGATTGCAAATACTTGTGGTTTTTGGTCCACTTTTGTGTAGAGCAAGCCTGAGGTAGTATGAGTATGACTGTGATTGATACGGTAAATTTGCGCCTCCTTAAGGAGGAAACGCAAATTTGCAGCGCATCTTGCTCCTGAAAAATCATGCACCAGGACTGATAATAACTGAAGGTGTCTTGAATACAAACTAACGAAATTGTGAGAAATTGAATACAGATATGGATGTTCTTTTGACTGAACCACGTACTGAGCCTCGTCACTAATTTGACCCCCTATTTGCTTGGCAATGTTGCTGCAAGCTGCTCGTACCCTGAAGTGGGTGTATGGGCAGAATGATGGTCTATGTGAAAATGTTTAATTCTTCATACATTCTCTTAAACTACGAATGCAATGATTAATAATGTACTGTATATCGGGTGGCCCGAAAAAAACGTCCCAAGTTATAAAGTGCAATAACTTCCAAAATATACACTGTACAATCACAAATTTCAAATCCGTATAAATTCAACCTATTGAGAAGGTGCCATAAAATTTTCAGGATTCTACATGCCATACTTTTTTGAAAATGAAGGAAACAATAAGGTACACTCAAATAACAAATATCATGAAACAAAAAACTTATTATTCACTCTTATTTATTGACAGAGATGGTTAATATGCCACCGTCTTGCTCACAAACAGATCTTAACCTTTTCTTCCACGACATGATACATTTTCTGACTCCAGTTAAAGTTTTTTGTCCCAACAATCAAGTATCTTTTCTTTTAATTGCAACTCAATAAATTTTTCTATTTGACCTTCATAAACCTTTTCTGCGAGAGAGTTCCATATGCAATAGTCCATTGGATTGCATTCCGGTGACTGAGGTGGCCAGTTATTTTTCCCAATGAAATTAGCCACATTCTGTTGGAGATAGCCTTAGGTGTACTTGTTCGTATGAGCGGTAGCTCCATCTTGCTGGAATATGAAATCATCATCAGGATACAGACGCCGACAATCTGGCAAAAGATTTTGTTCCAAAAGATTAACATAAGTTTCTGAGTTAACTTTTTTGTTATTTTCATCACTGAAATGAATATTAATCTTTCCGTTCCATAATGCACCAGCTAAAATCATGATTTTTTTTTAAAACCAACATGTCTGGTGGTAAAGCCTCGTCGGAGTAATATCTCTTTTACGCACACCGTAAACAACATCTTTTTGGTGATTTCGCGCAATTTCAGTAGTAAAATCCTTTTCATCTGTGAAAACAATTTTTTTTAACATCACACACTGAAAATTTGTCTAGCAACTTTCTACAGCGAGTTTTCCTTTTTTTTCTACATTGTTGTCACGTCTTGAGACACGGATTCTTTTATATGCCTACGTTCTAGAGCTATCCGCATTGTTTGAACAGAACTGCGACTAGTCTTCACATTTCTTGCAATTTTTCGCTGAATAAGTGTGAGCCTGGTCGATCTTCTCGAACAAAACTAATGCAATGGTTCCCAACCGATGGGCCATGGCCCACTTGGCTCATCTTTTAGCACTGTGTTAATAAGTGTTAATAACAAAATGTCTTATTAAACTTTATGTAAACTGATACCAGCTTAGCAACATGGAAAGTGGGCCATGAATTATTAAAATCACCTCTAGTGAGCCGTCGCCTAAAAAAGGTTGGGAACCATTGATTACGAATGGTTTGAACATAGTCAGTATTTTCTTGTGTGGAAACACTTTTAGTTAAAGTCTGCCACTTCCAGATTTCCTTTCAGTTGACCAGTTTCTTTAAGTTTCTTTATTAATCAAATCACCGATCTCTTATTCCAATTTGTTCCAGAAAATTCCTTCACAATTCTTGTCCCAGTCCATCCTTTCTCTAAAAAACATCTTTTCAATTATCGCCTTATCACCTTTGCTTAAAACCATAATTATTAGAGGGTTGAAAACTATTCAAGATTAACAGTAGCCTAAACACACCATTTGACATTTCTGCAGAAACTAGCTTAGCTTAACCTACTCCTCCCCAACTTTCGCAATAAAATAGTTGCCAACTACAACTATATAAATTTTTGTTTCATGATATTTGTTTATTTGAGTGCACCTTATTGTTTCCTTCATTTTCAAAAAAGTATTGCATGTATGGAAAAAATAGGTCCTGCTCCAACCAGAGTAGCTTAAACACAACCTAGACTACGTTGGAGATGGAAGACCTAGGCCAAAGATGAACCAGCCTAACTATTTGTCCATAAACAGGACTTCCATACTCTTTTGTTAAACAATTACAGCTGAAATGTCAGCTTATTTAACCTAAATTTAATAACCGAAGGGAAATTTATGAACTTCTTACCTTGAAACTTTAATGTTTTATTTATTGACACCAATAATGAACATTTTTATTCCGGCTTCTTCTGTCTCGCCCTTGTTATTCTGCTTATTCAGCTTATCCCGATCTTTTTCTTCTTCTTCCCAAAACCGTGTTGCCATTTTTGGCTATGGGATCTTTTTTTCTTTTCATCCCATATTTGTTTCTTCATTGGTGTCTTTTTAATTTTTCTCAGCAAGAGTTCTTGTTCTCCTTCCGAGTTATTTTTTATTATTATTTTTTTTGTATTTTTTATTTTTTTGTCAATATGGCTTATCCAAGATTAGGTGGGTCTTCCATTTTGGTACTCCCAAATTTTCCACACATTGGGGCCAGCCAGAAAGGAAAAATTGCATGTGAAACCCAATTTTTTCTTTAATATTTGTTAACCCATCTTAGATTACCTATATTTTATGTTTTATTTGTTATTCCATTTTTGTTTTTCCTCACTTTTTAATATAAAAAGTGTAGCATTTTATAAAGTCCTCACCCTTTCCAAAATGAAAGGGTGTTGCATTTTAATTTATTTTCCAGAGGAAATATTACAATACTGAGCCTTTATCTTTTGTTGTAACATCTGCCTAGCTCGTAGAGCAGTTGAACGTTGTGGTCTACTATTTATGGTATAGGTTATTGTAGTAGCAGGCAGTGGTGTAGTGCTAAATAAAGAAGTGAGGGAACGCATTTTGAAAGTATTACTCAGATGCGGGGGGGACAATGGCGAGCGCGGCGAGCCCATACAGCTGGGGATCCGGGGGCACTGTAAGCCCCCCGGGAAATCTTTTGAAATCTGACCAATTTCAGGGATATTTTGAGGTCATATGCACTGGATATTAGGATATATTCCAAGGTTGAAGATGCAGTATTTCCAGTGTCATTAGATATACGACATCCAGTACGATCAATAAAAATAGCTAACAACTGGAATGATTAACTAAAAAAAAGTTAACAACTGGTACGCCGTGGCGACTGTTTCACAGATCTTTATAGGCTAGCATTGCCTCAGTCGAAGCTAAAAGAAATGAAGCAGTTAATGATTCTTTCTCATATTTCTTCTAGGGGTGGGAATTAAAATTTCATGACGTTAGAGATTTGTAAGTTCGGATTTATTTGAAATAGTGAGGGAAGCCGTTCCGTCTACCAAAAAAAGTAAGGGAACGCCGTTCCGTCTACCAAAAAAGTAAGGGAACGCCGTTCCCACAGCACTACACCACTGGTAGTAGGACTAGTTACATCATTTATTGAACAGGTTAGGTTTGGTATAGTTTGGGTCAAATTTTGATCATCATCAGAATCTATTATAGATTCATCTCATGATCATTTTTGTTAACAGTAGTTGGTCCTACTTCTAGGGGGTATAAGAGTGATACATCTCTTATAGTTTCACCTGAAGCAGTTTTAAGTTTTACAACCCTGGTTAATCCATCTTCCCCAGTTTTTAGTTCTAAAACTCTACCTAATGGCCAACACTGTCTTGGTGTATTTTGTCTAATTAGAACTACATCTCCTACCCTATTTCATTAACCCAGTCTTTGTTTTGTATATATTTATGTCTTTCTCTCAACCCAACAAGGTATTCATCACTCCATTGCTTTTTAAATTTTGTTTTTATATTTGTTATTTGTGATAATCTATTTTGCAAATCATGATTATTATCACTCCAAGGTGGATCATCCAAGGAGATATTGTAATCAGGTAGAAGGTTAATGACTTCTCCCTTAATCAAATGATTTGGGGTGAGAGGCTCTACATCATTAATATTATCCCCTACATAAGTAAGAGGTCTGTTATTGACAACATTCTCAATTTCACTAATGAGAGTGAGAAGTTCAAAGAATTCAATTTGTTTTTTACCTATTGATTTCTTTAGGCAATTCTTTATTGTTTGGATATTCCTTTCCCAGATTGCTCCATACCATGGTGATGCAACAGGGATGTATTTCCATTTTATTTTGTTATTTTGTAGATATGTTATGGTATGTGAATTTTGTAATATGTCATTTATTTGGTTTTCACCAGCCTTGAAATAGGTTGCATTATCTGTCCAAACAATTTTGGGTACAGAATGCTTAGCACAAAATCTTCTAAAGCTATAGACAAATGATTCTGCGGAGAGATCACTCACTATGTCTAAGCTGACTGCTCTAGAAGATGAACATGTGTAAAGTATGATGTACATTTTTTGTTCTGTTGTTCCCAGACCAACAGTCAAACTTCCTGTATAGTCTATGCCAACTGTTTCAAAAGGCCTATTAAAGGTGACTCTCTCTGTTGGCAAATCAGGAGGATTGGTCTTCCTGAAAGATCTGGAATGAATCCTTTTGCAGGTGACACAGTTATTCAAAACTGTCTTTACAGTCATTCTGCCTTTGGGTATCCAATACAACTTTCTAATGGCATTTAATGTTTGTGGAACGCCCATGTGATAAAGTTCATTGTGTTTCTCTCTAATAATTAGGGTTGTAATGTGATGGAACCTAGGAAGAAGAAGGGGTTGTTTACTGTTATATGTGATTTGTGATTTGTTTAATCTACCCTTACATCTTAATAAGCCATCTTTGTCAATGTAAAGATTCAAGTTTATTACCACAGAGGGTACTTTGTTCATTTGTTTACCAATTGTTAAAAATCTATTTCATTTTTGTATTCTGTTTGTTGTATGTGGTTAATCCAATATTTGGTAGCTAGACTTGTATACATTTCATTATCATTATTTCTTTGTTTATTTATTTTCTTTAAACAGTTGTGAATGAATCTGAGACAGTAAGATGTTACCCTTACAAGTTTGCCAAAGTCAGAATAATGTTATAATCTAATAGTGGCTCAACTTTATTTGTGGTTATCATGTTAAGTTTTACATTAATTTGTTCTGCTGGCCACATTGTTTCATCCTGAATGAATTCAGGTCCATGAAACCAATTTTTGTTGGATTTTAGTAATTTACAGGATAATCCTCTTGTAGAAAGTCTGCAGGATTTTGTTTTGTTGGAATGTATCTGAAGGTTATGTCCAAATTTTGTCTAGCTTCTTTAATGTCTCTTAATCTGTTACGGACAAAGATGTTTTTTGAGTTTAACTCATCAGAGTTGATCCATGCCAAGCAGATTTGACTGTCAAGCCAAATATATGTAGTTGTGATGTTTACATCATAATAGACTTCATGGAGAAATACTGTTATTTTTACAGCTAGATAACCCGCAAGTAGTTCAAGCTGAGGAATAGTTTTCTTTTGTTTTAAGGGTGTTACTTTCCCCTTGGCATAGATCAAATGGCTGCCATCCTCACCTACAAGGTAAGCGCAACAGCCATACACCTTTTCACTGGCATCACCAAATACATGCAAGGTTTGAGGTGTATCTCTGTGTCCACAAACTCTGGGAATATTTATGTTTTGTAATTTATTGAGATCTTTAGCTAACCTTTTCCAGCTATCTTGTTGTTTATTGGTTATAGGATCATCCCAGTCTACTTTCTGTTTCCAAAATTCTTGTAAAAGAACCCTGGATCTGATAGTAGAAGGAAGGAGTAAACCCATAGGATCAAATATTTTTGAACTTTCGGATAAGATCTTTCTTTTTGTGTTAGCTGTTGTATCTAAGGTGTAGCCTTTTGTGCAGAGTGAGTCATGAACTTTAGAATCTGAGTTCAAATCCCAGATCATGCCTAATGTTTTCACCCTGTTTGTTGGTTCTGTTAATCCTTTGTCTTCTGATTTTATTTTTTGATTTAGTCTCTCATTATTTGTGATCCACTCTCTTAATTCAAAATTACCTTCTTTCATTATTTTATCTGCTTTTATGTAAACTTCATTTAATTCTGACTCTGTTTTGGTTGATCCTACAAGGTTATCTACATAGAAGTGATCTTTCAAGAACTGAACAGTTAAATCATTTTCATCATACAAATTTAAGTGATGTTTGATGGTTAAAGCCAGTAAACTAGGACTTGCATTTGCTCCAAACAAAACCACATTAAATTTAAATGTTTTAAACCCTTTATTTAAGTCATATGGATCATTAAACCACAAGAATCTTAGTTGATCTTTGTCATAGTTATTTTTCAGATGAATTCTCAAAAAAGCTTTGCTTATATCACTTTGAACTGCATAGTCATCTAATCTAAATCTTAGAAGGATTTTTACAAGGTCTGAAATAAGATTAGGCCCCTCTATGAGACAGTCATTCAAGCTATGCTTATTGCCATCTTTAAGACTACAGTTATACACAACTCTAAGTTTTGTTGTGGGTGCATCCTTTCTATAGACTCCTGTGTGAGTAAAATAATGGCAGTTGTCTTTTTAAAGGGGTGATCTTTAACTTCTTCAATGAAGCCTTTTCTAACTGGTCCTTGAAAACATCATCATACATTTTAATTCTATTGTCATTTTTTAATCTTTTCATCAAATTATAGAGATGACCTTTAGCTACCTTTAGATTACCATTTAATTTTGGACTATTGATCTTCCAAGGTAGTTCAATTGAATAATGGCCATTTCATACATGATGGTATTTTCAAAATTTTCAACCATTAATTGATTTTCATCTGTATGATCACCATCTTGCACCCCCACTGACTATAATAGCCAGAGCTGTTGTACACCTTTATCTAATTCTTCAGTTGTTAATGATTTATTTAATATTTCAGTATTTATGTCATTATTTGAGTTGTGTAAGACCTTGTCATAATAGGGCAAGTTTGTTAGTCATATATTTTTATTTTTCATTGTCATTTTATATTTATCTATGTGTCCCAGTGGAGCTATACCCAGTGAGTATCTAGAGCCATCCATCTCCTATTCTGACTATGCCCTTCTGAATTAAGTGAATATAATCAGCTCCAATTAACATTTGAACATTATCTATTGTATCATCATTTAAATTTCTATCTGCAATTTATATTGCTTTTTAAGTTGTTGTATTACTTGTTTTTAAATTTGGTATTTTAAATTTTGTTGACCAACTGTTCAATGAATACTGCTTCTATGTTTGTTGTTTTATTCTCTGTGGGTATATCCAGATCTAAATTGACTGACTATATTTTTCTTTCTGTTCATTTTCTTTGACAAATGATGTTATACACAATTCTTGTTCATTTTTATGAGTTTGTAGGCCTAATTGATTGACTAATGATTGATCTACAAATGTTTGTTGGGAACAAGAATCTATTAGACATCTTATAGGAGTTGTCCCACCTTTTTTATTTTTTAAATCCAAGGTTATTGTAGGTAGGAGTACACTAGAATTTTTATTGACATTATTTATTGATACATGCCCATTAAATGTCTTTTCATTTTTCTTTGTGTTTTGTTTATTTGAATTTTTAAATGAATCACAAAGACAAGACATGATTTAAACTTCCACAATTAACACATTTGAATCTTACTTTTGTTTTGCAGTCTTTGTTAGTATGTCCTGCAGCTGTGCATTTAGTACAAAGGTTTAACTGAGAACACCTGTTTATCCGGGATTCTAAGTCTATATATTTAGTACATCGTGTGCTATTGTAATCATCAGCCGAACAAAATTTACACTTACGTACAAATTCTGTCGTAATATTAAAATTTTGTAGTGTAGGAGTTAGACCTATCACTTTTTGTTCTGATTTGTCTTTTTGTTGTTGTTGCGGTTGTGGCTTTGGTTTTGTTTGAATTTTCTTTGTTTGGTTTATTTGTGAATCAATCTTTGTTTGGTTTATTTGTGAATCAATCTTTGAAGATTTGTACATTGACAAAACATTTGGAAATTCATTCCTTATTTCACCAAGGGTAGGGTATGTATTCCTGTTATTCTTTGGAAAATATCCTAATTTGGGTAGGTAAACAATCAAATATTATGGCTTGGATAAACCATGCTGATTTCTCTAGATCTATGTCATTATTTTGTAGATGACCTAACATGCATTCAATTTCACAATAGAAATTGTACAGATCCTGATGGTTATCCTTGGCTGGTTTTATATTTTTTTATTTTATTGCTAAATCATTTACTATTTCTTTTCTATTTAGGAAATTTCTTTCTAGTAATTTGAGAGCTATTTTATACGAACTGCCTATTGCCGGTAAGGCATCAACCAGTTTTAGGGCTGGGCCCTTTAAATAATTAAGCAGATAACTGAATTTGTCAACATCAGATATAATCTTTGTTGCCAATTAAACTATCAAATTTTTCCAGAAACGACAAATTTTGTTCGATCACCCTCAAATATTGGTACTTGTAATGTTGGTAACTTGGCTTTTAGTTGTTTATTGTCATCATTAGAAATGGATACATTTCTGAAGGCCTCAATCAAACTTTGATTTGTAGCCTCTAAATTATTTGGTAGATTATCTAAAGCAGCATATAATTCATTTATGTGAGAATCTATTTCAAAAATATTCTGTTCTTGTTCACACAAAAGTGCTGTGTATGTCTCTTCACCAACATTTAACCGATCAGTTTCTGTAACAATTTCCTCATCTATAATTATTATTTCCTGTTTAATTCTATTTAAACCACCCAAAATAGTATCATAATCCCTTTTATTTGGATTTTCTTTGCTATTAAAGCTAGTTAAAAGCCTGGTAATGACTCCCTTCCTTGCTGATCTCTTCCTTTTTAATGATTAATCTTTGCCTCAATTGCTTCACATACAGCCATATTTTGTTTATTTTATTTTTCCAAAAATAAGTCCCCAAAATCCTAAAACCCTTTCAACTCTATAAATTAGCTTTATTTTATATTATGTATACAATAGTTAAGCTTTATTTTGGTTAAATAGGCTAGGCTTCGGATTACCCTTATTCTAGAATTTTACCACATTTATGACCAAATGATAAGTTTTGAAGTATTTGAATTATTTCTTATTTTTATTTTTAGTTAGGGCTTCGTAATTTATTATTATTTATATGTAGTAAATATTTGAAAAAGCCAAACATGGAATAAATTCTGTTCAGATGTCAAAATGTTTGATAAGGCGTAATTTTATTTTATTTTATTTTTTTTTGTTTGTTTTAATTTTATTTTATTCAAGGTTAAGGTTTTCAGAGCAAATAACCCTTCCCCGCACGGGCCACCATTATAGATGTGGAAAAAATAGGTCCTGCTCCAACCAGAGTAGCTTAAACACAACCTAGGCTACGTTGGAGATGGAAGACCTAGGCCAAAGATGAACCAGCCTAACTATTTGTCCATAAACAGGACTTCCATACTCTTTTGTTAAACAATTACAGCTGAAATGTCAGCTTATTTAGCCTAAATTTAATAACCGAAGGGAAATTTATGAACTTCTTACCTTGAAACTGTAATGTTTTATTTATTGACACCAATAATGAACATTTTTATTCCGGCTTCTTCTGTCTCGCCCTTGTTATTCTGCTTATTCAGCTTATCCCGATCTTTTTCTTCTTCTTCCCAAAACCGTGTTGCCATTTCTGGCTATGGGATCTTTTTTTCTTTTCATCCCATATTTGTTTCTTCATTGGTGTCTTTTTAATTTTTCTCAGCAAGAGTTCTTGTTCTCCTTCCGAGTTATTTTTTATTGTTATTATTTTTTTATTTTTTTTATTTTAATTTTTTTTGTCAATATGGCTTATCCAAGATTAGGTGGGTCTTCCATTTTGGTACTCCCAAATTTTCCACAACATGTATAATTCTAAAAATTTTATGGCAGCTTGTCAATATACTGAATTTATACAGATTTCCAATTTGTGATTGGACAGTATATAGTTTGGAAGTTATTGCATTTTAATCTTGGGACGTTTTTTGGGGGGCTACCCGATATACGAGTATATAAAACATGGTAACACGTGTTTCGATCGAAGTTTATAGTGATTATAGTGAAAATCGCGCAATTAATACATTTTCGGCAGTGCCAATATCTGAGTGACTATCTAGTTCACCCAGTGATATTTCTTTTGAATTAGCGAAATTACGGCGAATGTCATAAGAAAAATAAAACAAAGCGAATTAATCTATAAAGCGTTTTTCCACTGTCTCATTTGAAGGAAATTAGCTGCCCATCTGTAGGTTGAAACAGTTCCAACAACTATCCCCAGCTATACCCCCGGCTACACTCCCGGGCACCAGGTAGCTAGAATATACAACATGCCACATCTTTCATCCCCCGGAGTAACGGAGAAAAGTTTCCCTCATTCAATCCGAGTCGAAATCCCTCCACCCTTTACACTATTCTTTTGAGTCAGATTTCGCTCACCAATTTTTACTTTCCATGAGTAACGCGAAAATAGCTAATAAAAGTTCTACAACGCTACAATTTCTGCAATAATGCAACATATGATTCTAAGGCATAGATGTGGTTTCACCCAATTCCTTTTCGACTTCAACTGCTTGAAATGGGAAGACGAAGATGTCTCTCATAATAAGTGCCAAGCAACCGAATGGAGAGAAATACTTTTGCGAGAGATATATAACTGAATTAAACTCATTTACAGCTTATAAAGCAGAAGGAGACTATGAGGAAAAAGCCAAAGAGGAAACTGTGAATGACGGGCGGATCAAAACAGAAGTGGAGACGAAGAAAAGTGAAGCAGAAGTAAAAAGAATACCGAGGGCGAGAATATGAATGTAAGAGAGGCACAAAAATTAACACAAGAAGTTCAAATGGGGAACACTAACGTAGATAGCAAAAACCAAGAGAGCAGTCATGAAAACAGACTGAAGTTATCTCCAAATAAGGAGCTGAAACAACCATAAAAAAAAAGGCCTCAAGTAAAAATGGGGAAGGAACTGTATGCACATACTATGGAAGATGCTTTCCAAAGTTTTTGAATCTATCCTTAATAGGAAGATTCTTAAACATCTTTCTTCTCACAATCTTCTTTCAGATCGTCAGTATGGATTCCGCAAGGGACGCTCTACTGGCGGTCTTCTTGCATCTCTCTCTAACTCTCTAACGTCTTTTATTGTAATGCGCGTAGTATTAGAAATAAATTAAACGAATTTAAGGCGATAATTTATTCCGGCAACTACGATATAGTTGCTATCACTGAAACGTGGTTAAATACTGTGACTCGGGACTTGTTGGGGGAATTTGATATACCGGGTTTTAAACTCTTTACTATGATGGTTACATAGGATTGGTGGCGGCGTTTTGCAGTACATTCGTAAATCGTAATTCCCCTAGGCTATCGAGGTTAAGATAGATTTTTCCGGCAGCAATTAATGCGATATGCGTTGAAGTTAGGGCGCGTTGTATTAGTTTTTAATTTTGTTGTTGTTTATAGACCTCCCGTTCAACCCCTCGATACCGATACTAGATTTACTCACTTCTTGGTAACTTTATTGACAATCGGAATAGTATAATTGTCGGACTTTAACTGCCCTAATGTTAATTACGAGACTTTACTGGTAATGAGGAGGGTTGAGATTGAGTTCATGGAAGATAATTTTTTACGACAGATGGTTACCGAACCAACACGCAGTGACAATATTTTAGATTTGGTGATGACGAACGGCGAAATATAGTCGAAGGTTTAGAAGTAGGTGAGAGTTTAGGATGTAGTGATCATCAAATTCTTAGGTTTAAGTTATTGATAGAAAACACTAAGGATAGTAACGTAATAGAAGTCCCTGATTTTCGTAGGGCCAATTTTGATAGTTTTGCAGGTAGGATGAGAGTAGTGAACTGGGATAACTTATTTATGGGTAATTACACAAATTTGCATTGGGAGGCGTTTAAAGAAAGTTTTATGAATATTGAAAGGGAGTTTATTTCTCGTAGGCCCAAGCGCGCTAGAAATCATGGTAGGCCCAAGTGGTGGACTAGGGAAATAGGCGAGTTCATAAACGAGCGTAACAGAGCGTATAGACTTAATAAGCGCAATGGCACGGCAGCTAACTTTAATAGATATATCGAGCTTAGACGTGAGGTTAAAAGATCAGTTAGGAATGCTAAGCGTAATTTAGAGATACTTATAGCTGCGGATAGTAAACATAATCCAAAAAAGTTTTTTGAATATGTCAATAATCGTAAGCCGATAAAAGATAACATAGGCCCTCTGGTGGATGTTAACGGCGCTTTGGCTTCTGACGCTCAGGCGATGGCGGTTATTTTCAATAACTTTTTTGCGACAGTTTTTACCGTAGAAGACGTAAATAATGTCCCCGACGTGGACGATATCGTTCCATTTAGTAGCGAGACTATTTTGGATGAAATAACTGTTTACGAGGGTGAGATTGCGCATTATATCGATAGGCTAAAAGTTAGCAAGGCTCCAGCCCCTGACGCTTTTTATCCCAGACATTTGAAAGATTTGAAAGACGTTATTGTAGGCCCCTTAACGAAGATTTTTAATCAGTCACTGGAAACGGGGATTATTCCTGAAGACTTCAAATTAGCTAACGTCACGCCCATTTTTAAAAAAGGCGACCGCACAGTAGCTAGCAATTATAGGCCCATTAGCTTAACGTCAATTGTCGGTAAACTATTGGAATCCGTAGTTAGGGATCGTATCATCGATCACTTAGAAAGTCGAGATTTGATTAATAGTAGTCAGCATGGGTTCCGACGCCACAGATCTTGTTTAACTAATTTGTTAGAATTTTATAACGAAATAGTGCGCGAATACGATAGGCATAGAGCGACTGACGTTATGTAATTAGATTTTAAAAAGGCGTTCGATACAGTTCCGCATAGAAGATTAATTGCGAAGGTTAAAGCGCACGGTTAGGTAGCTAACTGGTTAGAGGAATGGCTTCGTGCTAGGAGACAGAGGGTCGTTGTTAATGGTAGTGAATCGGGGTGGTTGGATGTAGGTAGCGGTGTCCCACAGGGTTCAGTGTTAGGCTCATTGCTATTCGTAATTTACATTAATGACATAGATGTAGGATTGACTAGTAACGTGTCAAAATTCGTGGACAATACTAAAATAGACGGTAAGGTTGTTAATGAATAATGAGGACGATAGAAATAGGCTCCCAGACAATGTAAATAGGATTATGGAGTGGACGGATAAGTGGCAGATGCAATTTAACGTAGACAAATGTAAAGTTTTGCATATAGGTTCTCGTAACAATACTTACACGTACACGATGGATGATAGAGAGTTAGCGAGCGTTGACGAGGAAGTAGATTTAGGCGTACGCGTATCCAAGGACTTAAAAGTTAGGAACCAGTGCCTGGAGTCTTGCGCAAAAGCTAATAGGATGTTAGGCTTCATAGCGCGTAATTTCGAATTTAAATCGAAGGATATTATATTGTCCCTTTACAAGTCCCTAGTCAGGCCTCATTTAGAATATGCCGTTCAGTTTTGGTGCCCGTATTTGCGGGAGGATATTGATAGGTTAGAAAGGGTTCAGCGTCGTGCCACGAAACTAATTCCGTCATTGCGTAACAAGCCTTATGAAGATAGGATTAAAAAGTTAGACTTGCATTCACTCGAAACTAGGAGATTAAGGGGGGAGCTTATTGAAGTTTTCAAAATCGTTAATAACATCGATAACGTAAATTTTGACAAACTGTTCACTTTCGATAATAGCAATACTCGTAATAACGGATTTAAGTTGCGTGGCAGACGTTTCTTTACTAATATCGCTAAAAACTTCTTTACATTTAAAGTAATTGATAAATGGAATAATCTTCCCGTGCCCGTCGTGAACTCTACCAGCGTTAATGTGTTTAAAAACCGTCTAGATAGGCATTTTAAAAATATTAACGTTGTTTAAAATTAAAAAAAACAATTGGCAACAGGAGCTCGGGTGGTAATCGGGGATGAGTCTGTTGACGTCTAATGCCAGCTTGTGATATGCCAGCGTGTGATATGCCAGCAAAAAAAAAAATAGACTAACACGAACTTAGTTGTAGCTTGTTGAGTAAATTAACCCACTTTTTGTTATTCATAAATTTATACTTTTTTTTCTTCTCTCCTTATTTGCATGTCTGTAACTCTCTTTATTGCATGTCTGTAGTTTGCATGGTATAATAGTGTTTGAGTTAAGAATGTGTTGCATGGTTTGTAATGCGTTCTTATTTTACTTCTTTTCATCTTTCACGCCTTTCCAGCTTAGTGGGCTGCATCCTCTAGTCCAGGGCCGTAACTAGGGTTTAGAAATTAGTGAGGTCCAGATTTTTTTCGAGCGCGGCGGGACGAGCAAAATTCAGACCAAAATGACATCTACAAACACAACCCAAGCTATACACTAAACACAAAACACAAAACGCTCGACGCTCCCTCTTTTCAAAAGAAAAGCGGTAATATGCGTTTCATACACGGAGAACGGTTCGGTCTCTTTTTTTTTTTTAGGAAATAATTACCGAGGTCCGGACCTCGGTGACCTCATAGGTAGTTACGGCCATGTCCTCTACCTCCCTGTGGAGTAGAGGATCGGTCTGCAACAGCTGGAAGAATGTGTTGCTTTGAGTTAAGAATGTGTTGCTCTTGAGTTAAGAATGTATTGCATGGTTTGTAAGCGTTCTTATTTTACTTCTTTTCATTTTTCACCCCTTTCCGGCAGAGTGGGCTCTACCTCCCTATGGAGTAGAGGACCGTTCTGCAATCTTTCATATTCTCTCCGACTATTTTTCTGACTTGTCGGCAGTGGCCGGCGGATGATGATGTTGAGTCTTTTTTTCTCTTTTTCTGAATGAATGTTAACCCACGAGTGATTGCTACTTACTAACCCCTTATTCTCTTCTCTTAACCCCCTATTCTTTCCTTTCTCTCGGGCTAACCTTAGAGTAGAGCTTAGGATCTTTGTTAGCCTTAGCTTCTGTAGATCTGTAGATCCTCCTTTCGGGATTTCGGTGAAACTTTTTCTATTTCGCGAGACATATCAAAAGTTTTTGATAGAGTCTGGCACAAATCTTTAGTTTCCAAACTGCCCTCCTTTGGTTTCTATCCTTCAATCTATGCCTTCATCTCTAATTTCCTTTCTGGCCGATCTATAGCTGCAGTTGTAGATGACCACTGTTCTTCTCCCAAAGCTATTAACAGTGGTGTTCCTCAGGGTTCTGTCCTGTCACCCACTCTTTTCCTTTTATTTATTAATGATCTTTTAATTCGCACTTCCTGTCCTATTCACTCCTATGCCGAAGACTCCACTCTTCACTTCTCCATCCGCTTCCCAAAGCATCCCTCTCAACAGTCACTCCATGATTCGCGTGGTAAGGCTATGGAGCACCTGACCTCTGATCTTTCTGCTATCTCCGATTGGGGCAGAGAAAACCTTGTGGCTTTCAATGCCTCAAAACTCAGTTCCTCCAGCTGTCTACTCGTTCCAATCTTCCACACGACTATCCCCTTACCTTCAACAACACACAACTCACTCCTTCCTCTTCTTTTAACATTCTTGGCGTTTCCTTTTCTCGTGATCTTTCCTGGAAAGATCACATATGCTCTCTTTCCAAATCAGCTTCTAAGAGGTTATGTGTGCTGTACCGGCTTCGCAGTTTCTTCACCCCTACTCAGTTGCTGTCTCTGTACAGGGGTCTTGTTCGGCCCTGTATGGAGTATGCTTCTCATGCATGGGGTGGCTCAACCCACACAGCCGTACTTGACCGTATGGAATCAAAGGCTTTTCGTCTCATCAATTCCCGCCTCTTCCTGATTGTCTTCACTCTCTCTTCGCCGCAATGTTGCCTCACTCTCTCTTTATTATCGCTATCATCACGAACATTGCCCCTCTGAACTTTTTACCTGCATGCCTCCTCCTTTGAGGAGAGCACGCAGTACCAGACTTTCTACACTTTCTCATTCCTTTTTTGTCCAACTATCTAATACAGGGTGTACATAAAGTCAGGATCTATTTTTGTGAAGCACTTGGAAATTATATGGAATTCAATCATAAAATGATAAAGTGGTAACATTTATTAAATAATTAAGAGTAGGATTCGACGTGACGCCCATCAGTATCCCTGCACAGCTCAAATCGTTCCGCAGCATTTCTAAACACATTCTGGAGCATTTGGGGGTTATGTTATCTGCAGCAGTTCGTATACGTGTACGTAAGTTTTCAAGACTCGTAATCTTCGTCTGATGGACGTGCGATTTGATAAAGCCCCATGCAAAGAAATCTAAAGGGGTTAAATCTGGTGATCTCGCTGGCCAAGGTCTTTTGTTGCTTCCGCGTCCGATCCAGCGATTTGGAAAACGTCCATTTAGATAATCCTGAACAATTTTGGCATAGTGACAAGGAGCACCATCATGTTGATAGACGACGGTACTAACAATCCTATCCCCGTCGTCTATCAACATGGTGCTCCTTGTCACTATGCCAAAATTGTTCAGGATTATCTAAATGGACGTTTTCCAAATCGCTGGATCGGACGCGGAAGCAACAGACCTTGGCCAGCGAGATCACCAGATTTAACCCCTTTAGATTTCTTTGCATGGGGCTTTATCGAATCGCACGTCTATCAGACGAAGATTACGAGTCTTGAAAACTTACGTACACGTATACGAACTGCTGCAGATAACATAACCCCGCAAATGCTCCAGAATGTGTTTAGAAATGCTGCGGAACGATTTGAGCTGTGCAGGGATACTGATGGGCGTCACGTCGAATCCTACTCTTAATTATTTAATAAATGTTACCACTTTATCATTTTATGATTGAATTCCATATAATTTCCAAGTGCTTCACAAAAATAGATCCTGACTTTATGTACACCCTGTATAAGGGTTAATCGGTATTTTCAGTCTTTCATCTTCTCAACCTGTGAATGCTGGAACATTCTTCCTCAATCCATCTTTCCTCCTGTCTATGACCTCCCATCTTTCAAACGCAGTGTCTAGGCATCTCGAAAACCTCGGACCTTGATTTTGGCTCTCTTCTTATTCTATGGGAAAGGCGCTTTTGCGGGCATTTTCCCTTGGCGCTTCCTTCCTGCATAAAAAAGAAGAGGCGACAATTGCAAATATAAGGGAGGGCAGTATATATATGAGCACCCCACTATGTGCGAATTCTACTATAATAATGGTCACTGTAAATGCGGTGACAGCTGCAAATTCTACCACCCGGCATTTGCAAGAATTATGCAAGACATAGACCCGGAAAAGGGCAATAGGAAAAACGAAAAGAAACCTACACTATGTATACAAATCGCGAACCAAACTTTTTTAACATCGCAGACACAATACGGCTGCTAAGCCTCATATAGCACAGGCAGTAGACACAGTTGGGAATCCCCGAGCCGAACCGTTTCCTAGCAAGAAGCTCCAGAGTGAGTGGAGGGGAAACGGATCTTTCTCGGAGGACCATAGGGCTACAAAACACGCGACACTGATGGATAATGAATTTGGAATACAAGAGGCAACGCAAAACTAAGGACATCAATATTGGCCTGGCTAATATTCAAGGGCTAAAATCGAACTACTCGCGAAACAAAGTTTCATACCTGAAAAGATTTATAGATGAAACAACGCTGACATCGCATGCCTCACAGAAACACATCTTAAAGATTACCAAGGAGACTCTGAAATCTGCGAATACTACATCGATAAGAAAGAAATACATATCGATGATTACAACTTACTACGAACTGATAGAACAGCAAGACGTAAAGGTGACTGTGCAATATATCATATGTACGTCAGAGTCATATGGAGAGACAATAATAAGTAAATCAAATAGCTTCGTGGAACTTTTAGCAAAAATAGAAAAAACTAAAGGTGGTACGCACTACGTATAGTCATCTACAGACCTCCGAACACTCCAACTGCAAAATTCTCGGATGCCATTGATGCTATCAGAAACTTAATTCTTTTTCTTCTTCCGCAGCCTTATTAGCCCACTTCTATGTTGGGTCGCTGTTGCAGATCCTTCTTCTCCATTCACTTTTGTCTTGAGCCACTTCTTCCTCCAGTCCCTTTTCACTCATATCTTTCATCAGTCTATCCCGCCACCCCATCTTCGGTCTACCTCTTCTCCTCGTGCCTGGAATTTCAATCCTCAGCATCCGTCGTCCCACATACTCCTCCTCCCTCCTCTGGACATGCCCATACGGTACCATCTCAATCTCCTTTCCTGTGCCTTCTTGGAGATTTCCGTTACTTTTATTGTTCCTCTTATTAAATCATTCCTCACTCTATCCCTCCTAGTCACTCCACACATCCATCGGAGCATCTTCATTTCTGCCACTTCCATTTTCTTTTCCAGGCTTCTTTTCATCGGCCATGTTTCTGCCCCATATAGTAGTGCTGGTCTTACTACTGTCTTGAATAGTTTTCCCTTCATCCTCACATTCACCATTTTATCACACAATACTCCCGATACCTCTCTCCAATTTTTCCAGCCAGCTTGAATTCTGTTGTTTATTTCTCTTTCCAAGTCTCCCTTCTCCTCTATGATTGATCCCAAATACTTGAAACAGACTTAATAAAGTCCTTAAACACTCCATCCCCCAATATAATACTCTGCGGAAATTTTAATTTCCCATTTATAAATTACAAAAAGATGGGAAGAAGTATATATATAATATATACAAGGACAAGGGGGGCAGAAGAGAAGACGAGGAACAAGCAGAAATGTTGATGGCTCTAACAAACGAATTTATGTTAACAAGAGATAACATATAACACCAGAAAAAAATAACTACTTGGATCTGATATTCACGAACTACACGAACTTAATTGATGATATAAAAGTAATCCCAACTGTTTTCTCAGATCACAACATAATCGAGATCTCAGTTAACATGGTGACAGCCTTAAAAGAAAATACTCATACTGAAGAAAGAAGCAAATTTGAGATTTTTAACCTAAACTCCAAGACTATAAATTGGGAAGAAATCAGATCCCACATGGCTCAAAGAGTGGAAACAGTTTGAGATAAAACAACCGAAGAAATGCTGACAACCTTGGAATTAAAATATGTTCCGAAAGCACAGCCTAAAGGAAAGAGGATTTTTTTCGAAGAGGAAAAAGCGAACGGTATTTCGCAAAAGAAAGAGAGTAGCTGCGAAGTGAATGAATTAATTACACAGACAACAATACCAGATAAGTAATACAAGAAAAACTGGAGAGTATCGAGGGAAGAGGAAAATGCCGTAGAAGAAATAAAGTAAAACCCAAAATACTTCTATAGCTATTCGAAAAGGAAAACAAGAAAACGCGTCACTATCGAGTCCTTAAGGAAAGGAAATAATGAACTAGTTAAAAGAAATATCCGAAACATTGAGAGCCCAGTACAATCAGTTTTCAGTACCCCAAAAAGTGACAAGGTGGTACCTGTCAAAGATGCATTCTTTGAAGAGAAATTACAAGCAGATTGTATAACAAATTTTGATTTTACCCCAGAAGATATAGCGCGAACTACTGTATAGGACAAACGAAATCACGTAGCGCTGCATATCCGGACAAATGGAACGCCTTATTGATTGAAACTGTAAAAATGAAATAGTTACACCCTTATATTGGATATGGAGACGATCCCTGGACACAGGAGAAATACCGAACTTCCTGAAAAGAGCAAACAGTGTCCCTATATATAAAGAAGGGGATAGATCTCGAGCAAAGAACTATGTGTCACTGACGTCCCATCTCACCAAAATATTTGAAGGAATAGTTAGAGAGAAAATGTATGATTCTTAGAGATACTGGAAAGATTCAGAGAATCAGCACGGATTCCGATCAGGAAGATCATGCGTATCGCAACTAAGAGAGCATTATAACAATATCATAGACGCACTTGAAAGCAATGAAAACTACGATGTCATATGCATGGATTTTGCTAAAGCGTTCAACAAATGTGATCGTGGTATAATAGCGTATAAGTGGGAAAATGGATCTACAATTTCCTCGGAGAACGTCAGCAGGTCGTAAAAATCCAAGGTATATCATCATCAGAATCGAGAGTACGCAGCTCAGTACCACACGGAACAATATTGGCTCCACTCCTATACATTATCATGCTGACAGACACAGACAATGAAGTAACCAACAACAGTAAAGTTTGTTGTTCTTCATTTGCTACAAATGGTCAGAAATATAATGGTCATGAAATTTTTTAACACAGAAATTTCAGCTCTTGAGATATGGAAAAAATAGGGAGCTAAACATACAGCATATTTTGCCCCAAATAGACAGGAAATTCAGAGAAGCAAAAAACAGTAGATTTAGTGGTTATAATGACCAACGATGCGAAATTTAAGACACAAAATCAGGTAGCGATAAACAAAACAAAAGAAGTCGCAGGACAGTTACTGAGAACCTTCAAAAGAAGGGACAAGAAGGTAATGATTCCCCTGCTGAAAACACTGATCATACCAGAACTTGAATACTGCTCGCTCTTGACGTTCCCATACAGAAAAAAAGAGGAAATTAATAAACTAGAAATTCAAAGAAATTTCACAGCCAAGATTGATGGCTGCAAAGAAATCAAGTACTGGGAAAGACTTTGTAAATTAAATCCATATTCACTGAAAAGAAGAAGAGAGATACACCATAAGTTACACGTAGAAATAATTTTAAAAACTGGTACTTAACCACAAGATGAACCCAGTAACCACCCAAAGAACAGTGGAAAATAGGAAAGGTAGAATGTGTAGTGTTCCCAAACTAAAAGTCAGACAAGGGACACTCAACTCTAAAAGAAAATAGCTTGGTTGTGAGGGGACCAAGACAGTGGTGAGCTGCCAAAATTTTAACAACCGGTTCGCTAAGCTGCCAAAATTTTAACCACCGGGTTCTGTATAAAAAATTCTGAATTCGGCAATAAAAAATTGACAACCCTTCCCACCCCACCCTTTCGCAATTTTAATTAAATTAATTATCTCGCTATTTGCCTTTTTCAAGTGTCTGCATTTTATGATTCAGCTAGCTATTAATAACTGCATGACAATTAATTAGTATAGTTAATTAGAGAAATAGACGTTTCTAATGAAATCAGAAAAGAAGAATTATTTAATAAAAACCGATGAATCATATTATCTACATAGTTAAAATTAAATTGCTCAGTCAACTTTAGCAATAATGAATTATTAGGCAAAACATAAATGTCAGTACATCTATGCTTTTAAATTTATTTTTTTTTAAATTTAAACATTTTTACGTACCTTATTATTACTTATTAGTATTACGGTAATAATTTCCAAATGGCTTCTTGGTTTTCTCCGTAAACTGTCGTTTTGGATACACGAACTCTGGTATCTAAAGCGGATCGATGACTTCTCATCCATGATTTGACATATGTTAACGGGTTCCAGAAGCTTAATGGTTTCCCCAACAAATTGATGATCATAAAGCATGATATGTGTTTAGTTGTTAAACTTGCTCCGAAAAACCTTTCTGCTTCTGAGAGCTTTCTTCAGCGTCCAGCAAAAAAGTTAACAACCGGTTCTTATTTTCAAAAAGATTTTAACAACCGGTTCGCGCGAACCGGTGCGAACCGGGTCCAGCTCACCACTGGACCAAGACTATTAAACCCGCTTCCGAAGGAGATCAGAAACATTACTGGTGTCATCATAGAATCCTTCAAAAAAAGACAAGACGCCTGGCTCAGGACGGTACCAAATAAGCCAGGTGCCTGGCCATGTGCGATAGAGATCTCAAGAGAGCAAGCAACTCGCTCCTCCATCAAGCCAAGCCTAGAGGTGGGGCCACCAGCTTGACCTTCGTGTGAAGAGAGATCACCCCATGGAACTGCTACGAAGTTGCGAGGAAATTACGAAAGAATGTTAGTTAAACGTCCTCTCTCTCTCTCTCTCTCTCTTCTCTCTCTCTCTCCTCTCTCTCTCTCTCTCTCTCAATATATATATATATGGGATGAATTTCACAATAAAACACGTGAAATTAATAAATGCTGCAAACCCACAAGGAAAAAGAAAAACGATTCCAAGGCCTTTCGTGTATTCAAAGCTACACCTCGTCAGGGAAAATAGCTTCCCTGACGAGGTGTAGCTTTGAATACACGAAAGGCCTTGGAATCGTTTTTCTTTTTCCTTGTGGGTTTGCAGCATATATATATATATAATAAGGGGTGGCAAGCAATGATTGCCCCCCCCCCCTGCACAGCTGAAACTAATAGAGGTACAAAAAACTGATTGTTGCATCTTTTAGATAATTTAATTCTACGTCTAAACAAAATCACTCAATAGTTGGTGTTGCCTCCTTGTGCTTGGCGGACGGCTTCAAGTCGGCAAGGGTAGGAGGTGAGGAGAGACTCGAAAAGGTCAGTGTCGTACTCAAAATTTCGGAGGATTGTTTCGATGTGCTGCTCCATGGTCCGGCGGCAGAATCGGGTGGCTGGTGGTTCAGCAAGCATCAGGGATTCCACTCGGTCTTTCAGGATGGTTCCTGAACGATTCTGCCCCGGACCATGGAGCACTTGGAGCAGCACATCGAAACAATCCTCCGAAATCTTGAGTACGACACTGACTTTTCGAGTCTCTCCTCACGTCCTACCCTTGCCGACTTGAAGCCGTCCGCCAAGCACAAGGAGGCAACACCAACTATTGAGTGGTTTTGTTTAGACGTAGAATTAAATTGTCTAAAAGATGCAACAATCAGTTTTTTTGTACCTCTATTAGTTTCATTTGTGCAGGGGGGTGCCAATCATTGTTTGCCACCGTGTACACACACCTTGATTAACCTTGGTTTTGTTTCCGCCCGAATTGTTCATTCTGACGAAGGTCAAGCTTGTCACTCCAGTTTAGCCTACAATTTAACGTGGAATCCTTCCACACAATAAAAAAATTGGTTGGTAGATAAATGGGTACCCTGGGCAGCCTAGTGGTTAAGACGCTGGGCTGCTGCTGGTGGGCCGTGGCTCGGATTCCACCTTAAACTGTAGGTCTAAGGTGGAGTGACAAGCTTGACCTTCGTCAGAATGAACAATTCGGGTGGAAGAAAACCAAGGTTAACCAAGATTAATTGGCTTATCCTTCGTTTGTAGTTGTGTTCACTGAGGGTGGGAACTGTGATTCCCGAAACGTTTGGTAAACAAGGAGTGTTAGCTGAAACGTTCGATAGTTTATTCACTTCGAAATACTTCTTTCCCACTGTAACAAACCCTTGTCCAGAATTATATATATATATATATATATATATTATAAATCACACTCGATCATAATGAAACAAAATTGAAATCTTACTTTTCTGACCTCTAGGCTGCAGACAAAGCCTTTCAGCCAATCACCTTGCTCCGGAAGTATAAAATCTCATCGTATATATCCATCGTGTGGCCGGCCGATCTATCCATGTATACTCAGTGGCATAGCTGAACAGATGGGGAAAATCAAGTTTAAGAATTATGTTTAGAAGTTAATTCTCGCGAGATCGAGAGGGGACGATCCTCGTATGCCCCGATATACCTTGATACCCGCAAATCACGAGTTCGATCGTACACTACCGCAGGAACTAGGACAATTAAAATTAGTGTTAGTTAAGTTGGGTATGTTATAGGTAAGAATATGTTGTATGGTATATTTATAACAATGAGGCTGCGTGGGAAAGGAACTGCGTATCATGAAACCTGGAGTAAGATCAGATTGGAACCATACATATGTCAAATCGGCCAAGGTAAAATAAGTTCGACATTTATGGAATAAGTTCAAATGGTTTTTAGTCGAAGGGAATTGACGGTATTTCACTCATTCTTCTTCATTTTATGTATTCATACGTGACTAAATCGAAGCTGGTAATGAAACAAGACTAAATGTGCTTAATGGATAACCAATTCCGTGGTTTGGAGGCTTTTCTGCCTTGATTCAAACCATCAATTATGATAATTAATATTCTTTTGTGCATGTTCAAATTTCTTCGAACGGAAAGTAAATTACTTTATAACGTGATACGCAAAAAGGAATAACGAATATGGACCCCATTATGAATGTACATGAGATGGAATATTGCATGTTACTCATATTCATTAAAGCATATTTATTAGCAGGTGTAATATTGTGTCAATTAACCATAGCGAGTTTTATGCTGCCTATAATATCTATCTATCTATGTGTGTGTGCGTGCGTAAAAGAGAGAGAGAGAGAGAGAGAGAAGAGAGAGGAGAGAGAGAGAGAGAGAGAGAGAGAGAGAGAGAGAGAGAGAGAGAGAGAGGTGTAAATGGGCGAGAGTGAGAGAGCGATGCCTGCCCACTTTTCATTTCCGGTCACCGGTAATGCATTATAGAAACAAGCATTTAAAATTTTTAAGTGAATTCCACGCTTCGAAATAATTTCAGGCGAGAATTAATTTGCATAAAAGCGGAAGAATGAAATAGCTAAATAATAAATCACTTTGTGGAATATTTTCACCTTGCCAAAGAAATCTTTTTTCATTAATACTCTAACATACACCTCAGCCGCAAATTATATAAATCGTACCCTGTTTCATACATTTATCGCCTCCCCTACACCTACTTTGCCCTTTTGGAAAACTTGGCCAGAAACCTTTGCCTGCAAGGCGAAATCTCCAATGGCGGCCGAGTCCTATGCCGCACGCTTTGGCTCATGAAATATGGATGCTGAATCCGAAATGTCTATTAATAAACTGTTGCGAGGAGATTCTAATGCGAAGAGCGGCCACGTCGCCTCCTAATTATTTATTATCTTCCAATTAGCCGCCCTCATGTCCACACTGTCCACATCGTCCACACTCGGTCATGACAAATTTCGGATGAGTGAAGCGCTAGGCCGGATGCACAGACTTTGCACTTTGGACGCGCATTATAAATTCAAGCGAGATGTTCTCTCTCTCTCTCTCTCTCTCTCTCTCTCTCTCTCTCTCATATATATATATATATATATATAAATATAATCACGAATGGTTTATAGTAATTAAGCGGTCAGACTTATTTACCTGCGGCACAGTTGAAATCGCTCCCATATTAACCAGTTAGTTTTTATCCTTTCCAGACCGTTACTTCATTCATTGAAAACGTGACATCGTATTTCTTGTAGAAATAACTTTCTTTCCACCTCTTTATTTATTTACTGACAGAGAATAGTTACCATTTTTAAGGGTAACTGGAGGAACTACGAAAAACACGGGTATGCTAGATTTAATTTTAGGACTTGATGAAAACTTAAGAGAAGAAAGGTATCAGGTAACCTCCGGTATCCCTTTTTTTCCAACAAGGAGGTGGAAGAGAGGAGGGTGAACGCCTGAGAGAGTCACGGGTTTTTATATATATATATATATATATATATATATATATATATATATACATATGAAATAGGATCCCTCCTAAGGAGACGTAATTTTACATTTAGGATAAAAACGAAGACGTAGAGCAAGAAAGTCATTATATTTGGCTGCAGCCGACGTTTCGGGCAACTCTACCCATTTTCAAGGCCTAATAAAATAAAAGGCTAAAATTAATGCATGACAAAAAAAAAAAAATAAAAAAATTATACGAATGTCAAAAACAAACTAATTCATAGCACAGAATAAAACCACTTAAAGAATAAAAATTAAAAAGCGTAAAACAAGCATAAGCCAAAAACAAATTAAAAATTATATACATGACAAATAACACATGATAAAAGTAAAACTTTAAAACTAAAAACATTCAAACAAATTAGTTAAAAATTAGTTAAAAACTTCACTAATAAAAAGTTAAATGAAAAAACGCAAAAGTGCACGAAAACATACCATGCTCACTTGACATCCTCAAACAACTGAGGCGAAAAGGAGACAGGGTCAAGGGGAAAACAGAAAAATTTAGTTGGTAGGCATTCTAATTAATATAAAGGGGGTAACAGCTGGAATCAATATTTAAGCTGGAATTCAGAAATTTAATGCACAAAGATTCATAAATACGGAGAGAGGACGGACATTTTAATGATTTAAGAATTTTAAAGTTATTAACGGAAATATCAACTTTACACTTAACAGAATGATTTCTAATGGCAGACTGTTCCTTTTTAGATAAAACTTTCCCTGTCCTATGGCTAATACCCATATGGGAGCAAAATCTTGCCTGCAAAGAACGAACTGTGCTGCCAACGTAGTTCCCCTGGGAACACCCAGGGCAGGTAAACAAATAAACGACAGAACAGTTCATCGCAGGGGGGATTTTGTCCTTACAACGGAAAAAACATTCAAGGGTATTATTATTCACAAAAGCAACCTTAAAATCAGTGTGAAAATAAAATTTCCTCACCACACTCAACAATTGCTTTTTCACAACAGTGTTAAATTGGTAGAGGTCAGGTAAAACAAGATATTTACAATTCTTAGGAACATCATACGTTGGGATAAGTTTGGGGGAATAAACATTATTAAGTAATTTACCAATAATACCTTGTACAAGAACCCGTGGAAAACCATTTTTAAAGAAAAAATCAGTAAGGAATTCAAACTCATTATGAAGCAGAGCAAAGTTTGAGCAAATATTATAAGCTCTATGCACTAAAGTGCGAATCGAACTTAGTTTGTAATTAAAATCGCAAAAACTATAAAAATTAAAACCTAAACCCGTAAAAGTAGGCTTCCGGTATGTAGAAGTTAAAACAGTTGAGCCTGATTTGGAAACCAAAACATCAAGGAAAGGAATAGAACCTTGAACTTCCTTTTCCTGCGTAAATATAATATTCTTATGAAGTGTGTTCAAAAAATTTAAAAACTGAACTGATTGATTATCCGTTTGGAATAAAGCAAACGTGTCATCAACATAACGTCTGTACAAATTCGGCTTAAGGTGAGGGGGGCACTCACAGAAGGCCCTTTCCTCAAGATGAGACATGAAAATATTCGCAAAAACGGGACCCAAGGGGCTCCCCATCCCCACTCCATCCAACTGACGGTAAACTACCCCTTGAAAACTAAAAAAGTTATCCTTGACAGCCAAATTCAGAAGCTGCTCAAACTGTGCTCTGCCAAAGCCGTGAAAAAGTGAGTCCGGCTGTGGAAAAGCTTTATTTAAAATAATTGTAATGGTCTCATCCAAGGGGACATTTGTAAAGAGGGAAGATACATCAAAACTTGTCATAAACAAAGAATTCATATTAAACTTCTTAATTTCCGACACAAAAGAAAAACTATCCTTAACACTGTACAAGTTCACAGTAAATGATGATAACAATGGGACAAGAAATTTGGCAAGTTTGTAATTAGCCAAAGGATAAGACGCTAAAATTGGGCGCAATGGAACACCGACTTTATGAACCTTAGGCAGACCATACATAAGGCCCAAATAAGAGCCTGAAACGTACAATTCATCATAAGTGGAGGAGTTAATAACACAATCATGTTTAAGCTTAAGCAAAACACGGTTAACCTTGTCTTCCAATCGCTGAATAATTTTAGAAACCTGTTCATCTACCTTAACAAATTTTAATGAATCAGAAAGAATATCAAGCATTTTTTTAATATAATCAGTTTTATTCATAACCACAACACCGCTACCCTTATCTGGTTTAGTAATAACAATAGATTCATTTACACCCAAGCTTTTTAAAATTTCACGGTCCTCCTTATGCAGAAAAATTGTAGAAAACTTAAAAGCTTTAATTTTAAAAAACAATTCATGGGACAATTGGGAAATATGTTGTCTAACCTTACCAAAATCATTAGCATCAACGGTTGGAAGAACCTTCAGATCATGGGCTATCCTTTCAAAATAAAAATAAAAGTCAGCAGGTTTAAAACGCAAGTTGGGAAACTTGAACTTAAGGCCAAGAGACAAGAGAAAACTTTCACGCTTTGACAGGGTATAGTCAGATAAATTCCTAATGACCTGACCAGGATCTAGAAAATAAGGGCGAGATAGGTTTAACCTAAAAAGCTTGCGGTCATGAATCCGGGAAATAGAACGTACATATGAAAGGGAGGAAACATGAATATTAGACACTATGCACGCATAATCACAAAAAGAGACCAAGGCCTTCAACTGGCTTTTAAGAGCACAAATCTTGTTCGAAATATCATGCTTAAGCTTAAATTTGTAATTAATTTCATTGTTAAGATAATATACCAATGATGACCTATAAAACTCTGAAGAATAGAGTGAATTACGATACAGTTTATAATAAATAAAATTAGGAAAGACGCCACTATTCCGGCAGATTTCTAAAAATTCAAGGTCCAATTCAATCTTCTTGAATTTTCTGACAGACTTTTCAAGTTTACGGTGGAGTCTCAAACCCTCTAGTCCATAACGCGTAGATACATATGAAATAGGATCCCTCCTAAGGAGACGTAATTTTACATTTAGGATAAAAACGAAGACGTAGAGCAAGAAAGTCATTATATTTGGCTGCAGCCGACGTTTCGGGCAACTCTACCCATTTTCAAGGCCTAATAAAATAAAAGGCTAAAATTAATGCATGACAAAAAAAAAAAAAAAAATTATACGAATGTCAAAAACAAACTAATTCATAGCACAGAATAAAACCACTTAAAGAATAAAAATTAAAAAGCGTAAAACAAGCATAAGCCAAAAACAAATTAAAAATTATATACATGACAAATAACACATGATAAAAGTAAAACTTTAAAACTAAAAACATTCAAACAAATTAGTTAAAAATTAGTTAAAAACTTCACTAATAAAAAGTTAAATGAAAAAACGCAAAAGTGCACGAAAACATACCATGCTCACTTGACATCCTCAAACAACTGAGGCGAAAAGGAGACAGGGTCAAGGGGAAAACAGAAAAATTTAGTTGGTAGGCATTCTAATTAATATAAAGGGGGTAACAGCTGGAATCAATATTTAAGCTGGAATTCAGAAATTTAATGCACAAAGATTCATAAATACGGAGAGAGGACGGACATTTTAATGATTTAAGAATTTTAAAGTTATTAACGGAAATATCAACTTTACACTTAACAGAATGATTTCTAATGGCAGACTGTTCCTTTTTAGATAAAACTTTCCCTGTCCTATGGCTAATACCCATATGGGAGCAAAATCTTGCCTGCAAAGAACGAACTGTGCTGCCAACGTAGTTCCCCTGGGAACACCCAGGGCAGGTAAACAAATAAACGACAGAACAGTTCATCGCAGGGGGGATTTTGTCCTTACAACGGAAAAAACATTCAAGGGTATTATTATTCACAAAAGCAACCTTAAAATCAGTGTGAAAATAAAATTTCCTCACCACACTCAACAATTGCTTTTTCACAACAGTGTTAAATTGGTAGAGGTCAGGTAAAACAAGATATTTACAATTCTTAGGAACATCATACGTTGGGATAAGTTTGGGGGAATAAACATTATTAAGTAATTTACCAATAATACCTGTACAAGAACCCGTGCCTGACCTCTACCAATTTAACACTGTTGTGAAAAAGCAATTGTTGAGTGTGGTGAGGAAATTTTATTTTCACACTGATTTTAAGGTTGCTTTTGTGAATAATAATACCCTTGAATGTTTTTTCCGTTGTAAGGACAAAATCCCCCCTGCGATGAACTGTTCTGTCGTTTATTTGTTTACCTGCCCTGGGTGTTCCCAGGGGAACTACGTTGGCAGCACAGTTCGTTCTTTGCAGGCAAGATTTTGCTCCCATATGGGTATTAGCCATAGGACAGGGAAAGTTTTATCTAAAAAGGAACAGTCTGCCATTAGAAATCATTCTGTTAAGTGTAAAGTTGATATTTCCGTTAATAACTTTAAAATTCTTAAATCATTAAAATGTCCGTCCTCTCTCCGTATTTATGAATCTTTGTGCATTAAATTTCTGAATTCCAGCTTAAATATTGATTCCAGCTGTTACCCCCTTTATATTAATTAGAATGCCTACCAACTAAATTTTTCTGTTTTCCCCTTGACCCTGTCTCCTTTTCGCCTCAGTTGTTTGAGGATGTCAAGTGAGCATGGTATGTTTTCGTGCACTTTTGCGTTTTTTCATTTAACTTTTTATTAGTGAAGTTTTTAACTAATTTTTAACTAATTTGTTTGAATGTTTTTAGTTTTAAAGTTTTACTTTTATCATGTGTTATTTGTCATGTATATAATTTTTAATTTGTTTTTGGCTTATGCTTGTTTTACGCTTTTTAATTTTTATTCTTTAAGTGGTTTTATTCTGTGCTATGAATTAGTTTGTTTTTGACATTCGTATAATTTTTTTATTTTTTTTTTTTTTGTCATGCATTAATTTTAGCCTTTTATTTTATTAGGCCTTGAAAATGGGTAGAGTTGCCCGAAACGTCGGCTGCAGCCAAATATAATGACTTTCTTGCTCTACGTCTTCGTTTTTATCCTAAATGTAAAATTACGTCTCCTTAGGAGGGATCCTATTTCATATGTATCTACGCGTTATGGACTAGAGGGTTTGAGACTCCACCGTAAACTTGAAAAGTCTGTCAGAAAATTCAAGAAGATTGAATTGGACCTTGAATTTTTAGAAATCTGCCGGAATAGTGGCGTCTTTCCTAATTTTATTTATTATAAACTGTATCGTAATTCACTCTATTCTTCAGAGTTTTATAGGTCATCATTGGTATATTATCTTAACAATGAAATTAATTACAAATTTAAGCTTAAGCATGATATTTCGAACAAGATTTGTGCTCTTAAAAGCCAGTTGAAGGCCTTGGTCTCTTTTTGTGATTATGCGTGCACTGTGTCTAATATTCATGTTTCCTCCCTTTCATATGTACGTTCTATTTCCCGGATTCATGACCGCAAGCTTTTTAGGTTAAACCTATCTCGCCCTTATTTTCTAGATCCTGGTCAGGTCATTAGGAATTTATCTGACTATACCCTGTCAAAGCGTGAAAGTTTTCTCTTGTCTCTTGGCCTTAAGTTCAAGTTTCCCAACTTGCGTTTTAAACCTGCTGACTTTTATTTTTATTTTGAAAGGATAGCCCACGATCTGAAGGTTCTTCCAACCGTTGATGCTAATGATTTTGGTAAGGTTAGACAACATATTTCCCAATTGTCCCATGAATTGTTTTTTAAAATTAAAGCTTTTAAGTTTTCTACAATTTTTCTGCATAAGGAGGACCGTGAAATTTTAAAAAGCTTGGGTGTAAATGAATCTATTGTTATTACTAAACCAGATAAGGGTAGCGGTGTTGTGGTTATGAATAAAACTGATTATATTAAAAAAATGCTTGATATTCTTTCTGATTCATTAAAATTTGTTAAGGTAGATGAACAGGTTTCTAAAATTATTCAGCGATTGGAAGACAAGGTTAACCGTGTTTTGCTTAAGCTTAAACATGATTGTGTTATTAACTCCTCCACTTATGATGAATTGTACGTTTCAGGCTCTTATTTGGGCCTTATGTATGGTCTGCCTAAGGTTCATAAAGTCGGTGTTCCATTGCGCCCAATTTTAGCGTCTTATCCTTTGGCTAATTACAAACTTGCCAAATTTCTTGTCCCATTGTTATCATCATTTACTGTGAACTTGTACAGTGTTAAGGATAGTTTTTCTTTTGTGTCGGAAATTAAGAAGTTTAATATGAATTCTTTGTTTATGACAAGTTTTGATGTATCTTCCCTCTTTACAAATGTCCCCTTGGATGAGACCATTACAATTATTTTAAATAAAGCTTTTCCACAGCCGGACTCACTTTTTCACGGCTTTGGCAGAGCACAGTTTGAGCAGCTTCTGAATTTGGCTGTCAAGGATAACTTTTTTAGTTTTCAAGGGTAGTTTACCGTCAGTTGGATGGAGTGGGGATGGGGAGCCCTTTGGTCCCGTTTTTCGAATATTTTCATGTCTCATCTTGAGGAAAGGGCCTTCTGTGAGTGCCCCCCTCACCTTAAGCCGAATTTGTACAGACGTTATGTTGATGACACGTTTGCTTTATTCCAACGGATAATCAATCAGTTCAGTTTTTAAATTTTTTGAACACACTTCATAATAATATTATATTTACGCAGGAAAAGGAAGTTCAAGGTTCTATTCCTTTCCTTGATGTTTTGGTTTCCAATCAGGCTCAACTGTTTTAACTTCTACATACCGGAAGCCTACTTTTACGGTTTAGGTTTAATTTTTATAGTTTTTGCGATTTTAATTACAAACTAGTTCGATTCGCACTTTAGTGCATAGAGCTTATAATATTTGCTCAAACTTTGCTCTGCTTCATAATGATTTGAATTCCTTACTGATTTTTTCTTTAAAAATGGTTTTTCCACGGGTTCTTGTACAAGGTATTATTGGTAAATTACTTAATAATGTTTATTCCCCAAACTTATCCCACACGTATGATGTTCCTAAGAATTGTAAATATCTTGTTTTACCTGACCTCTACCAATTTAACACTGTTGTGAAAAGCAATTGTTGAGTGTGGTGAGGAAATTTTATTTTCACACTGATTTTAAGGTTGCTTTTGTGAATAATAATACCCTTGAATGTTTTTTCCGTTGTAAGACAAAATCCCCCCTGCGATGAACTGTTCTGTCGTTTATTTGTTTACCTGCCCTGGTGTTCCCAGGGGAACTACGTTGGCAGCACAGTTCGTTCTTTGCAGGCAAGATTTTGCTCCCATATGGGTATTAGCCATAGGACAGGGAAAGTTTTATCTAAAAAGGACAGTCTGCCATTAGAAATCATTCTGTTAAGTGTAAAGTTGATATTTCCGTTAATAACTTTAAATTCTTAATCATTAAAATGTCCGTCCTCTCTCCGTATTTATGAATCTTTGTGCATTAAATTTCTGAATTCCAGCTTAAATATTGATTCCAGCTGTTACCCCTTTATATTAATTAGAATGCCTACCACTAAATTTTTCTGTTTTCCCCTTGACCCTGTCTCCTTTTCGCCTCAGTTGTTTGAGGATGTCAAGTGAGCATGGTATGTTTTCGTGCACTTTTGCGTTTTTTTTCATTTAACTTTTTATTAGTGAAGTTTTTAACTAATTTTTAACTAATTTGTTTGAATGTTTTTTAGTTTTAAAGTTTACTTTTATCATGTGTTATTTGTCATGTATATAATTTTTAATTTGTTTTTGGCTTATGCTTGTTTTACGCTTTTTAATTTTATTCTTTAATGTTTTATTCTGTGCTATGAATTAGTTTGTTTTTGACATTCGTATAATTTTTTTATTTTTTTTTTTTTTGTCATGCATTAATTTTAGCCTTTTATTTTATTAGGCCTTGAAAATGGGTAGAGTTGCCCGAAACGTCGGCTGCAGCCAAATATAATGACTTTCTTGCTCTACGTCTTCGTTTTTATCCTAAATATATTATATATATATATATATATATATATATATATAGGTGGCCGGCCCAACTTCAGCTGCGGGGGTGTTAGGAATCTAACCCGAGACCTTCATGTTCCGAGTCGAGTCCCGAATCAGATTTGAAATGGATAAGAATAAGGTATCAATCTAAAAGTCAACAATGAGTGCCAAACCCCGAGTTATTCGCTTTTCTGGGCATCGCAAACGAGTCATTTCGACCAATCGCTTATTTCTTAGCGATGAACCGTGGTGTTGAACCATATATATTTACGTACCTTTATATGGTACTTTCTTGATGAGAGAAACTTTGTCCAGAAATTTACACCATCCGCGGGATCGATCTCAGGATCCTTAGCACGCTAGTTCGACGTTTGACTACGCACAGAAAATAACTGCAACGAAATGTAAGACCATGACGAAGAGAGAAATCATTTGAGGCCATATGTAGTCTGTCCGAAAAGTCTGTATCCAGGGAAAATACAGTGAAACTCGTAACCCGATGAAAAATACATTTATCGAATAAATGTTTAAAATGTTTCCTATTCACTTCAAAATGAGGTAATGTAATGTAATGTAATTAATTAATTTTTTTTATTCATAAATATAATTCTCATTGGGTAGAGACTTTTCGGAACCCCGGTAGACGAAGTAGAAGTATGAATGAGGCGGAGAACAGGCGCGCGAGATAAACTGAAGCCACGCATACTGCATGGTTGACAAACGGAATCGGTCACAAAATAAAAGTAAAAGAGAAAATGTAAGTAGAAAAGATTTAAAAAAATTCATGGAACACACATTAATGAAATATATATTCAGTAATTTGCGGAAAGAAACAAACGAGATAAAAATTATCTGAAGATATACTGTATATATATATTTATTTTGTGTAGGAAGGAGGGACAAGGGCAAACGACGGCAAAAATGCCCTTTCTCCCAAACAGAAGGAAGAAGAAGAAGAAGAAGAGAGCGCCGAAATCAAGGTCCAAAAGTTTCCGAAATGCCTGAACATTCCGCGTTTAAAAGACTGGAGGTCATAGAGAGGGAGGAAGCTGGATTGGGGAAGGTTGTTCTAGAGTCTACTGGTTGAGTAGATGAACGATCGAGAATACCGATTAACCTTTGCCTTAGAGAGTTGGACGGAAAATGGATGAGAATGTGTCGAATATCTGGTACTGCAAGCTCTCCCTAAAGGAGGAGGTATACAATTGGAGAGTTCAGAAGAACAGTGTCCGTTATAATAGCAATAATATATACAGGGTGGCGCAAAAGTCGCGCACCATACGAATTATCAGTGTTGATTATATATTTTTTTTTTCTTTTAGGTAGGGGATGGCTGTGAAATTAACAACAGAGGAGAGGGTGAGCTTGGTTTTAGTGTATGGAATGCCAGGTACAACAAATCGATGAATCGGTACAGAATTTAAATTTTATGAATATACCGATTCACCGATTTGTTGTACTGGTATTCCACGTATAAAACCAAGCTCACCCTCTCGTCTATTGTTAATTTCGCTGCCATCCCTACCTAAAAGAAAAAATATATATTATAATCAACAATGAAAAGTCCTATGATGCGCGACTTTTGTGCCACCCTGTGTATATATATATTATATATATATATATATCTCCGTTAATAGAGGAAATTACCTTTAATTATTCTTAACTACTGCAATTTTGTTGAAAAAAAACCTTGTTACAGTAATGTTTAATTAATTTTTTTAAAATTAGTTGTTGTAAATGAGTAATTTTTTATGTTATAATAACAAATAAATACTACAGAAAAGAGTTTTCTTTATAGTTGTTCATAGCAATTCAAATTATACACAATATTTGCTGAGCTTCATGGGCAGAGCATGTAATTAAAGATAATTTAATGGCGAATCAAATGCACTGCAGGAAAGAGATTACTCTCTCTCTCTCTCTCTCTCTCCTCTCTCGTCTCTCTCTCGTCTCTCTCTCTCTCTCTCTCTCTCTCTCTCTCTCTCTCTCTCTCTCTCTTCTATTATATATATATATTATATATATATATATATATATATATGTCTCCACTGTACCCTATCCCATGTTTATTTGTTGTTTTGTTTTACCTTATTTTTACATGTTACCCCTTTAGATTCGTCTTAATTCTTTGTCTGTTTAGCTTTTTCAGTTTATTATTTTAATTATTTTTACACTTTACCTTCATATTTAGATTTTGAAGCGCACATCAAACGGGAAACACAAATAGGAGATTAGAAAGATGTATGAAAAAGGTGGTATTTGATGTACAGAGAAGAGAGAGAAGAGAGAGAGAGAGAGAGAGAGAGAGAGAGAAGAGAGAGAGAGAGAAGTTACATGCTTACGAGGATTCTCCCGGTTAGTTTAGGAAAATATATGTAAATAATGTTGTTGTTGTTGTTGTTGATTTATACTTATCTGCCCTGTGATTAAAATAATCACTGTAGGGTATTTTTAACTAAATTACGGTTCACGGAAAGTGTAAAAAAAAAAAGGACAATAGTTATGGAGAACACAGTTTGAAGGACAGTTTTTAAAATAAAATGCTTTGGAGATACAAAAAAAAAAAAAACCGTGTTCCTTATCTTCTACGCTATTTCGTTCCTTTATACGTTTCTTACTAACTCGTCGCTACTCATAAAAATCTTTAATGAATACATAATAGGTCAAGGTAAAAAATATAAAAGAAATAAAAATGAAAACAAAACGAACGAGTATATAGCTTATCTACACTATTCTTTTTTAATATATTTCATTATTTATTAGTATTTGAACACCAGAGTATGATTCTTTCATCGAGTCCAGCCTTTTCGCCCGTCATGTCTTTTATGATCCTGATCTTTTCTTGAATTTTTTATTGACATAAATTATAGATTGAAAACTTTCTCGCTAAATGGAAAGGGAGGAATTGAGAAGAGTCAGCCATGATTTACAAATTAGCGTGCTTTGGGAGTGTAGTTTATTAACCCGAATTAGTATTTTAACTGTATGGGTATTTTTAGCGTTTTAAATTGTAATTAAGATTTGTGTTTTGAGTTTTTAAGACAGGGTCGGCAACCGCATTAGCTCGAGAAATTATTTCTAGTAGTTCGCCCGAGCTCTGAAAATAGGAATCGGGTGATTACGCGCATCTACTATACATTATAGCTTACTACGCAGATTTGTGTCTGGCTTTCTTTAGTGAAATTTTGAATGGATAAGCTAACTCAAACGAAATATTTTCTCTATAAATGGAGACATGAAAATAGCTTTGTTACTTTGTCTGACTTAAAAAAGAAGTTTGTCACCAACAAACCCATTTGACAAAGTATAGATCGCCACCTAGAAAGGCTGCCGACACTCGCTGTTAGGTATATAAGACAGAAACAGCTGTGAAATTTACTGAAAAACAAATTTGAAAACATCCCCCAGAATTACCTATTAATAATTCTTTTCTTTTGAAAAAAAAAATTCCCCGCAAAAAAATAAAACTGAAAAGAAACCACATAAATTACTGATTAGTAGTCTTCCCTTTTTAATTTCATTTTTTTCTCGAACTTTTTTGCAACTGTACCCTATGTCTTACACTTTAACATACTGTACATTCTATCCCACTCTCCTTTTGCTGAAATCTCAATTTCGGGTGATTTCAATGTTCACCACCACCTTTGGCTTTCCTCCCATTCACAGACATCCCTGATGAACTAGTTTACAACTTTTCTATCGTGAATGACCAAGAGCAGATTGTACAGCACCCTACTCGCGTCCCCGATCGTCTAGGAGATAGGCCAAACATTCTGGATTTATTTCTTACCTCTCATCCTTCTTCTTACTCTGTCAAACTTTTTTCTCCATTGTGTTCCTCCGACCACAATCTTAATCTGTTTCCTGTCCTATCACTCCAATTCGGCCTTTGGATCCGCCCAAGAGGAGACGCCTTTGGCACTTTCGCAATACTTCTTTGATTTCCCATGGAATAATTACTGCTTCCCTGTCTGGTGTCCCTCCGAGTGTGCTGAGCGCATCAGGGAGATGATACTTTCGGGCATAGAGGTGTACATTCCATATTCTATTCCTGCTACAAATGCAAAAAAACCTTGGTTCAACTTTGCTTCTTCTAATGCTATCTGCAACGAAGAGGTTTTCAAAAGGTACCGTCACCATCCAGCTCCTGACTCTCACTTAGTTTATATTTCTGCCGGGAATCGTGGAAATCTGTACTTCGACTCGCCAAAATAGGAGGATTCTTAAACACCTCTGTTCTCAAAATCTTCTTTCAGATTGTGAGTATTGGTTCCGCAAGGGACGCTCGACTGGCGATCTTCCTGCCTATCTTTCTGACTCTTGGTCATCCTCTTTTCGGGATTTCGGTGAAACCTTTGCTATTGCGTTAGACATATCAAAAGCTTTTGATAGAGTCTGGCACAAGTCTTTAATGTATAAACTGCCCTCCGTCTCGTCGGTTTCTATCCTTCTACGAGTATCTTCGCCTTCATCTCTGATTTCCTTTCTGGCCGATCTATATCTGCGGTTGTAGATGACCACTATTCTTCTCCTAAAGCTGTTA
The DNA here is from genome assembly GCA_023014485.1 of Bathynomus jamesi. NCBI lineage: Eukaryota > Metazoa > Arthropoda > Malacostraca > Isopoda > Cirolanidae > Bathynomus > Bathynomus jamesi. Next base: position 389,913 of record JAJOZX010001514.1, on the reverse strand, counting down.
ACAATGATGTTCCTCAGGGTTCTGTCTTGTCACCTACTCTTTTCCTTTTATTTATCAATGATTTATTAAGTCGCACTTTCTGTCCTATCCACTCCTATACCGATGATTTAATTCTTCATTTCTCCACCCGCTTCGCAAAGCGTCCCTCTCAACAGTCACTCCATGCTTCGCGTAGGACGGGTATGGTACACCTAACCTCTGATCTTTCTGCTATCTCCTATTGTGGCAGAGAAAAACTTGTGGCTTTCAATACCTCGAAAACACAGCTCCTCCATCTGTTTATTCGTCTCAATCTTCCACACGACTATCCCCTTACCTTCAATAATACAGAACTCAGTCCTTCCTTTTCTCGTGATCTTTCCTGGAAAGATCACATACTCTCTTTCCAAAACAGCTTCTAAGAGGTTAGGTGTGCTGTACCGTCTCTGCAGTTTCTTCGCTCCTACTCAGTTGCTGTCTCTGTATAGGGGTCTTGTCCGACCCTGTATGAAGTATGCTTCGCGTGTGTCGGGTGGTTCAACCCACACAGATCTACTCGACCGCGTGGAATCAAAGGCTTTTCATCTCATCAATTCCCCGCCTCTAACTGAATGTCTTCAATCTCTCTCTCTTCGCCCCAATGTTGCCTCACTCTCTCTTTACTATCGCTTTTATATAACGAGCACTGCTCTTTTTCACTCTCGAACCGCATGCCTCCTCCTTTAAGGAGAGCACGCAGTACCAGACTTTCAACACATTCTCATTCTTTTTCTGTCCAACTTTCTAACGCAAGCGTTAATCGGTATTTTTAATCTCTCGTCTATTCAACCGGTCAACTCTGGAGCAATCTTCTTCAATCCGTCTTTCCCCCTGTTTATGACCTCCACTGTTTCAAACGCAGAGTGTCCAGGCATCTCGAAAATCCTGGACCTTGATTTTGGCTTTGTTCTTCCTCTGTTCGTCGGGGGACGTTTTTTGCGGGCATTCCCCCTTGACCCCTCCTTCCTGCTTAAAAAAAAAAAACCTTCCGTATCACGTCGATTTTACTACAAATAAGATCAACTCTTCCTAACAGCTAATCCATAATATACTATAATTAAACTCCGCGTTTACATGTATAGATTAGTAGTTTGGTGGCATTTGAGGAGAGGAAGTTGGGAGGATGGAGGATAGGGTAATGAAAGAAGGGGAGGGGGAGTGCTTGTTGAATATACAGTATAGTAACCTAACCTAGCTTAACCTGTAAGAATAGATGAATAAAAAAAAAATATATATATATATATATTATATATATACACACACACACACACAACAGTGGTATTTAAGAAAAAAAGCATTGCATACAAACATAATTTAAAAATGAGTAGTGAGGAGTAGATATGAATACAGTTGCATACAATATTTATTAACATGTCAAGACATTATTTCTTTATTAGTTTAGTAAACTCCCAATTAATGATGGAAATAATTACATTCTCATAGCTTTGTATTATAATACATCCAATTCTTTTCAGAAACAATAAACCGTTTCATGTATGAGGCGTTCAATGCTCGATATACAGTGCCTTAAGATCATTTAGGATTATTTTTGTTCCTACTTTACAATTAGGCGTAACATTTTCATAATTCTTAATCTTCGAACATATACAGGGTGTTTGAAAACTTTCTGTACAAATTGTAATGGGGGATAGGCAACACCAAGACAAACCCTTTTCGTCTATAAGTGTATGTCCGCTGACGTCATCATTCGGCGCGAGAGGGCGCCGCTGCAATTGGCTAAAAGGTGAAGTGGGCTAGACTCGCGCTTGCCCCGGGCATTCTTAAATCGGACGTAGTACGCATAACATGTTTATTTAAAGAAGGCATGTTTATTTAAAGAAGGTGCTGAAAGTTGCGACCGGTAGCATCAATGCATGCCCGACAGCGTCGAAGCATTGACCGACGTACACGTCGAAAGATTCCCGGCATTTCGGGAACAGTTCCAGCGGCGACAGCGATTCTTGTTACGAGGTCTTCTAAGTAAATGGGAGTCTCGTACACGAGGTTCTTCATGTGTCCCCACAGGAAGAAATCGAGGCATGTTAAATCGGGCGATCTCGGTGGCCAGGCTACGGGCCCACCCCGGCCTATCCATCGGTCCCCAAAAGTGGCGTTCAGATAATCCCGCACATCGTTGCTGGAGTGTGCTGGGGCCCCGTCGTGTTGAAACCACATTCGTCTACGAATAGCCACGGGAACATCTTCCAGCAGTTCCGGCAACGTTTCTTCAAGAAATATCCGATAAACCCGCCCGTCGAGTCGGCAGGCAGCAGGTACGGCCCAATCAACTTGCCATGGACGATACCCGCCAAACATTGACGGCGAACCGTTCTTGATGAGCATGCACCCGTGTAACATGTGGATTTGCGTGCGCCCACACGTGAGAATTGTGCATGTTAAACACACCCTCAAGTGTGAAACAGGCCTCATCTGAGAACAGCACATAAGCCGGAAAATTAGGCTGCACCGCTGTCTGCTGCAGAAACCAGCGTGCGAATTCCACACGAAGAGGGTAATCCCGAGGTTGTAATGCCTGGACTCTCTGACGATGAAACGGATGTAACTGCTGCTCGTGCAACACTCTCCAGACCAGGTCGTGGTTCACACCGAGGATACGTGCAACACCTCGCGTGCTTGCGCTTGGATTGTCCTCAAATCGCCGTAGGATTTCTTCTTCCATGTCAGGAGTGCGCACGTTTCTCTCCCGACCAGTGTCATGCATGTTTGAATGGAATGTTCCAGTTTCTCGCAGTCGCCGATGCAAATGCGCAAACGTTTGGTGGTTTGGCACACGTCTGTTTGGGAAGCGCTGTCGGTACAACCTCACAGCAGCTCTTCCGTTTCCATTGGCAGCCCCATACACCATATGCATGTCAGCCACCTCAGCAGTCGTGAAGCGCTCCATGTTACGCGTACTACGTCCGATTTAAGAATGCCCGCGGCAAGCGCGAGTCTAGCCCACTTCACCTTTTAGCCAATTGCAGCGGCGCCCTCTCGCGCTGAATGGTGACGTCAGCGGACATACACTTATAGACGAAAAGGGTTTGTCTTAGTGTTGCCTATCCCCCATTACAATTTGTACAGAAAGTTTTCAAACACCCTGTAGAATCAAAAGCCTGCTCGAGTACGCGGTCAGTTATTACAATATTATCATGAAAAGTTAATATATACACAACATGTTCTAAGTATGTGTTTATTCTCGTTTCACCAGTTTTTTCAATTGAAGACTGTTCAGAGGTCATAGCGATGTGTGAGGAAGTCTTCTAAATCGAAGCGACAGTTACAACGTATATAAAAAGAAAGAGTTCTTGCGGATGAACGGTGAAGACGAAGGATGGTTTGTAACGGTCCAGACCAGCGTCCCAAAGCGAGTGATACTTCTCGGGGTCGTGTCTTCTAAATATTCTCTAACCTCCAATCTGTTCTCACCTTGTTCACCTCACCACTTCATAAAATCGTCATTTAAAACTGTATAGGCATGCTCGGGAACGTTGTCAATATAACGCATATTATCAACTCGCACATTTAATAAAGGTTTCAAGTTGAAGAAGATGGCTATTTCAAACAGTCTATCGAGGATGAATCGGCAACGAGTAGGCACTTGTCCGTTATTACCATTGTTTTTACTGAAGAATTTTAGATTAGTTTTCCACGCCAATTGAGTTTCAATGCACAGTTGATTCGTATCGCAACTCACAGTTAACGTACAAATAATACAATATGAGGGGGTGTCATTAGTCGTTACTTTTGTTGCACTCGCCGAAGCTGGCACTTTATAATCCTCAACCGACCACTTCTCAACCAACACAAAGATTTTCGGCATCTCGTAAGCAGTCAAATAAGTAACATTACATTTGGGGGAGTCTACACGTTTATAATTTGTCTCGAGCACATAATCGGACCACTGCTACGTTTAAACACTCATTGATTTAAAAAAAGTCACAGCGTATTGAGCGTTAAGGATACTGCTTAGCGGTAGCTTCATCTTTCTCTGTCACTGTAGGTGCAAGTGTTTCTTGGTGATGCAACGAGGAAGCTTCTGGATAGCACGTTACGACGCTCCAAGCTTAGATGCTGGTGTGAGGTGGGCTGCTTGCTTCAGTTCGTGACGGTGGCCTGGTTGTGAGTCATGCGTCTTAGGATTGAGACGCCTCCTGTTCGTGACTTGACGACTCGACGAACCATTTAAGGATATGCAACCAACATGAAAATGCAGTTTCAGGTAGGGGTAAAAGTGTAAACACAAAATTACTTAACTAATTACTTAAATTACTTAAATAATTCGATAGTAAACGAATTAACATTCAGGGGCCTTATTCGAGAAAAAGGCGGTTCCATTCTGGGAGACGAAAGGTACTCGTTACTAAGTTCTATTAAAAAGGTACACAGACTTAGCTATGACATCAGTAGGTACCTAATCGCGGTAAACGTTGACGTAGTGGTAAGAATATTTTAAATTGTCCATGATCACTAGATTGGCGTTTTTTTGTTGCGAGAGTGTAATCGGTGATGTGTAACATGACGTAATAAGTTTTGTCGTAGTATTCGTCAATGACTTTCGGAATCCAGCGTCTTCGTTTTTCTTCACTGAGCGTCGGATTCTTCACTACGCTATAGTTGTATTCTTTGACGCAGCTTAAATTCGACACATACTCCAAGACATCTTTCTCATTACGAATTCCTCTGACACTCGTTAGAATAACCATAACGCACTTGACTATCCTGATACGTCAACCTTGCATGAATTAAGGCCAGTTTAAAAACTTCACTACATCTTCAGAACATCTTCAGATTTTACAGAGTACCATTTTATAAAAGTGTTGTACGCAATATCAAAGGCCCCCATCGTTGTTAAAAAGTTAAATCTGCGAGAGGAGTACACACACACACACACACACACACACACACACACACACACACACACACAGAGGCAATTATGGTAAAACTTAGAAGTACAATTTCAGCAGTTGAAGCGTGTTCAGGACAGCGATGTCTGCGAAAGAGTGACAAAATTATACTCTGTTTTTTCATGATAGTTGTGGGGTGGAGCCTATACATCATGTCCAGAGAGGAAATCCAAACGAAACGCGACTATTCTTACTCTCATCAACACACTGAAGCGGAGCCTATACATTATGTCCATCATGTCCATTCAAAGGCTAAAAGAAAATGATACGCACAGCCTGAAAACGTAAAATAATACAAGTAAATAAGCAAGCAATGTAAAAGGAACAGTATCGTAGGTCCCAGGTAACTGGAAACGTTTTCTGTAGGTATTGCGATACACCTTAATCCCTCTAAGCTCCCTCATTCCTAGTTTCTGCGCTCGGAAGTTGTAAGTCTCCACAACTAGGTGAGGAGACGCGGCATCGTCATCATCATCGTTCTTCTAAACTTAACATATCTTTAAGAGAAGTTGGGGGGTTTAGAGTGATGCCCGTCGCCTTCACGATGTACTTGAAATGATCTCCGATTCTGACACGTACGCCGTAAGTTTTTGGACCACGCGATACAAGAGAGTTCGCGTAAGTTCTGTCGCCATACTCGTCCTTGATTTCGTCAGTGAGTTCACCGAAGAACTCGCCGATAGGAGGCATATATTCACCTTCCTTCTTCCTTCCCCGTAAACACCACGCTGTCGGTATTGACGTACATGACCGGTCGACCCAGAGAATGCATCAGGCTCAAAAGCTTGATGCACCCGTAAGCCGTTGTAAAGGTAGCCACAGGAATGTTTGTGTCACGGGAGGTGTCTGTAGCCAACTCGGTCCTATTATAACGTACAGTATTGTGTACGTACTACCTACGTACACAATTTCAAGAACCTCTTTGTCAGCTTTGGCGTAATCCCATACTTCGTCAAAACTTCGAGTTAAATGCACGTTTCCCTTTTTAGTGTTCTGTGCAAACTTGCTCCAAAGACTGTTCAGACAAACCTTTGCACTAAAATGCTTGCCAGGATTTCGCGCAATATGCTCCCGTTCAAGCTGTATAACCTCACGATCACAGTGACGTTGAATATAGTCCGCTTTTTTATCCTCGGTCTCAACTCCCCGTGGAAATCCCGACGCCTCAACTTTATCTTTCAGGAAGGTGTTGATATAAAGAGTGAAGAGGTTATAACGCTTCTGGAACCTCCACACCTCATAAATTTTTAGTATTCTGTACCCATGACGAACGGCTAGTTCCAACTCGGGGGCTTGTAAAAAACGCTCGGAATCTTCCTCTGATTAACTGTATGATTACACACACACCACTGTTCTCTGTGTACTTCACGGACAGAGGAAACATAAGCTTGTGAGATGGGCATTATAAATCACGAGGGGAAAGTACATCAACGAAAGATAGCCCAAAATAGTTCTCGTTTAAATTGTCTGAGAATTGTACCTCTTAAAATAAAACGCCAGACGCAGTTGCTGAAGCTACAAAGTCTTTGATGTTAAAGAAAAATAGAACCTCAGCCTGTTTCTGTGCAGATTTAGGGAAAGAGTTTATAGGTCGTTCTTTTCAAAACATGTTGGTAATTTAACATTAGTTATTATAACGGCAACTCAGTGCATAAAGTGTCTTTAATCGAAAAGGTGCGGTGAGCCATCAAGGAACGCATGCATCGTTATTTTACGCACAAAATACTTAGATACGTAGACATTCTGAGCCAGTTAACATCATCGTACAATCGCTCTTATCATCGTACGATTAGGACAGCGCTTTTAAAAAAGGCGTGTGTGTATAGAATAAAAAATAGGACCATTATCCTTGGTAGAACGTTTCAAAATACATGATTATGTACGTGTTTCCCGACCAGGGAGAAAGTTCAAGAAAGGTTTTGAATAAGGATGGACACACGGAATTTTTAAAGTCAGATCCATCAAAACTAAAAGAGGGGTAGTTATGTACTATGCTGAAGACCTAAATGGTGAAAAAATTAGGGTGGTTTCTATGGCGAAGAAGTGCAAGTTACGTTCAATTTAGAGAAAAAGCCTTTAAAAATTAAAAAAATCTTAGGAAGCAAAGGTTCGGATAAACGAAAAGTGTACTTGTTAAAATGGCTTGGTTACCCAGAGAGTTTCAACTCTTATATAAAAGCTAGCGCAATAATGAGCCTTTAATAATATATATCATGTCTTCAAACCAGTTCTATGTCACACTGCCCTCCTCAGCCTCTCTGGGCACGTACCCCAACATTACTCTAGTCAACTTCACAACAGATCTGCCTTGGCCTATTGATTTGAAACGTGAGTCATGTCATACGATCATACGAAGTAGAATTGTGTGAATTTGAACTGGACGCTAAGCTTTTAAGCATTGAGGAGAAGCAAGTAGTTTTTATGGTTCTTAGAAAACTTGATGAATTTGAGAAAGTGGGTGTGGTAAAGGATAAAAACATGCGTTCAGTACGGAACGGCGGTGTACAACTACAGCACCGAAATAACACTAGGCCTTGCCCATTATGACACCACGAGGATATTGTAAGAGACCTAAATAAGAGCTTCGATAAATCTAAATTTACAAATGAGCTAGTTTTCGAAATCATACGCGTAGCATGGATTGCAGGATCGGAACATTTGGGACAAAAAAGTGCTCAAGATTCTGCCTAATGGAATATACGATTTTGCCTCCCAAAGAGATACTTTTCACAAACTTTCATGTTTCTCCGTCCTCTTAGGATCGCCAACCCGGAATACATGAATGCTGAATTAGAAAAAATCAACAATATTGGAAGCGATTTGTGTTACCTACCTGCCTTTTTGGAATCTTGCCTTAACAAGGCAAAACTAACCTTCTGTCGTATGAATAATAACCCTCGCACTTTGTCGAAAAATATTTTAGCATTCCCTTTTTTCACAGGCTTTTTAGGCATTGCTAATGTACTTAAACTTTTGAACAGTAATGTAGTACTTTCATATGACAAAATTGTGAAAAATGTCATAATAAAGAATACTCCTACCAGTAATTCAGACATTATCTATAAAATTGGTTGTAAATAATGTGACTCCTTTTACATTGGACAGACGGGAAAAAGACTTGAACACAAGTATAAAACAACAATAATATTCCGTTAGAACGAATGCCCTTTTGTCCATTTGTCAGAGTTGTTCCATTATATTGATGGAATAATTCTTCAATTTTGTTTCACTCAAACAACATTGTGAATAGAAACAGAGTCTGCCATTATTCAACTTACAAACAATTTCAACCTTAACCAGGGCTTTTTTTCGCTCGATCCTGTTATTTTGAATTCTTTCAGCTCAGATTTAGATAAGAAGGGCAAGGCACTAAAACTCTGCCAGCTTTTTCGCGTGAATTGTATGCTCCTCCTCCAATATTATTTGTACCAATTATGTTATTTTTTTTTTTTTTTTGTGTGAACTATAAATATAGACTTAATCCTTGTTATTAATTTTAGTGTTCCTGAGGATGTCATTTGACGAAAGCGCTTGAACACTATTTTGGGTTTTAATTTTTTTCGTGGCTATTTTCATCATAAATATTATTGATGTTACTCTCATAAAATAGTCTTTATATATATATATATATATATATATATATATATATATATATATATATATGTTAACCCCTCCGTCTATGGCCTTGGGCGGTTCGAGGTTGACAGGGGTTCTGGTTAGGTGGCAGCAACGGTTGTCTCGCTCTGGGGTAGCTGGTACTGTGTAGGGAATCGCAGAAGTTTCTCTTATACTACACTCCGATTTCTTCTTGTAGTGGATCGGAGAATTCTGGGAAAACTTACTAAATTATCTGACGGTAACCCGATTCTTCTTGTAGCGTATCGGAAAATTATTTATTCTATTTTAAAACTAAATTCTCTGTAGAAAGCAGGGCTCAAAGGAGAAAACAAAGCTATTCTCTTACGGTAGTTTACTGCTTCTAAAATGTTACAGGCAATGCTTCAACATATAGGTCAGATCAGAATAATCAGAACGAAAATTTGAAAAATTATACGAGTTTATGTACACAAATTTTCGTGAAATCATTATTATTTAATGTTGACCTGTAACAGCGTTTAGACAGATAAGCAAGGTATTTGCAGATGAAGTCATATTTTTCTTTTAAATAGCATATTGACAGATCTGATGGATGTTCTTATGATTTGCCGAGTTAACCAAAAATGGAAATTGAAATGTGCGTTTTATTATGGATTAAAATTAAACATGCATATGGACCAAAATTAAATGCTTAAGATTTAAAATTAAGTATTAAGCAAGATATGACTTCATCTTTTACAACGAAGAGAGAATGTATAAAGAAAATGAATATTGCAAAATTTAACACGATTACATGATTAAGCTAAATTTAAAAAACGATTAAGTAATTTAAAAAGAAATAATTCATCAATTATTTAGCAAAAATAAAATAGAAAGAAAATATTTTTTTTCCAAAACTTGCGTTTTATATACAGTGTCACGCGAGTTTGGATTTTATACGCAAAAAAATGAATATAAAAATTATTCATTATTCATATATATATATATATATATATATATATAAAATTAAAAACTCGTATATATTTAGGCTCCGCCCCACAACTGCTTACAAGGAAAACATGAAGTGCATAGATATAAATAAATAAATCGTCTTTATCTTATTAAGCTACTGTATATAAATACATATACACCTGGTAAACCTGGTAGAAGTTCCGTGCTTCGGTCTCTTCACACGGAAGATCAAGCTGGTGGCTCCACCTCTTTGCCTGGCCTGATGGAGGAGCAAGTTGCTTTCTTGCAATCTCCATCGCACATAGCCAGGCACACTTGGCCAGGCATCTATTTTTTTTTTAATTCCCCAACTTTGACCCCTCTTGGCCCCCTGACAACTAAGCTATTTTCCTTCAGTGTTGAAGGTGTCCCTTGTCGGGCCTTTAGTTTGAGCACTACACATTCTACTTTTTCTATACTTCTCTGTCTGCTAGCATGATAATGATTAAGAGTGGAGTTAATACTGTTCCTTGTGGAATTAAGCTGCCTACTTCTGATTTTGATGATGATATACCTTGAATTTTTACGGCTTACTGCTGTTCCCTGAGGAAGTTGTAGATCCATATGCCCACTTTGCTTGTTATCCCCATGTGTTTCATTTTATTAGTTGTGATACGTACGGTCTTCCTGATCGGAATCCGTGCTAGTTTTCATTGAATCTTTCTTGTCTCCAAAATGTCATATAGTTTCTCTCTGACTATTCTCTGACTATCATATTTCGGTGAGATGTGATGTCAGTGACTCTGGTCTATAGTTCTTGGCTTGAGACCTATCCCCACCGTTATATATGGGAACAATGTTTGCTCTTTTTAGTATGCTCGGTATTTCCCCCCGTGTCCAGAGATCTTCTCCATATCCAATAAAGGGGTGTAGCTATTTCGTTCTTACAGTTTTTAACCAAGGCATTGGTATTATTCATTGGCATAAGTCAGTGTTATTCGTGAATACCAGATCCAAGCATTTATTTTTTTCTGGTGTTATATGTTGTCTCTTGTGTTAACATAAATTCATTTGTCAGGACTATCAAAAGTTTTGCTTGTTTCTGGTCTTCTCTTGTCCCCCCCCCCCCCGCCTTGTCCTGGTATATATACACATTTCTTCCCATTCGAATTTTATAAATGGGAAATTAAAATCACTGCAGAGTATTATATTCGGGGATGGGGTGTTTAAGGACTTTATCTGGTTTCTAATATCGGCAATGGCTTCAGAGAATTTTGCAGTTGGAATGTTCAGAGGTCTATAGATGACTATTAGTATGACGTTAAGTTTTTCAATTTTACTGCTTAGAGTTCCAAGTAACTGTTTGATTTACTTATTATTGTCTCTGTCATATGTCTCTCACGTAAGTATATAGCCAATGGCGGAGCATGGTTCTCCCGGGCCCTGAGGCAAGCTTTCTTCGCGGGTCCTCCCTTGCCCCCTAGATGTTAATAATCTGATAAACTGATAATATATTGCACTAAGAAATTAACTCAATACCTTTTTATTTATAGTACCCTATGGTTGTGAATATGCATTTCATACCTTGGTAATATAATTTTAGAACCCAAACGCATGTATATTCAGTGGTGGGATTCAGCCGGTTCGCACCGGTTCGTGCGAACCGGTTCCTAAAAGGAAGAAATAAAGACTACAATGATAATGAAGTGGCGATTTGGAAATATTTAAAAGGAAATTAAATAAAGAATTTCAATAAAAACATTTTTTAGTTTTCATTTCTGACACGGAAGGGAGAGAAGGGGGGAAGGGGAGGGGAGGGCGAACCGGTTCTTAAAATTTTTGAATCCCACCACTGTGTATATTATATATACATGTACAGTATATATACGCCCTTACTATCGTATACACATAATTGTAGTGCGTACTGCAATTTTATAACAAAATTTATACTGAAATTATAAGAAAATTGGTAGTTTAAAATTTTAGTAAGCATGCAGTAAAAACATCCTGGGGCACTTACCCTCCTAGACCTTCCGCCATTGTATATAGCACAACCACCTTTTCGTCTTTCTGTTATGTCAGTTCGTAGTATGTTGTAACCATCAATTTTTATTTGTTTTATCTAAGCGGTATTCGCAGTTTTCACAACCTCCTTGGCAGTCTTTAAGATGTTCTTCTGTGAGACATGCAATGAGACTCCTTGTTTCTTCCATAAATCCTTGTAGGTATGAACTTTGTTTATCGTGTGGTTCGGTCTCAGCTCATGAATATTTGCCAGGACTATATTTATGTTCCCTGTTTTGCTTTGGCCTTCGAGTATTCCAAATTCAAATTCCTTCAGTGTCGCGTGTTTTATATTCCTATAGTCCTCCAAGAAAGCTCTGTTTCCGCTTACCTATTCTGGTAGTTTTTTGCTTGGTAACGGATCGGTTCAGAGGTTCTCAGCTGTGTCGAATGTATGTGCTGAATGAGGTTAGTAGCCGTATTGTGTCTGTGATGTCGAGAAAATTTGCTCCTTGATTTGTATTCATAGATTTCTTGCCGTTTTTCTTATTGTCCCTTGAGTTTGTTGGGAGGTGATGATAGTAGCACTTCTTACCATATTTGCAGATCCTCTGCCTTACATAGTATTTGCAAATGGTGGGATAAGATTTGTAGCTGTCGCCAAATTTACAGTAACCGTTATTATAATAGATATTGCACATAGTGGGTTGCTCATATATACAGTCCTTCCTTATATCTGCAATAGCCCTTTGTGTAGTGTATGCATAGCGTTCTTTCCACATTATCACTCGGGGCCTTTGTTTTTGTTGTTTGTTTCATTTCCTTTTCGGAGATAACCTCAGTCTAGTATCCTGATTTCCCACTTATTTTTGGCTATTTACTCTATTCACTCTGGTCTTCTCCAACTGATTTGCGTGTGTTTCTTTTAGTGCTTTTGTTCAATAATTTTTCGCCCTCTTTTTGTGTCGGTATTCCGACATGTGCCAATTGTGCCATGTTTGTATCTGCTTTACTTTTCTTCGTCTCCTTTCTTTCTATTCATCATATGCATCCTCTTCTTTCGCTGCTTCCTCAGTATCTCTGTTTTATAAATCGTAAGCGAATTTATTTCCGTTGTACGTCTTTCACAGAAGTATTTTACTCCATTTAGTTGTTTGGCACTTGCTATAAGAGTGATGTCTTCATCTTTCAAGTTCAGGCAGTTAAAATCAAAAAGAAATTGACAAAGATCACATCTAATCGCCCTCGATTCATCGGTTGCATTGTTGCAAACTTTGCAAAACTGTAGAAATAGGTCACCCATTTCCGTGCTATTTCCAAACAATATTATATAAAGATCGGTGAGCGAAACATTTGCTCATTGAGGAGTAGGGGAAGTGCGGGAGTTTGGACTATAGGGATGAGGGTGAGGGAGAGTGGTCTCTGGTACTCCGGGGGATGGGTGATGTCACGCGTTGTGTATTTCCACTAAATGGTACTCGTGAGAGTGACCACGAGGAATATCGGGGGATGTCACTCGTTGTGTATTTCTACTAAATGGTGCTTGTGATCGCGGCCGCGAGGGATATCGGGGGATGTCTAATGTATAGGAATTTTTGGGAAAAACAGTGTCTTGTTTCAATCGTATGGATGGGCACCAATTTTTTTTTTCAGATGGAGCTAATCGAGTAAGAATAATTTGCTTTGTTTTACTTTTGATGGTATATGTCGTACTTTTATCATTTAAGAAAATATCACTTTGCGTGCACTAGGTATTCACACAGGTACTGACACTTATCAAATTATCACTTATCGCTATTAATTAGCTTTTATACGGACTTCGGTCGAAACACGTATTGCCGTTTTATATATATATATATATATATATATATATATATATATATATATATATATACCCTTTGGTTAACTTCCGCCCGAATTGTTCATTCTGACGAAGGTCAAGCTTTTCACTCCACCTTAGACCTACAGTTTAACGTGGAATCCGAACCACGCCCCATCAGCAGCCCAGCATCTTAACCACTAGGCCACTTAGGGTACGAGCGTTTTCATCAAAGTTTTCCAATTGTATCCTAAATAATCCTTCCTGTAAATAACTCCCTCACATATTCATATCCTTCTTTTGGTTGAAGGTGAAAGAGTGTTAACTTCTGATTATTTTACTTTATATACTAACAATACCCATTGCTCAGAAACTCAGACCTGGCTATACAGACTTTTATATCTTTTATACTAGGGGTATCTAACCTTTTTTGGGGGTTCGCTGGTTCTTTATCATGTATAATATTCAAATAATTTAAGAGAATAGCTCTTCCTTTAATAAAGAATATCATTCAAAAACTACACTTCTCTGAATTCATACAGAAAATCATGATTGGTTGAAACAAATTAATTATTTTACAACTACAGTAATTAAAATAATCAATTCAACCATTATATTTTGTTACCAGAAAGCTAAACATGGTTAGCATAAGGATTGCATGGCTAAATTAGCCATGCATTTTGATGGGTTGTCAAACAACCATGTGTTTTGGTTGTTGTTGTTGTTGGTTAGCCGATCAGCCCACCCTGATCGAGCAAGCCGGCGGCACGCAGGTAACCGATCGCCCTCTCCGGAGTGGACCAGAGGTTCAGCGCACTGGTGATGTTGTGTTATGTTCGTTGTTGTGCTAGAGCGGTACAGTCTGTCATAATCTGTTCAATTGTTTGTGGTGTGTCCTGGCACAGGTGGCAGGTGTCGTCTGTGGAGTTGTCTAGTCTGTATTTATATGTCTGTAAGTTGGGGTGATGTCCACATCGGAATCGTGCTAAGTTAACTCGATCTGATCTGCTCAGGCTGGTCTCTGACCTGTTAATGGGTGGCGGCTTCGCACCTAGGACCGCATTCGGACCGAGTCGTGTCAATGCTTTGTGGGTTAGGTGTGTGTGTGTGTTTTCTGTACTGTGTGATGTCTGTGGGGCGTGGTATGGAATGGAGTAGTTGGTTATAATGTCTCTCTGGTGTTACCTTAATGGTGCGAGGTGTCGGTGCATGATTGTACATGTAGTGGCAAGGGTGTTGTGGGTTAGTTGTCGCTGCTGCCATGAATTGTGTTTCCCTCGTGTCTAAATGTTCCCTAACTTTCAGTATTTTTGTTTCTGTGTGCAGGTGTTCTATTGGTGTTGTTTGAGTACATCCTGAAATGATGCAAAGTGCGTTTGTTTTGTATTGTCTGTAAGGTGTTTATGTGTGTGTTTGAGATAATGGGTGCCCAGCATGGGCTAGCATAGTCCATAACAGCGAATATGTTGTTTGTATATGTGATGTTGTTTCCTGCTGGTGTCCAAAGTTTGTGCCTGTTAGTACCCTAAGCGTATTAAGTCTTGACGTACATTTGTTTTTAATGTCCTGAATGTGGTTTGCAAAAGATAATGATGTGTTGTATGTGACTCAAAGTATTTTGGTCCTGTGAGTGTGTGGAATGTTGATGTTGTTTAGTGAAAGCTGTGGAGTTATCTGGTGTTCTTTTGTGTGCTTGTTAGCAAGGTGATGGTTGATTTTGTGGGCGCTACTTTGAGTCTATTGTGTGTGAGCCAGTCTTGTATACTGTTTATGTATGTTTGTAGGTTATTTGTAGCAGTGTCAATGTTGTTGTGGATGGATATTAGAGTGATGTCATCTGCATATGATAAGGTAAGCTGGTTATCTATGAGTATTAGAATGTCATGCATGTATAAGTTGAACAGTGTTGGTGAGAGAACAGAGCCTTGAGGGACCCCTTTCGGAAAAAGCTTGTTTTTGGATGACTTGCCATTAAATGTGACATGTGAGTATCTTCCTGAAAGATAGTTGCTCAGCCACCTTTTAGTGTTATTGGGCATGTTTGTGTTGAGTATTTTGTTTATGAGAGGGAAGCGTGGGACAGCATCAAATGCTTTACAAATGTATATTGCTGTTAGAAGTGTACGTTGAGCTGGTCGTCTGGAGTTGATGCCATCGATGATGTGCTGCGTGAGGTTAGTGAGTAATGTCATGGTTGAGTGGTGAGGTCTGAATCCATGTTGAGTAGGCGATAGTGGTATGTGTGGGTTGGTGATTTGTAAGATTAGTCTTTCCGTTACTTTGGAAGGTGTGCATAGTAAAGTAATGGGTCTATAGGGGGAACTTTTTTGGGTATTACCCAAAAATCTATTTGAGTAAAATGAAATTACCCCCAGACTTCAAAGTAAACAAAAACAAGCCAATTGCTCTTAAAATTGTTGCATATGGTATACAAAAAATTCAAATTCAAAAAATGTTTATTGGATCCATTATTATGGAGAAATAAAAAAAAGCCACACATGCTGGCATAAGAATAGCATACAAACAAAATTAGTAAAAAGGATTGAAGAACTGAAGAATTTCATTCAAAACATCTCCACTTCAGGTTTTGGAAAAATGATGCTGTTTCATTTTTGATACAACAACATCAAAATCAGGACGTAAATTCGTAATATTCTCAAATTTAGAATAACGCCACATTTCTGTAACAAAATAAAATAAAAATATACGAAAAAAATATCAGCACAAAGTGTCAAGCACTAAAAGCACCTCTTCGTTTCATGATACCATACACACGACTGAGGCTCTGAGGGAAGTGTCTCTCATACCTCACGCATTACCCCCAAAAAATTTTAATTTACCCCATTTGGGGTAATTTACCCGTGTTCCCCGACCACTGGTCTATAGGAAGCTGGTTCTTTTGGATTTTTGTTTGGTTTGAGTAGAGTAATAATTTTACCTTGTTTCCATATGTCAGGAATAATACAGTGCTGGTATGAATATGTGCTGATGTTTGCGAGAGCTAGTATTCCCTGTGGGCCCAAGTGTTTAAGGTGTATGTTAGATATGTTGTCTGGTCCAGTAGCCTTCGAATTCTTAATGTTTTTGATGATCTTGGTGGTCTGGTCTGAATTGAAGGGTGTAATGGTCGCGTCGAGTCTGTACGTTTTTTTGTGTCTGGCTGTTTGTCTGTCTGCGTGTTTCTGGTTGTTGTCTCTGTTTAAGTGACTTATCTTTGCGTAGTGATTAACTAGAATGTTAGTTTGTTGTGTAGACGTTGGGATATTATTTTGGCTGAGACAGATAGCCGCGTGTGAGGTGTGAATGCCGCTGTTAGAGTGGGTAATGCTGTTTATAGTCTTGTATAGCCTGTATGTATCTGTGGAGTGGTTTAGTGTTGTTATGAATTCCCTAAATGTTTCTGTTTTTTTTTAAGTTTGGCGTTTACTTCTGTGTTGAGCTGTTGTATCTGCTGTTTTATGACTTCTGTGTGTTATGTTTGAGGTTGTTGTGTTGCCTTATGAGGTGGGTTATTTCTCTAGTGTAATTTGGGTTGTATTTCCTAATGATGCCTTCGGGTATGTATTTGTTTGCATTATTGATGATCTGATTAAATGTCTTCAGTGTTGTATTGATGTTTATGATTGGTGTGCTGTTTAATGTGGTGAATTGTTCCTCAGTCTGTATTTTGAACTGTTCCCAATCAGCTTTCTTGTAATTTCTGTTAGTGTGCCTAAGGCTGTTGGGACAGAGTGTAGAACGTGTTGTAATGATGATGGGCAGTGGTCTGATGACAGTTGTTTTTCTGTTCTCCAGTGTGTATGTGTTGCTAGTGAGGGGGAACACAACGTTATGTCTCCGGAGGAGTTTGAGTATCCTGCTTGATGTGGTATGTGTGTATGTTCTTCTGTGTTGTTAAGAATGAAGAGGCTGTTTAGTCGTGTGGCTATGTTGGCGCCTCTGGTGTTGTTTTGGTTGTGCTGGTACCATCTAGTGTCTTTAGCGTTGAAGTCTCCTCCTAAGATGACATTAGTGAGAGAAGCCAGATTGTGTAACTGTGGATTGTAATTGGTTGGCACCTGAGGTGAACTATCTGGTGGGATGTAAAGGTTGATTAGTGTGGTGTTGTGTTTTGCGCGTGTTTGAATGTTAACTGCCTGTATTTCTATCGTGTTATTTGCTTGGATTGTGTTTATAATGTTTTGGGTGGCATCAGTGTAGCTAATGTTTTTACGTATGTAAATGATGAGTCCACCCCCGTGACCCCCAGTACGATCTTGACGGATCGCCGTGAAGTCAGGGATGGTGGGTGTTTTGTGTGTGCGTTTTAGTTTTGTGTCTTGTATAAGTGCTGTGAATATTTTGTTTGTGTACGAATTCCCTGAGCTGCATGATTTCGTTTGTGAGGCCATCTACGTTGTACTGTAATATGTTAATATTATGCTTCTGTATGTGTCTCATGGTCCTATTGCGTCTGTCTTTGTGTATGGTGACATGTGTAAGTTGTAGTGGGGCCTGGATTAGTTTTAATGTCGCCGGAGAGTAAGAGTAGTCCGGGGAGCACGTCCGGCACGCAATTGCTCCCCGTAAGTGAAAAAATAGCACGCTGGTATAGGTCCGGCCCCGGGAGCCGATCGGCACTCTGACCGTGCCACGCAACAGGCCGTCGACTGGCAGTCTGGCCAACCGTAGACAGCCCGCTGCACGGAGATTTGAGGAAGTTTGGCAACCAGCGCGTTCATGTTTCGGTTTGATGTCGCCTCTTCTTCGCGTTGACGTTCCACGTTTTTTCGTTGACGTTGACGCGTTGACGTGTGCCTTGCTGGAGGATATAGCCACTGCTAGAAGCTTCCTCGTCAGCTGCTAACTTTTGGTTTTAATACTGTTTGTAGATTCAGTTATTATTGTGAATCTATTAAAAGAACATTCTCTGTTATTTTGTGCTTATCCTTCGTCTGCAATTTTGTGTTGCTCTCTTTGTTGGAGTTCTGAAAATGTATTGCCCGCCTGTCTGCCAAATTGCTCTAATATGGACTCTGTTTCTTCTCTTTTTCTGCCAGCGTTGCACAGTTAGGTGTTAAAAATATTCCTTGCTCTAAGGGCTCTATTTTATGCAGAAATTGTTTTAGTTGTTTTTTTCTTGTGTGCCCGACCAGTGCTTTTACGAGTACTAGGGTGTGTCAATTTTAGGGAGCAAAGTGAAATCTTTAGATTTTCAAAGACTATTAGTGACCAAATGATGCATTTTTATGTGCTAAATATGGCTTTAAAATCCAGATTTGACCACTCCTAGCTACTTATATTTGAAGTTGAAGTTTACAAAAAATCAGCAATTTTTGCAAGTATTTTTTTTATTGTATATAACTACATTTTACATACATTACATACAATTAAAGACATTTTGATTGTATGTCAATATTAAAACAGAAATATAGATAGGTTTCTTGAACTTTGCCAAGGATGCCATGTCTGCCTTGCTCTTGTTCCTGGACATGAGCTCCCTACTGACCACCTGGCCACTGACGTACGCCTCCCTCCTCTCTCTTGTGAGTAAACATGTTGTGCTGCTTCAGTTGTCATCCTTACACACCTCTCTACTGAATGTGTGTGTGAGGGCCATGCAGGAACTTCCATTGGTCTATCCAGAAACTCCTTGATTGCAGCAGTGGTGAGGGAGCAGGTCAGAGGAGGCTCAGTCACGCCAGAGTTCCAGTCAATAAGCTCCGAGAATTTGGTGGCATCTGGGTTGATGTCAGGAGTCTTCCTGGGTCTGACATTGCAGTCTCCTACCTGTGTGTCCTCATCTCCTTCGCCTCTGATTTCCAGTATCTTCTTCACTGCCTCCCTCCTCTCCTCCACCTCATTGCACAGCATGGCCTGGAGCACAGCCTCAGAGTGTGCATACTAGGCTGATCTCTTCACTGTAGGCATCACTATTCCCATCACCTCCTTCTTCTGACTTCTGAGCAGCTCCAGCTGGTACAGTACATGCCTGGGACCCTCCACCCAGCTGTGATTTAACTTGATGTTGAACCAGTTTGGCATGTAGACCCACTATGAATTCCACAATTATCCTCAGATTCTGTAGGTTCCTACCCTTTAGCCCATGTTTGGAAATCCACAATCTGCAGAACCTTAGAACCGTGGTGACCCACCTACTGTGACAGACTGGCCCAATCTCTAGGAGAGCTAGACTCTGAGGTACCTCTCCCGATCTGATGGCAGTGATGATTCTGTAGCCATATGATTGGTCTCTACTGAGGTCCTTGACTACCTCCTGACTGAGATGGGGTAGAGGAGGACCAACAGTGATCCTCGTGAAGTTTGAGTTGATCTCCAGCTCAGTGGCAGTATCTAACATCTTTCTTAGGGGCCTAGACCACTTGTTGCTCAATGTCTTGCCATCCAGTGCAGTCACCAGGTGTCTGAGACTTAGCTCCCCAGTATGCAAGTCACAGACAATCCACACAAACTTCCTGCTAAGCTTGGCCTCCACATACTGCATTACTCCTTCCTCCCAGCCAGTATTCACATTAGTATTGTCACCTCCTATGGCCAAAAGGGTCTGGTCTGCTCCTCTCTCTCTTAGCCAGTTCACCAGATGATCAGCAATGACCTCAGCATGACTTCTCTCCTCTGCAGCTTCCTCTGGTACAAAATGCCACAAATATTTCTCACCTTGTTCATGGCACACTGTCTAGTGTTCTTCCTTAATGAGGCCAGGAAACGGCCTGTCACTGCCCTCAGCTTCCATCATCACTTTGGTGTCATCTTTTTTCCCATCAAAGAAGATACAGGTGATGCCATTTTCCCTAATCTCTTCATCAAACTTCTTGACCAGCTCCTTAGTCAGTCTCTCCTGAGCCCTCCTCACCTTGTTCTGGTCAATCACCAGTGCTGTGTCAAACTCTGTGATAAGACCAGCATCAATCCAGGCAGCAGTGGCAATCTCTGCAGTCTCTCTCAGCCCAGTGTGATGTCTCAAGCTAGCCAGAACTATGTTGGTGATATCTTCAGTGTTATATTTCTTAGCCATAGGCAAAGAAGAAGTTGTCGCAGCCTCTGGTATGAAGTCTTCGTCCTCGTCTCTCCTCCCTGCCTCCTCCAGTATATCTCCAGTCTCCTCCAACTCCATCCCCAGCAGTGACTCCTCCCCCGACTCTTCTTCTTTCTTTGCTGACTCCTCTGCCTTCCTCCTCCTCTTCTCCTCGGCCTTCCTTCTCTGTTCCTGTCTCTGCAGCACTGCTTCCTGTCCCCTTGTCTCAGGGTGATCAGCTAGACCCATCTGGTGTGCCCCCACACTGCCCACCTTTTCTCTCTGACCTTTAATGAAGGCAAGCTCCTGCACTGGTATCTTCTGCTCGCTCCTGCAGCTGCAGTCAATGTGAACCTCACTGTTGCAGACAGAGTTGCACCCAAGCTCACTGCAGTTCCTGCTCACACAGTGACAGGTCAGGATGTCCACCAATTTGTCCAGTTTCATCATGAACCTATCTTTGACCTCTAGCTTCACATTGCCAATGGACACCTTCACTGCCTCATCCCACAGTGCCTTCACTTTAGCCCTGATCCTGACCTCAGTGTTCATTACAGGTCCTGTGAATAGAGCGTTGGCCTTTCTCCACTGAGCCAGTAGCCCTGGAACAATGCCGTTGTTAATCAGGTCATTAACTGGGTAATTCCTCCTGTCTTCCTCACTCATCTCTCTCCTCAACAAACCATACCTCAGCAGATCTCTGGCTGTGGGCAGCTCAGCAGGGGGAAGTTCCCTCCCACTTCCCACCAAATGACTTAGGTGACAACTTGATTTGCTTCGGGTTCTGATTTCTTTCTGACTCATCCTGTGGACCTGTGAACAAAAGAAATGTCATTGAAATTTGGATAGGCCTACTGATTATGATTACAGTACATAAAATTAAGTTAATTGAAATTCTTAATATCTTCCTATACGCTCAGATAAAAGGTTGTGTTGTTATAGGTACAAGACTTAATTATTCAAAGTAATGACAATTTCATATATCTAACAAATCAAAATATACAGAAAGTTTGGGTCACACATAACATTTCGAATAATTTGAATTACACAATATTTACATTACGAAGTAATCAAAATTGTCAAAAAGGAGAGAAAACGCATTCACAATCAAAACTCCAGCATTTGTGACTATGTGAAACTTAGAAACCATACTGCACACCAAAAATAACCAAAGTTGACCACACATATCAATGGCATATTGATATATGATGCTACAATCATATTTAGGTTATATTTCAAACCTTTATGGTCAAATATAAGTAGGTAAATGGCTTTTTTAAACAACACTAAAGATATTTCTAAGTTTGCTAGAAAATATGACATCATTTGAGCATTAGTAGTTTTTGAATTGTTGACTTTACTAAAACTGACACACCCTAACGAGTACATACACTTTAAACAGAGAAGTTTGTAAAGCTTTCAAGTGAAGTACGTTCTTTTATTTTTGTAACCTTAATGATCCAAGAAATAAACAGTTTCTAACATTATAGGTTCCTTTTTTTGATCTTATTAAAAATTTGGACTGTGTCAAATTTTTTTGAAAATTTTGTCACTAGTAAAGGTTTTTATGCGGATTCTAAATATGCAACTCATTTTTTGCGGAAATAAATATTTAACATTTTATTGGCATTTGTTTGCAGGAATAGTGCCAGCTTCTGCATACGAACTCGCAGAAACAGTAATTTTTGTTGTTATTAATGTTCCCCGGTCAATTGAATGCTCGGTTAGGTCAACTGAATGCCCAGTTAGGTCAACTGTACGCCCTTGACGATTGGTTAGGTTGAGTTATAATATTTTCGTTAGTTTTAACGAAAATATCACGACTTAACCTAACCAATAGTCAAGGGCGTACAGTTGACCTAACCGGGCATTCAGTTGACCTAACCGGGCATTCAATTGACCGGAGGCAACTCGCAAGTAGATAGATTACAGCACTGCATTATCATATGCTCACACTACAACAATAATATTCACACTAAACTAGGTGTAAGCAGGCAACAAATAAACATTAATAACAACAAAAATTAGTTTTTTGCGAGTTCGTATGGAGAAGCTGGCACTATTCCTGCAAACAGACGCCAATAAAATGTTAAATATTTATTTCCGCAAAAAATGAGTTGCATACTTAGAATCAGCATAAAAAACTGTACTAGTAACAAAATTTAAAAAAAATTTGATACAGTCCAAATTTTTAATAAGATCCCCTTTTTTGGTATATAGGGTCAAAAAGAGAGCGAGTAAATTGCTGGTTAGTGTCTATGTGGTCCCCAATTTGGAACCCAATTCTGAGAGGTAGACTTTGAATCAGTTATATTTTTAAAGTCAATATAATTGGTTCAGAATCGGTCCAGAAAGGAAGGTTGTTCCAACGGCTTCTTACAGAACACCGTTTCTAAAAATTAATAGGGAACCAAGCAATTTAATAGTTTCATCCGATACGGAACTTTACTGCTTAAAGTGTATACTTAATATTTTATAATCCTGAGTTATTAAAACCCGCTTTTACTTCCTTTATTCAGAAATTAGAGACACTGACTCAAAACACACTATCTCAAAACATGTTTCTGCTTTCAAAATGCTTATCTTAAACATATTTACAGAATTTCTCGGTCCCACCACTGTGGGGTAGATTCCCATTTTTTGTAATATCTTTTTCAGATATTTTTTTTTTAAATTTTCACTATATTTTTGCAGAAATTAGTCCCTAATTTTAAGTCCGTAATTTCGTGCTATGTTTATTTTGAAAATAATAATAATAGAAAAAGGGACGCTCATAATTTACGTTGTCAAACCTACTTTATTTATGATATAAAAATTTGAATTAATTTTCGCTGTAACTCTTGTTTAGAGTGTATATACAAATTCACCTCTCTCTCTCTCTCTCTCTCTCTCTCTCTCTCCTCTCTCTCTCTCTCTCTCTCTCTCTCTCTCTCATATGCACGAATAGATAAAATGGGAATAATTGCTCTGTTGTATTTTCTCTGATAGGTAAATGCCTGAACCAGAATAAATTCCAAAATCTGCACGAGGTAGAATGATTAATCAGACGACCAAACCACTTTTCTAGATTTATATTCCAAGTTATGCATAAGTGCGGACAGCAATATGTGTGTGTTTTGGGGCTATTTAACCTCCTTCGTAATAGCAAAGGTTATTTGACGCGGGTGACCTACAGCTTTACATGGGATCTGAACCATGGGTCGCTATATCATCTACACGCAGAGGGCAGTCACCCATCCAATGTTGATCAATTTTGCTGGTCGACGGAAGCGGTGATGCGACATGGTCGTGATGTAGCCTCGGACAGCAGTAAGTGAAGGCTTGAGCACTAGTTACATCGAAATTACAAACTAAAATCAAAATCCTTTCATATTCGGTCAAATAGAACAAGTAATTTTTTTGGAAATTATGTGAAATGAGACCCAATTTTTTAACATCTTCAGAACCTGCAATATATCTCACTCAAAAAGTTTTTATTAACAGTACAATGCTTAAATATACTCCTCAAAAACTACAGTATCCCTCTTCTCCTGACAAAGCTGAACACTTAGCTCAAACTCAACCCTGAACGATTCTGGTGGTGTTTCTCCATCTCCTCCATCTGACTTTATTATGTCTGAAATTAGAATCTCTTCTAAAGTTGTTCTTTCTGCCCTGTCTGGGCTTAACTCTAGGAAGGTGTACGGTCCTCATGGTGTTCCTCCTGTTGTTGTTAAGAACTGTGCTTCTGTGCTGACACCCTGTCTAGGCAAACTCTTTCGTCTTTGTCTCTCATCTGGTACTTTTCCTTCCTGCTGGAAGTTCGCTTTCATTCAGCCTGTCCCAAAGAAGGGTGACCGCTCTCAACCCTCCAACTATCGTCCAATTGCTTTGATTTTTTGCCTTTCCAAAGTTTTTGAATCTATCCTTAATAGGAAGATTCTTAAACACCTTTCTTCTCATAATCTTCTTTCAGATCGTCGGTATGGATTCCACAAGGAACGCTCTACTGCCGATCTTCTTGCATATCTCTCTGACTCTTGGTCATTCTCCTTTCGGGATTTCGGTGAAACTTTTGCTATTGCGCTAGACCAGTGGTCGGGGAACAGGGGTAAATTACCCAAATGGGGTAAATTTAAAACTTTTGGGGGTAATGCGTGCGGTATGAGACACTTTGTGCTGATATTTTTTTCGTATATTTTTATTTTATTTTGTTACATAAATGTGGCGTTATTCTAAATTTTAGAATATTACGAATTTACGTCCTGATTACGTCCTCAAATATATTTTGGGGTAATACCCAAAAAAGTTCGCCGACCACTGCGCTAGACATATGGAAAGCTTTAGATAGAATCTGGCACAAATCTTTAATCTCCAAACTGCCCTCTTTCGGTTTCTATCCTTCTATCTGTGCCTTCATCTCTAATTTCCTTTCTGGCCGATCTATAACTGCGGTTGTAAATGGCCACTGTTCTTCTCCTAAAGCTCTCAACAATGGTGTTTCTCAGGGTTCTTTCCTGTTGTCACCCACTCTTTTCCTTTTACTTATTAATGATCTTTTAATTCGCACTTCCTCTTCTATTCACTCCTATGCCAATGATTCCACTCTTCACTTCACCCGCTTCCCAAAGCTTCCCTCTCAACAGTCATTCCATGATTCGCGTAGTTCGGCTATGGAGCACCTGACCTCTGATCTTTCTGTTATTTCTGATTGAAGCAGAGAAAACCTTGTGGCTTTCATTGCCCCAAAAACTCAGTTCCTCCATCTGTCTACTCGTCACAATCTTCCACACGACTATCCCCTTACCTTCAACAACACACAACTCAATCCTTCCTCTTATCTTAACATTCTTGGCATTTCCTTTTCTCATGATCTTTCCTGGAAAGATCACATATACTTTCTTTCCAAAACAGCTTCCAAGAGGTTAGGTGTGCTGTACCGGCTTCGCAGTTTCTTCAACTCTGCTGAGTTGCTGTCTCTGTACAGGGGTCTTGTCCGCCCCTGTACGAGTCGTATGGAGTATGCTTCTCATGTATGGGGTGGCTCAACCCACACAGCCGTATTTGACCGGGTGGAATCAAAGGCTTTTAGTCTCATTATTTCCTCACCTCTTATGCACTGTCTTCAATCCCTCTCTCTTCGCAGTAATGTTTCCTCACTCTTTCTTTACTATCGCTATTATAACTGACATTGTTTTTCTGAACTCTCTAAATGCATGCCTCCTCCTTTAAGGAGAGCACGCAGTACCAGACTTTCTACACTTTCTCATTCCTTTTCTGTCCAACTCTCTAACACAAGGGTTAATCGGTATTTCCAGTAGGGTGGAGCGAAAAATACTTTTTTTCCAGTATGAAGTTCTAATAGTGATTAAAAGTTGCATTTAGTGGACGATATATACTTGCCAAAATATGAGTTCATTTGTTTAATATTTTCAGCTGCCACCAGGGGGCTAAAATTAACACAATTTTGGGTAAAAAGGAAAAAAATGCTTCTATTTTAGGTTTATCAAACTATTATAAAATTTTATCTTAGAATTATCTAATAGTTTGATTAAGATTCGTAAATGATAAGAATTCGTTTTCTAAAAATGCCTTTTCATATGCTTAATATCTTCAGCTGCCACAAGAGGGCTGAAGTTAACTTAAAAATGACAATTAAGTATGATTCTGTATTTACTTGAAAAAGGGAACAGTAATAAATTAGGATGTCTCTCCTCCTTTATACTGGCTTGAGACAGTTAAGAAACGTTATTTCGTGCCTTAGCGGAGTTACCACCCTTTCCCCAACCAACCTCCCTCTAGAAAGGGTTCTTGCTGAAGACTATTTAGTAATTTGCTTTTGTGTCAAATTTTGGCTGTTTTTTCCTTGATTCTAATGTAGCACGAATCCAACCGTCTCTGTTTGTAGGTACGCAGACTGATCCAGCAGCGTCTGTAACGAGCTTGACGCATCTCTCTACGGCTTGTGTATGACATGGAAACTGAAATAATTCTGAATGAAGAGTAGTACCATGTTTGATGCATGATTCAATATCATCAAGAGAAACTCCTTTGGTTATCGGTGGTTCTGCTATCTGAAATCTTGCCACATAATGAGATCTGTATAGTCTTTGGCATAAAAATTTATTTCTGGCACCTTAAAATACCTGATAACATCTGTTTTCTTGAATGTATGCCCTTGCTTTTATGATACGCCTAAATCCCAACTGACGCACATGCTCCCTTTCATCAGCTATCATTGCAATGAGAATGTTTTCTTGATTTGCGTAATATGCATTTCGCTGAATGACTGAGTCATGTACTCTCCTAAGCTCTTCACGGAGATACCGGCTTCTTGCAATCATATGCCACATATGTTTAGCACCATATTGGCATAATGGTTTACGCTTTATCTGAAACCACATTGGTGCGTATACCCTAACAATGAAAGTAGCTAATTCTTGTAAATTGCCTGAAGGATTCTCTGTGCTTGCATATAACCGCAGAGTCCTGTTTGCTGTGGTGAGCCACCTTGAATGTGATATATTGCCTGGACTCTTATGACTAAGACTCTTTGAGAATTTTCCACTTGATATAGCCTTGTGAATTTCAAGAAGGTATTTCTGGTCAGTACTTATGTCATCTACATCAACTTCACACATGTCCTCTTGAATTTCAATGGGTTTGAAGTTAACTATGGGAAGCTTTCACAGTCTGAAAGTGCTCGGCCAATTTCTCCTGAAAATGCTCTTGGTCCAGTAGTGGTACCATCCAAGTGATGAAACAGATGGCGCAATGGAAGTTCATTAAGGTGTAAAAGGCATATCAGCCACCGCAATGGCTTATTAAAGGCTTCTTCCAGTAATCTTATTGTGCCTCCAATACTACCAGTGTTAACCACTGTCGAATCACAGCCAACTGCAACGATGTTTCCCTATATCAACATTCCTTTCTTTCAAGCAATTCACTAGCGCTGTGCAAATGTATTTAGCTTTGCCACTGGAAGGTGTCACATGTGCAAAGTACAGAGAGTGTGGTTCAGATATTATGCTGATATGCTCTTCGCGTTTGGTTCTTTGGTGGTTAGAGCCATCACTCTCCTGGACTTGAATCATCGTTTTATCCTTTCTGCCATCAAAGTATAATTCCCGCATGGTTTTTGGCTCTCCTATCTGTTGTAGTTCCTTTCTCTGTTTTGTCTTTCACGTCTTAGCTTACTTCTGTCTATAATATTCCCTTTGTCTTCGGGAGTAACAATTTTAAGATCTGCCAATACTGCAGAAGCAATAGCAGCCCCAGCTCTGTCCGACATTTTAAATCTATCACAAGTAATTGCTAATGAAGGCAGTGGCTCACGCATCTGTTGTTCTGATATTACATATTGAGTCGAGGTTGTATCTTCCTCATTATCTTCAGATATCTCTTCTAGTTGTTGAAGTTCACTTGTCTCTGTTTCGATTTGTAAGTTGGACGTATTGGTTATAGCAGCACTAGTTGTTTGTGAGGATTCCAGACGTGCTTTTTCCATTTCCTTTCGATGTTCTCTTGCTTGTAATCGTCTTGTGTGTGCTATGTCAATGCTTCCTATCACCATTATTCTGCGTGTTCGTTTGTCATTTAAAAAATCCTGCTCTTTTGGAGGGACTTTCTTACTCTTTTCACATGAGCATCTCCTAAACTCCTTACATTTGCAGGTGCAGATGTCAAACAAAGTGCATTTTGAAGAGTTTTCAAATTCTTCAAGCTGATTTTTGTACTTAGGCTGATCCTTGCGTGACTTGTATGGCTTTAATAAGGACCTGTATTTATCATGGTACACTCGCATCATCTGTAAAACGCGTGTATGTGAAACTATTGGCAAAGAGGCCTTCTCCAAATATTTTCTACCTTTTTGGAAACTGCCTCTGCTATTTCAGAAAATGAAGGCTCCTTCTTATTCATCTGCTCCTTCACTAAATGTTTTGTGAACAGGTAATCTTTCATAATGCAGTTATAAGTTGGTAGTTGCATATCACTCATCTCACAAGGTACTTCAAATATGGCACACTTCATATGTTCTCTAGTGAAATGTTTATATTTAGTATTTGATGCCATAATATTTTTAAGAAAAATTCACAATCACAAAATATCCTGTAACATCAAAACATTATATAATTAATATATATAATATATTTTATAAGTATATATAATATATTATATAAATATATAATATATTATATAAATAAACTAAAATTATATAATACATTATAACAAGCATTTTAGGTACTTTCCTGTTAACGGGAATACCCTAAAATAAGTTTTGTTTAAACTAACGAAAATATCACAACTTAACCTAACCAGTCATCAAGGGCGTACAGTTGACCTACCGGGCATAGAGCAAAAATACAAACTTTTTTTAGGGTATTCCCGTTAACAGGAAAGCACCGCATTTTATAATAAAATCAATATTATCTCTATATAAATCACTTTAAAATAAAGTTTTATAATATTCCGATCATATTAAAAAACTCTCCGATCAACTGAGCGACTAGGCCTACTACCTAAGAAGACAAGTGTTAACACACTGTTCTAATGACTCACAGAAAGAAATTCCTTCACACCAAAACCCTCCCCCACAACCCTCCCCAAACCCTCCCCCACAACATTCAGTGTAGTCTCAACATGACTCAGTTACTCTAAATTGTGTTAAGTTCAGCTCTCTTGTGGCAGCTGAAGATATTAAGCATATGAAAAGGCATTTTTACAAAACGAATTCCTATCATTTAAGAATCTTAATCAAACTATTAGATAATTCTAAGATAAAATTTTATAATAGTTTGACAAACCTAAAATAGAAGCATTTTTTGTCCTTTTTACACAAAATTGTGTTAACTTTAGCCCCCTGGTGGCAGCTGAAACTTTTAAAAAAATGAACTCATATTTTGGCAGGCATATTTCGTCTACTAAATGCAACTTTTAATCACTATTAGAACTTCATACTAGAAAGAAAGTAGTTTTCGCTCCACCCTAAACTTTTCCAGTCTTTCATCTACTCAATGGGTCAATTCTGAAACAATCTTCCTCAATCCATCTTTCGTCCTGTCTATGACCTCCAGTCTTTCAAACGCAGAGTGTCTTGGCATCTCCAAAATCCTGGACCTTGATTTTGGCCCTCTTCTTCTTTATGGGAGCACGTTTGCGGGCATTCGCCCTTGGCCCCTCCTTCCTGCATAAAAAAAAGATAAAATACAATCGAATTGTCTACTATAATATATGATAACCAATATATGCATTTAGTAAGGTTTAATTTTATTTTATTTTACCAACCATTACTCTATACCAGAGGTTTTCAACCGGTGTGCCGCGAGATTACTACCTAACTGTACTAATATATGCAAAATCTATAAAAAATAGTTTGTTTTTTAATTTAAAACAAGAAATACTTAAAATTAAATTATTGGTAGAAAACGTTTTATGAGGCCCATAATGAATTACCACTAGTTGCAAACATATTTAATTGAATCATGTCACTGCTTGAACGTACGGAAACGTATGAAAACGTTTTTCTTTGCTTACTTTTGTAAACAGTCAAACGTCGTGAGGGAGAATAAAATAGTGTTGACCAGTGAATTACAAGCCGTGTTTGTGGCACCAGTGATCTAAATTGATTTCTGTTTTTATTATTGTTAAATGAAATATTAGGGCTAAAATAAAATTGCCTCTAATTACTAATAATTGATAATGGATAAATTTGTAATTAAGAGGAAAAACCCTGATGGTGACAATGGAAATCAAGAACGGACAAATGTGGGAGGTGACGATACCAGCACTACCTGTAGTAATGTAAGCTTATCAATCGCGAGTGCATCGGATACTAAAAGATGAGAAAAACCGAAGAAGTTTCGTTTATATAGCGAAAGTTATTTATGAATGGGTTTCACTTGGTGTGGGGATGACTTTAATCCTAGTCCTGAATGTATTATTTGCGGTAAAAATTGTCAAATGAGAGTATGGTGCCAAATAAACTTATGAGGCATTTTTCTACAAAGCACAACCACCTTGCTGAAAAATCGGTGGATTATTTTAAGGGATTGTTAAAGGCCAAAAAAACAACACATTCTAACTTTATTAAAAAGTTCAAAGTGTCTGACAAAGCTCAGGTGTGCAGCGATTTAGTAGCTGAAATTATTGCGAAGCAAATGAAACCGCATACAATTGCGGAATCTTTAATTTTTCGAGCATGCAGTGCACTTGTGCGAACGTTTCGACCTGAATATGAAAATGAAAAAAAAAAATTCTGTTTTCTGACAACATAATAGCCAGACGTATTACAGATATGTCCGAAAACATTGAGATTTCTGCGCACAATTTAATGAGAAATACAATGTTTACCATACAAATTGATGAGTCAACTGATGTTGGTGGATTAGCACAATTATTGGCATTTTATTCGTTTTATTCATGAAGGTAAGATTATCGAACAGTATTTGTGTTGCAAGGAAATTACCCAAACTACACGTGGTCAAGATATTTTCAACGTTTTGAATGAATACGGTACATGGTATCTATGAATTTGTCATAGACAAATTGTGTTGGAATATGCACAGATGAAGCTCCATCGATGACGGGTCGTTTACATGGATTTGTATCATTGGCAAAACAGCAAAATGATAAAATTTTGTTTACTCACTGTTTTTTTTTTACATGGTGAGGCATTAGTTTCAAAAACCATAGGGCAGGATCTGCAAGATGTTACGGATGTTGTTGTTAAGATGATAAACTTTATTAAGAGTAGGCCACTTAGGTCACGTGTATTTTCAAAAATTTGTAAAGAGATGGGGTCTAAATTCAAAAACCTCCTCCTCCATACTGAAGTGCGATGGTTGTCTAGAGCAGTGTTTCCCAACCGGGGGCCATATGGCTCCCTGGGGGCCATGGCACATTTGAAGGGGGCCACAGGAAAATGTTAAGATTTAGAGGGGCCACAGACTCCATGAAGGGGGCCACAGGACTCAACCTATTGAAGCCTAAATTATAGTTAGGCCAATAGATAATTTTAATTTATGTAGTTGAATTACATTTTAAAAAATTATTAATACATATATTTTCCTTTTTTTAGATATTTTATAATAGAATTTGAATTTATCTGTAAACAAATATTTTGCATCTTACAAGCTTATTGTGCGGCGCACTCCATTGTGCGCTTGATCGTTATGCGCCTGGCAGCGTTGTTGACTTGATAAAAATACTTCAGGTTGAAATCCTTACAGTCTGTTTACCACGTGGATCGTCGCTGTAGTGTGTAAGTAGCTCTTATTTGTTTACCCTAATATTGCGAAGTTGTAGTAATTTTACTAGTTTTTTTAATTTATAATAGATTGCTATAAGTACAGTATTTCTTTGATTATATTTTTTTATAATTAATACATAATATAAGTAATAACTGCAAATTTTGTTAGCCACTGTTTAGTTTTTGTTATGTTTATAGTCCTATGTGACAAATAATTTTGTACCTGAATACAAATAGTTGTTTTAATATCCTTTATATATATTTGTTTTTGTAAAATAGAGTTAATCTGCATATTACCTACTGAAAATAATGCTTATGGGGGCCACAGGAAAAAATAAGGTTCCTAAGGGGGCCATAAGCCAAAACCGGTTGGGAACCACTGGTCTAGAGGTCGAGTATTATGTCGTATTTATGAACTGAAAGATAAAATGTTGGAATTATTTGATCGTGAAAGTAAAACAGAGTTCTCTGAATTGTTACAAGACACGTTTTGGTATACAAACTTAGCTTACTTAGCTGATATATTTGAAATTCTGAACAAAGTGAATACCAGTATACGAGGAAGAGAAGAAAATATCTTGACCTCAACAGACAAACTCATTGCTCTAAAAGAGAAAACTCAACTTTGGATGAAACAAATAAAGAGCGGGAATTCTAGTTCGTTTCCTAAAACATCTGCATCCAATAATAATTGTAGTAAAATGAAAGAATTAGTTTCTAATCATTTGGAAATGGAGAAAAAATTGAACCACTATTTTTAAGATTTGTCCATTGAAAATTATGATTGGATTAGAAACCCATTTTTCAAATCTGACCTATGTGATATGTCTCAGATAGAAGAAGAAGAACTTATTGAGTTGAGGAATAATCGTTGCTTGAAATTAGAACATGCTGAAGTCGAACTCTATAGTTTCTGGATTGGAATTCAAACGCATTACCCCAGCTTGGCCAAAAGGGCTCTTTCGATCCTTTTACAATTTTCAACTACTTATCTATGTGAAGTTGGACTTTCTTCATTAACGAATATTAAAACAAATAAATAGTAATATTCGTTTTAGCACATTTCGGTGTTTTTCGATTAAAACATATTTTTCATGTCAATTTTTAGTCGTTTTGCACGAATCTGACATCCGTTTCCTGTGCAAACGTGTATTTTTTGAGATATCTTCACTTGAAAATATCTAGTTTTTATCCAGTGATTTCACCATTTTTTTTTCGCTCCTCATTTAGTAGCTGTATTCGCGATATGTTGATTTTTTCGCTCTTCATTTACATGCTTTCCTTGCTAGGTTACGGCTACGTTAGGGTTAGGTTAGGTTAAGGTTAGGTTGAGTTACGGTTAAGGTTAGATTAGGTTAGGTTATTCATTAAGGAAAGATGAAAACATTTTTCTGGTCAATTTTTAGTCGTTTTGCACGAATCTGATATCCATTTTCTGTGCAAACGCGTAGTTTTTGCGATATCTTCAAATGAAGATATCTCAAAAACTATACATTTGCACAGGAAACGGATGTCAGATTCGTGCAAAACGACTAAACACTGACCAGAAACATATGTTTTCGTCGAAAAACACCGATGTGTGCTAAAACGAATATTTACCCAAATAAAAGTGAACGACTGAAGAAATGCACGTTGTTTTGGCAACTATTCGATCGAATATTAAAGACATATGTCACTCTCACTAAGCTCAAGTTTCACATTAAGCCAAGGTAATAATCTGAATAAAAGTACTTTAAAGTCTTTAAAACGTTCTTACTCTTAGTGTAACTGTATAAATTGCAACATATATTTGCCGCAATAAGAGGTTTTATAATATTCATTTTACATTAAGCACCAGAGGTATCGCACAAGCCAAGGTAAGTAGGTTAGTGTGGCGGCATTAAAAAAAGGTTGAAACCTCTGCTCTATACTCTTTTTTTTATATCTTTTGGCAAATGCTTTCTATACTGCACATTAAATACTTTATCACCTATTTTGGTGTCATGTCAGATAAATAGTTGGGGAGAGAGAGAGAGAGATCAATTTTCAAAACAAAAATGAAAATGTAGAAAACCAGCTATACACATGTTAACCCCCCCCTTTATGGCCCTTTGTCGGTTCGGATTCGAAGGGGGTTCTAGTTAGGAGGCTGCAACGGATGCTTCTTCTTTATACTTTTCTATAATTCTTTTCGGTCGCCTTAGGGGGTCGACACTCTGTTAATTCTTTTCTTTCTGCTTATTAATTCTTCTCTTTTTATAATTATCGACTTTTCTGACTAAGTTCTGAAGCGAGCACGGCTCGAAGGAAAAAGATAAAAACTTCTTAAAGTGTAGTTTACTTCTTAAAAATATACAGGTACTTCTCTGAATTTACAGGGGTAGAGGTTCGACCTCTTTCGACCATGGCTCAGGCCGGAATCTAAAAATACTTAAGTTAAGGAGGCAAGGGGCCTCTGCCTCCCCCCTAATGAGGTGCTAATATCAAGTACAAATGATGAGGATTAATCTAGAAGTGCCTTAAATGAAGTTCTATATTGAAGATTAATTTAGAAGTGTTAATCTTAAGATGTCTAATCTTGAAGTGTCTTATTTTTACAAATATACGTATAATATAACTTAAATGTTTTGGGGGAGAACAGTTGAAGGTTAAATTTCCCCCCTTTTTAAACACATGATTTCAACTAAAAAAATAAAAAAATAAAAAAGACAGTAGTATCGCTGATTCGACATTTTTAGAGGCGATATTATTTCGTATTAGCACATCAGCACAATTTTGAGTACATGCCTGAGTACGTATTAGTTTTGGTTCATTACAATTATGATTACAATTATGGATTACAACTACCAATTAATTCATATTCACTTTTTAATTACAATTCCATTAAAGTACATTCTTACATTATAAATTAAATCATTACATTTAATTAGTTTCACTGAAGTACATTACAAGTTATTGTTCATTACAGTTTCATTAAAGTACATTACATCAATTACATTATATTAAAGGATTACATTTAATTACAATTTTAGCAAATTGTTAATTGACGTATCTACTACTGAAATAATATGCTATAATGTTATACATTCGAATCAAAGCGAAAGGAGACCTTTTTTATCTTAGAAGCGTTCAAATTATGCTGGGATGAGTGGAATTTCTGATAATACTTACTAAGCGTTTATGAATATCTTGCGAGGGTTGAACGCACTTTTAAAAATAATACGAGAACGTATTTTTGCGTTTTAGAACGAAGGCAAAAGTTTTGCGTTTCATAGATTGACACGAGTAAAAATAGACTGATAAGTTGATAGGGCATAAGTAGACAATAGGTAGATGAATAAAGGATAGCGGTCAAAAAAGAACATGAATTAAGATGAATTAGGGAAATACAGTAATGAATAAAGAAGTATAAATCGAAATTCTACCCAAAACTCGCTTAGGCGATTTTGGTTTCTTATGTAAAAATGAACATTCAACATAAAACTATACGAACATAAGTTCTGCATGAAGACAATGAATCCATATAACGATGGTGTAGGAATTGTTCATTGTTCACTTTTTACACACATATTTCAGCTTAATTTCGAGAGTAATTCGTTTTTATATAGTGAAAGGTTTTATATATAATATGAAAATATAAATGCTGTATTTTGTCTGCATGCTGATTCGGGGTGAAATAATGAAATACAATTCCTTTATACCTTTTTAAGTGTTGGAAATGAACGGTTTTAACTCGGACTATGATCGGTGACAGGAACTGAGAGGCCACAGTTAACCAAATATGAGGGAAGGTGCCAAATGTCACCCCGTGTAGTCAATAGAAATGAAAATTTCTCAGTTCTCATGAGCGAAAACTAATCAGAAAATCAGATCAGTTAAATGTGGAAGTTGAGACCCCGGCACAGAGACAGCAAGTGAGTTGGGCTGAAGAAACTGCGGAGCCAGTACAATACACGTAACCTCTTAGAAGCTGTTTTAGAAAGAGTGTGTATGTGATCTTTCCAGGAAAGATCACGAGAAAAGGAAACGCCAAGAATGTTAAGAGAAGAAGAAGGATTGACTTATGTATTGTTGAAGATAAGGGGATAGTCGTGCGGAAGATTGAGACGAGTAGACAGGTGGAGGAACTGAGTTTTGTGGGCATTGAAAGCCACAAGGTTTTCTCTGCCCCAATCAGAGATAATGGAAAGATCATGGGTTAGGTGTACCATAACTGTCCTCCTCGAAGCATTGAGTGACTGTTGAAAGAGACGCTTAGTGAAACGGGTGGAGAACTGAAGAGTGGAATCATCGGCAAAGGAGTGGATAGGACAGGAAATGCGACTTAATAGATCATTGATAAATAAAAGGAAAAGAGTGGGTGACAGGAGAGAACCCTCAGGAACACCACTGCTAATAGCTTTAGAAGACCAGTGGCCATCTACAACCGCACATATAGATCGCCCAGAAAGGAAATCGGATATAAAGGCAAAGACAGAAGGATAGAAACAGAAGGAAAGCAGTTTGGAGATTAAAGATTTGTGCCAAACTCTATAAAAAGCTTTTAATATGTTTAGCGCAATAGAAAAGGCTTCACCGAAATCCCGAACGGAGGATGACCAAGAGTCAGAAGGATATCCAAGAAGGTCGTCAGTAGAGCGTCCATTGCGGAATCCATACTGACGATCTGAAAGAAGATTGTGAGAAGAGATGCGTTTAAGAGTCTTCCTATTAAGGACAGATTCAAAAACTTTAGAAAGGCAAGAAATCAAAGCAATTGGACGATAGTTGGAAGGTTGAGAGCGGTCACCCTTCTTTGGGACAGGCTGAATGAAAGCGAACTTGCAGCAAGAAGGAAAAGTATTAGATGAGAGACAAAGACGAAAGAGTTTGCCTAGACAGTGTGTCAGCACAGAAGCACAGTTCTTAAGAACAACAGGAGGATCACCATGAGGACCGTACACCTTCCTAGAGTTGAGCCCAGATAGGGCAGAAAAACATCTTTAGAAGAGATTCTAATTTCAGACATAATTAAGGCGGAGGGAGAAGGAGATGGAGGAACAGCACCGGAATCGTTCACGGTTGAGTTGAGGCGAAAGTTTGAGCGAAGAACAGATTTATCAGGAGAAGAGAGCAACTGAGCCCTCGGAATGGAAAAGGGGAGGGAAAGAAGAAGTAAAGTTGTTGGAGTGGTTCTTAACTCGGTGCCAGAAAAAGCGAGAAGAATTAGAATTGGATAGGTTTTCACATTTTTGTCTGATGAAGGAATTTTTGGCGAGTAGAAGAACATATTTTGCACGATTCCGGGCAGAACTATAAGCAAAGCGAGAGTCAGGAGTTGGATGGCGACGGTACCAGACATGGGGTCATTACAAGGTTTATCATTATCATTATCATTACCAGAAATTTTTCATTATCATTACCACTACAGCATTTTTGTTTCATTATCATTACAAGCCCTTCATTATCATTTTAATGATCATTACAATACTGAATATATTGAATAAGCGCTCCACCGGTGCACTGGAGGCAGGGATGCAAAGATGCTTGGCAGCAAGAACAGATTCGTCAAGATACAGATGTGCATTGTCCCTCCACCATGTCAGGGGATTGCAGTCCTCATCAATGCAGGGCTGGTCAAGGTAGCTGTCTACCTGGCTAACAATAGGGTTCTGAGAAGCTGTAGAGGGAGCTGGAGCAGCCATAAAATTGAACAACTTGCACAGCTTTGGTGTTGGCTGGGACTGGGAGGAATCAGAAGCCGCATATATATATATATATATATATATATATATATATATATATATATATATATATATACACACACAAACTCAGAATGGTCCCCTGAGAAACTTATATGTTAAACACAGACCGTGCATGGAACAAGGAACTCTTCTGGGAAAATTAATCCACTATAGTCGAATAAGTAATGGTAAATGACAAATACCATAGTTTTTCTTTTTCATGATGCAAGCCCGACGTGGGCAAGGGTCTCTCGCAAAGAGAAGCTATATTTATGGGACCTTTGCGAGAGACCCTTGCCCACGTCGGGCTTGCATCATGAAAAAGAAAACTATGGTATTTGTCATTTACCATTACTTATTCGGACTATAGTGGATTTATTTTCCCAGAAGAGTTCCTTGTTCCATGCACGGTCTGTGTTTAACATATATATATAATATATATATATATATATATATATATATATATTGAAATTACACTGTAATGAAAATGTAATATGTAATAATTCATTACAGACCTTTCATTACCATTATCATTACCATTTATTTTGCCTCGAAATTTCTTTCATTAATTATCATTACACTATCATTACAAGAGATTTGTAATTAATTATAATGATAATGACCCCATGTCTGGACGGTACTTTCTGAAAACCTCCTCGCTGTTGCGGATAGTAATAAAACAAGTAAAGTTAAACTAAGGCTATTTACATTAGCAGTAGGAATACAATATGGAATGTAAGCCTCCATGCCTGAGAGAATCACCTCCGTGATGCGCTCAGCACATCAGGAACAGTAATCCTTCCATTGGAAATCACAGAAGTACTGCCTAAAAGCCTCCCAGTCAGCGGCGCCAAAGTGCCATAGACGTCTTCTCTTGGGAGGATCCAAAGGCCGAACTGAAGCGATAGGACAGGAAACAGATATAAGATTGTGGTCGGAAGAGTCCAACGGAGAAAAAGGTTTGACAGTAAGGAGGATGATAGGTGATAAATAGTGATGCACCAGAGCTCCGGCTCCGGCCGAGCAGGAGTTCTGGCCATTTTAGAAAACCTCCTGCTCCGGCCGGGGTCTCACTAAACTCCGGCAGAGGCCGGAGGTGCCAAGTACATCAAACTCAATTCTGACAACTTTTAGTTTTAATTCTATAAAACTATAAAACCTCATTTCTGCACCTATCCGAATATTTCAGTTCTCAGATGACTGTAATAATAATTTATTTTATGAGTGATCAGTGATTGTATTAATATTTCAGTTCTCAGTGACTGTAATAATAACTTATTTTATGAGTGATTAGTGATTGTATTAATATTTCAGTTCTCAGTGACTGTAATAATAATTTATTTTATGAGTGATCAGTGATTGTATTAATAATTAATGGATTTGATATAGGCTACTATACTCAGCATTCAGCAAGACATCATAAGTTTCATAACCTGAGGATATTCTGTTCAATGGGAATTTTTAGAGAAATTAGCACACACAAAGCATAGAAAGTCGACTTTTATAAAGTGTAAGTTATTAAAGACTAATAATTTAAAATAGCAGGACTATAATATATAAACCCTAAATAGAAGAGACAATGGACCACACACACACACACACACACACACACACACACACACACACATATAAATACTGAAATAAATCAATTGACCGGAACCTCCGGCCGGAGGAAAAAACACTAAGTCGGAGGTTCCGGCCAAAATCTGCCTCCAGTGCATCACTAGTGATAAATAAATTCAGAATGTTGGTCCTATCTCCAAGGCGATCGGGTATACAAGTAGGGTGCTGTACAATCTGCTCTAGGTCATCACGATAGAAAAGGCGTAAGCTAGTTTACCAGGGATGTTAGTGAAATGGGAGGAAAGCTGAAGGTGGTGGTGAACATTGAAATCTCCTTAAATGATGGTTTCAGGAAAAGGAGAATGGGATAGAATGTATTCCACTTTGGAAGTGAGGCAGTCAAAGAATTTTGGATTGTCAGTAGAATTAGGAGAAAGGTTGTTGCTGTTGTTGTTTAGCCGATCAGCCCACCCTGATCGAGCAAGCCGGCGGCACGCAGGTAACCGATCGCCCTCTCTCGTTGTTGTGCTAGAGCGGTACAGTCTGTCATAATGTGTTCAATTGTTTGTGGTGTGTCCTGGTACAGGTGGCAGGTGTCGTCTGTGGAGTTGTCTAGTCTGTGTTATATGTCCGTAAGTTGGGGTGATGTCCACATCGGAATCGTGCTAAGTTAACTCGATCCGATCTGCTCAGGCTGATCTCTGACCTGTTAATGGGTGGCGGCTTCGCACCTAGGACCGCATTCGGACCGAGTCGTGACAGTGCTTTGTGGGTTAAATGTGTGTGTGTGTGTGTTTTCTGTACTGTGTGATGTCTGTGGGGCGTGGTATGGAATGGAGTATTTGGTTATAATGTCTCTCTGGTGTTACCTTAATGGTGCGAGGTGTCGGTGCATGATTGTACATGTAGTGGCAAGGGTGTTGTGGGTTAGTTGTCGCTGCTGCCATGAATTGTGTTCCCCTCATGTCTAAATGTTCCCTAACTTTCAGTATTTTTGTTTCTGTGTGCAGGTGTTCTATTGGTGTTGTTTGAGTGCATCCTGTAATGATACGAAATGCGTTTTGCATTGTCTGTAAGGTGTTTATGTGTGTGTTTGAGATAGTGGGTGCCCAGCATGGGCTAGCATAGTCCATAACTGAGCGAATATATTGTTTGTATATGAGTGATGCTGTTTTCTGCTGGTGTCCAAAGTTTGTGCCTGTTAGTACCCTAAGCGTATTAAGTCTTGACGTACATTTGTTTTTAATGTCCTGAATGTGGTTTGCAAAAGATATTGATGTGTCGTATGTGACCCCAATTATTTTCGTCCTGTGAGTGTGTGGAATGTTGCTGTTGTTTAGTGTAAGCTGTGGAGTTATCTGGTGTTCTTTTGTATTGCTTGTAAACAAGATGATGGTTGATTTTGTGGGCGCTACTTTGAGTCTTGTTTGTGAGCCAGTCTTGTATACTGTTTATGTTTGTAGGTTATTTGTAGCGGTGTCGATGTTGTTGTGGGTGGATGTTAGAGTGATGTCATCTGCATATGATGATAAGGTAAGCTTGTTATCTATGGGTGTTGGAATGTCATGCATGTATAAGTTGAAGAGTGTTGGTGAGAGAACAGAGCCTTGAGGGACCCCGTTCGGAAAAAGCTTGTTTTTGGATGACTTGCCATTAAGTGTGACATGTGAGTATCTTCCTGAAAAGTAGTTGCTCAGCCATCTTTTAGTGTTATTGTGCATGTTTGTGTTGAGTATTTTGTTTATGAGAGGGAAGCGTGGGATAGCATCAAATGCTTTACTAATGTCTATTGTTGCCAATAGTGTACGTTGAGCTGGTCGTCTGGAGTTGATGCCATCCATGATGTGCTGCGTGAGGTTAGTGAGTAATGTCGTGGTTGAGTGGTGAGGTCTGAATCCATGTTGAATAGGCGATAGTGGTATGTGTGGGTTGGTGATTTGTAAGATTAGTCTTTCCGTTACTTTGGAAGGTGTGCATAGTAAAGTAATGGGTCTATAGGAAGCTGGTTCTTTTGGATATTTGTTTGGTTTGAGTAGTGTAATAATTTTACCTTGTTTCCATATGTCAGGAAAAATACAGTGTTGGTATGAATATGTGCTGATATTTGTGAGAGCTAGTATTCCCTGTGGGCCCAAGTGTTTAAGGTGTATGTTAAATATGTTTTCTGGTCCAGTAGCATTCGAATTCTTAATATTTTTGATGATCTTGGTGGTCTGGTCTGTATTGAAGGGTGTAATGGTCATGTCGAGTCTGTAGGTTTTCTTGTGCCTGACTGTTTGTCTGTCTGCGTGTTTCTGGTTGTTGTCTCTGTTTAAGTGACTTATCTTTGCGTAGTGATTAACTAGAATGTTAGCTTGTTGTGTATATGTTGGGATATTATTTTGGCTGAGACAGATAGCCGCGTGTGAGGTGTGAATGCCGCTGTTAGAGTGGGTAATGCTGTTTATAGTCTTGTATAGCCTGAATGTATCTGTGGAGTGGTTTAGTGTCGTTATGAATTTCCTAAATGTTTGTTTGTTTTTCTTTGAGTTTGTTGTTTATTTCTGTGTTGAGCTGTTGTATCTGCTGTTTTATGGTTTCTGTGTGTGGTGTTTGTGTGTTATGTTTGAGGTTGTTACGTTGCCTTATGAGGTGGGCTATTTCTCTAGTGTAATTTGGGTTGTATTTCCTAATGTTGCCCTCGGGTATGTATTTGTTTGCATTATTGATGATCTGATTAAATGTCTTCAGTGTTGTATTAATGTTTTTGATGGGTGTGCTGTTTAATGTGGTGAATTGTTCCTCTGTCTGTATTTTGAACTGTTCCCAGCTTTCTTGTAATTTCTGTAAGTGTGCCTAAGGCTGTTGGGGCAGAGTGGAGAACGTGTTGTAATGATGATGGGCAGGTGGTCTGATGACAGTTGTTTTTCTGTTCTCCAGTGTGTATGTGTTGCTAGTGAGGGGGAACACAACGTTATGTCTCCGGAGGAGTTTGAGTATCCTGCTTGATGTGGTATGCGTGTATGTTCTTCTGTATTGTTAAGAATGAATAGGCTGTTTAGTTGTGTAGCTATGTTGGTGCCTCTGGTGTTGCTTTGGTTGTGCAGGTACCAACTAGTGTCTTTAGCGTTGAAGTCTCCTCCTAAGATGACATTAGCGAGAGAGGCCAGATTGTGTAACTGTGGATTGTAATTGGCTGGCACCCGAGGTGAACTATCTGGTGGGCTGTAGATGTTGATGAGTGTGGTGTTGTGTTTTGCGCGTGTTTTAATGTTAACTGCCCGTATTTCTATCGTGTTATCTGCTTGGATTGTGTTTGTAATGTTTTGGGGTGGCATCAGTGTAGCTAA
Organism: Bathynomus jamesi; assembly: GCA_023014485.1. Lineage (NCBI taxonomy): Eukaryota > Metazoa > Arthropoda > Malacostraca > Isopoda > Cirolanidae > Bathynomus > Bathynomus jamesi. The sequence continues at coordinate 347,802 of JAJOZX010001514.1, read as the reverse complement.
TGCTTTTACGTATGTAAATGATGAGTCCACCCCCGTTAACCCGAGGAGAAAGGTAGACAGCGCAGCTGTATTTAGTTTGAGATTGACAAGTAAGCCGTAACCAGAGGATATAGAATTCGGAGGAGTCGAATTCGAAAATACGAGAATAAGTTGTCATTGCGTACATATACGCAACATCCGCCTTTGGAGTGAAATTGAGTACAGAGAAAGTAAGAGGATGCAGAAAACTGGTTGCTGTCAGTCGTCCCAGACACCCGAGTTTCAGTGAGGAAGAGAAGGTGAGGTTTAGAGGAAGAGAGATGGTGTTCAGCATATTGAAAATTTGAAGAAAGGCCCCCCCGAGTGTTGCGGAAGTTTATGGAAAGTGAATCAGGCAGAGACCCAGAGCATCTTGAATGGGCAGTAGCAGATCCAGTCCTGCAGCGGAGAGCCAGAAGTGGAGACATTTATGGTCTCCTCCCAGGGGACTCCGATGCTCCTGAAGATGTTGCCATACTGACTACTACTATTCTTGTGTGAAAAATTTATGTCTTTACGTTTAAGCATGGTATAAGTTTTCGGTATTCTTTTTTTTGTATCCTTTATTGTCGTCAGTCACGGATAACTGAGTGAGTAATATATATATATATATATATATATATATATATATATATATATATATATATATATATATATATATATATATATATATTATAAAACCCTCCAGAAGCCACAAATTTACACTTCAATTATAGTAAATTTGGAAATAAATCTCTCATCACTTCACAATTTGCCTCATTCCATTTTCTGTATGCAGGGAATTGGGGACACTAATGTATTTTGGAAATACCGCATTAGAATATGATTTTAGTGTTTAGATTTCCAGGCAAGAGAGCTTCCCTCCACGTGAATATTTGATTACTTTTTATTCCATCTTAATGTGTGTGCAATAACGTTTTATTCTATTTACTATAAATATATTTTTTTGAGTGAATAATATTTTCTTATTATTTTTTGGTGCGTATTTCAGAGATTTTATATATATATATATATATAATATATAATGGTATATCGAATTCTCTGTTTTCTTATTAAAGTCTAAATTAATGATTTTATATAATTACACAGTCTTCGCAGAACGTGCTATTATAATATACTGTGTGTATATATATATATATATAACCTTTGGTTAGTTTCCACCCGAATTGTTCATTTTGACGAAGGTCAAGCTTTTCACTCCACCTTAGACCTACAGTTTAACGTGGAATCCGAACCACGCCCCCACCAGCAGCCCAGCGTCTTAACCACTAGTCCACCCAGGGTACCCATTTATCTACCAACCACTTTCTTTATTGTGTGGAAGGATGAACAGCTGGGTTTTGCTGCGCGCCGGCTGCCGTCACCGGGTCTCGAACCCGGTGCCGATGGATTCGTAGTCAGCGACGCTAACCACTACACCACCAAGGCGCATATATACACACACACACATATATATATATACAGTGGTGGGCACCGTTAACCAAAAAGTTAACTTCGATAACGATAATCCGTTAACCCCAATTTTTAACTCCGATAACGATAATCCGATAATTTTACTACAAAGTAACGGAAGTTAACGATAATCCGTTAACGATAACTATTTCTTTACTAACATTTAAAAAAATCAAGGAAAAAAGCTTTAAAACCCATAGAAAATGTTTATTTATGCAAAATCCAACAATAAATAGGTATTTAACTGTATTTTTATCAAGTTTTGCAACTTTTTGCTTAATAACTTTTTTTTTATTTTTAATAAAAAATGTACTGATTACATGTTTTGAAACCCTTGTAACCACTAACCATTAACTAAATTTTAATTTACCAGAGAATTATTATGGCGGGAACTGAAAGGTAAAATTAAATTTTAGGCACATTTATTAAAGACTATGACACAATGTGCTGGTTGCCCTTCAGAAAGACCAACTTCTCAAAGTTAGGCCCAACTGCCAGTCTTGACCTCTTGGGGCCTCAGGATGTCCTTGCCGAGAGAGAAGAGCCGTTCCACTGCGGCAGAGGACGGAATTGGCAGACTGAAGTTATGGCGGTTTGAATTCATTCGCGGAGCGGTGATCTTCCGTGAATGACTCCTCGCAGTTAACGTGTTAACGGACTTTAACAGACTAAATATCGAGTTATCGGAAGTTAACTGGTCCGATAACGATAAATGGAAATTAACTTCCGTTAATAGTCCGTTAAAAAAGTTAACTTCGTTAATTAACTGTTATCGGATTAACGCTTTAGTGCCCAACACTGTATATATATATATATATATATATGAAAAATTATTTCACGAAAGTGACACGTGAAAAGTATTTATGATGAATAAAACCACGAAGGAAAAAGAAACACAAAGGGGTGCTCAAGCGCTTTCGTCTAATGACATCCTCAGGAACACTGGAGTGAAAGGACAGATCAAGGCAATATATAGGTTACAAAAATAAACATACATACATACATATTCACATACATATACATATATATATATATACATATATATATATATATATAAATATATACATATATATAGTAAGCATAGAAAAATTGTGGGAGGAGCCAACATTTATATGGTCACAGAAGAATAAAGAAATAAAAATAAATATAAAATAAATTGAGAAAAAATTAATTACAAAATAGTGCCTTAGTGATATATATGTCACAGCCTAAATAATCATAAAGAAATAAACAGGCAAAAAAAAAAACCATAAATACATATACATACATATATATATATATATATACATAATAATGAACAGGAACACCAGAGAAAATACAAACATCCTTCAAGGTTTAATAGTACCAACGTTTCGGAATGCACTAATTCCATCTTCAGGGCTAAAACAATAAAATTCCAAATCACATAGAAAATTACAAAATACAATTGCTTAATAACAATTTAAAATAAACTTTAAAAAAAAAAAATTATAAAAAGTAGCTAAGAAAATGTAAAACATTAAAACTAAAAGGTAAATAAATGTGAAGTTAAAAAGTTAAAATTATAAAAAGTAAAAGCATTAAAACTGAAATGTAAATAAAATAAACTAGTACCTTAACCAAAACATAGCAGATCTATCGATGATTCGTCAGAATTTAGGTCTGGTTTTAGTTTATAAATAAACAGAGACTCCATAATTTTAAGCTTAAGGTCAGAGCTTCCAGCAGCAAGTACGGTGAAATTAGACTGTGAAATTGGGTGGTTATTGTTGTGCGAGTGATTACGTATGAGAGAATTAGGTGGTTTGCCAAGGGGTAAATTTGTACGGACCGATTTACCGAGATGTTCATAAATACGAGATTTTAAATGTCTTTTAGTTTTACCTATATATGACCCCATACAGTGGTCACACTTGTATTGATAAACTATAGATGACTTAAGAAGTGTAGGAATAACATCCTTGTATTTAAATAAATGGTAAATCGATTTAGACGGGGTGAATATAATTTTTATACACAGTTGTGGGTAGAATTCCTTGAGCAATTTTAAAAGTTTATTTCTAATGTTAAAACTTGAGGTTCCCATATAGGGCAAAGTGAAATACAGGATATCTTTGGGGACTGTAATTAAGTTTCTAGTTGTAGGGCTTATTAGTCTATTTAAGGTTCTGCCTATTGTAGTCTCGACCAGTCTAGAAGGGAAATTATTCTTGGCAAGGAGTTTTCGGATGAAATCTAGTTCATCGTGTAGTTTGAAGTAATCTGAACAGATATTGAAAGCTCTATTGGTCAGAGTCGAGATTAAATTTCGTTTGAAACCTAAAGGGATAAAGGAAGAAAAGTTCATAGTAAGATTGGTAAATGTCGGCTTTCGGTAAACGGAAGTTTCAAAAGAGGAATTAGTTTTTATTATCTTAATGTCCAAAAAGGACAGAGAGCTATTAGATTCAACTTCTGAAGTAAATTGAATGTTAGGGTGCTTAGAATTAAGGTAATTACGAAACAAAGGGATATGGTCGGGTGATTTAAACAGGAGAAAAGTGTCATCAATATATCTTCTATAAAAAACCGGTTTAAAGTTGGAAGGACACTCATTCAACCATTTGACTTCATGATGACACAGAAACGCGTTAGCTAAGGTGGGACCAAGAGGCAGACCCATTTGAACACCTTCAGTCTGTTTAAAATATTCACCGTTGAATATAAATATAAGGTCTTCCACGGAAAATTTTAATAGTTCTTTCATTTGGACCTCTATTAAAACCCTGCACAGTATCAGTATTATTAAAAAGATTATCAATACATATATCAATAGTTTCTGCAACAGGCACATTGGTAAATAAAGATTTTACATCGAAGCTAGCCATTGTGTAAGAATTATTATTTAATGAGGTAATTTCTCTAACGAAAGAAAAAGAATCCCGTGCTGTATACAAATTATAAGTTATAGGTGATAGTATGGGAACCAAGAATTTTGAAAGGTTATAACTAAAAGTTCCTAGAGCCGATAAAATTGGCCTAAGCGGACAATTAGGTTTGTGTATTTTAGGGAGTCCATACATAATGCCTGGGCTGGATCCAGAAACAAATAATTTAGAAAAAACCGTGCTGAGATTATATTATTAGATTTAAGTTTTCTAAGATACCTATTAATTTTATCTTCTGTTTTAAAATTAAAGCAAAAATGTCACCAGTTACTTTAGTAAATCTAGTTGCATCATTTAAAATATCTAACATTTTATCAACATAAACATTCCTGTCCAAAAGAACAACGCCATTGCCTTTGTCTGGTCTTGTAACCACCAATGACTTGTCCAAAGACAGATTTCTTAGACTTTGAAACTCTTCCACCTCCATATTAGATCTATTGCCATAAGGGTTAAAAGCATAAAATGAAGTAAAAGCTAAATTACGTAAATTATTAGATAAAAAGTTAAAACCTTTACTATGTGGGTCAAAGAATGACGTAATTTAGCTTTTACTTCATTTTATGCTTTTAACCCTTATGGCAATAGATCTAATATGGAGGTGGAAGAGTTTCAAAGTCTAAGAAATCTGTCTTTGGACAAGTCATTGGTGGTTACAAGACCAGACAAAGGCAATGGCGTTGTTCTTTTGGACAGGAATGTTTATGTTGATAAAATGTTAGATATTTTAAATGATGCAACTAGATTTACTAAAGTAACTGGTGACATTTTTGCTTTAATTTTAAAACAGAAGATAAAATTAATAGGTATCTTAGAAAACTTAAATCTAATAATATAATCTCAGCCACGGTTTTTTTAAATTATTTGTTTCTGGATCCAGCCCAGGCATTATGTATGGACTCCCTAAAATACACAAACCTAATTGTCCGCTTAGGCCAATTTTATCGGCTCTAGGAACTTTTAGTTATAACCTTTCAAAATTCTTGGTTCCCATACATCATCACCTATAACTTATAATTTGTATACAGCACGGGATTCTTTTTCTTTCGTTAGAGAAATTACCTCATTAAATAATAATTCTTACACAATGGCTAGCTTCGATGTAAAATCTTTATTTACCAATGTGCCTGTTGCAGAAACTATTGATATATGTATTGATAATCTTTTTAATAATACTGATACTGTGCAGGGTTTTAATAGAGGCCAAATGAAAGAACTATTAAAATTTTCCGTGGAAGACCTTATATTTATATTCAACGGTGAATATTTTAAACAGACTGAAGGTGTTCAAATGGGTCTGCCTCTTGGTCCCACCTTAGCTAACGCGTTTCTGTGTCATCATGAAGTCAAATGGTTGAATGAGTGTCCTTCCAACTTTAAACCGGTTTTTTATAGAAGATATATTGATGACACTTTTCTCCTGTTTAAATCACCCGACCATATCCCTTTGTTTCGTAATTACCTTAATTCTAAGCACCCTAACATTCAATTTACTTCAGAAGTTGAATCTAATAGCTCTCTGTCCTTTTTGGACATTAAGATAATAAAAACTAATTCCTCTTTTGAAACTTCCGTTTACCGAAAGCCGACATTACCAATCTTACTATGAACTTTTCTTCCTTTATCCCTTTAGGTTTCAAACGAAATTTAATCTCGACTCTGACCAATAGAGCTTTCAATATCTGTTCAGATTACTTCAAACTACACGATGAACTAGATTTCATCCGAAAACTCCTTGCCAAGAATAATTTCCCTTCTAGACTGGTCGAGACTACAATAGGCAGAACCTTAAATAGACTAATAAGCCCTACAACTAGAAACTTAATTACAGTCCCCAAAGATATCTGTATTTCACTTTGCCCTATATGGGAACCTCAAGTTTTAACATTAGAAATAAACTTTTAAAATTGCTCAAGGAATTCTACCCACAACTGTGTATAAAAATTATATTCACCCCGTCTAAATCGATTTACCATTTATTTAAATACAAGGATGTTATTCCTACACTTCTTAAGTTCATATAGTTTATCAATACAAGTGTGACCACTGTATGGGGTCATATATAGGTAAAACTAAAAGACATTTAAAATCTCGTATTTATCGAACATCTCGGTAAATCGGTCCGTACAAATTTACCCCTTGGCAAACCACCTAATTCTCTCATACGTAATCACTCGCACAACAATAACCACCCAATTTCACAGTCTAATTTCACCGTACTTGCTGCTGGAAGCTCTGACCTTAAGCTTAAAATTATGGAGTCTCTGTTTATTTATAAACTAAAACCAGACCTAAATTCTGACGAATCATCGATAGATCTGCTATGTTTTGGTTAAGGTACTAGTTTATTTTATTTACGTTTCAGTTTTAATGCTTTTACTTTTTATAATTTTAACTTTTTAACTTCACATTTATTTACCTTTTAGTTTTAATGTTTTACATTTTCTTAGCTACTTTTTATAATTTTTTTTTTTTTTTTAAAGTTTATTTTAAATTGTTATTAAGCAATTGTATTTTGTAATTTTCTATGTGATTTGGAATTTTATTGTTTTAGCCCTGAAGATGGAATTAGTGCATTCCGAAACGTTGGTACTATTAAACCTTGAAGGATGTTTGTATTTTCTCTGGTGTTCCTGTTCATTATTAAACTGCGTTTTCCACGCCACCAATCAATAGCCGATATATACATATATATACACATATATATATATATATATATATATAAAGACACTTTTAGCACTTTGGCCGACCTTCCATATAAATTCAAATGGCTTTTTTATGGAACAGGTCACCAAAGAATAAAGAAATAAAAATAAATATAAATATTGTAAGTGGAGTCTACCAATTCAAGCTCAAGAGGGAGGTTTTACAATCGATTTAATAGATGCTGCCAAATTGATATATATGTCACATTATTAAAAAATAAAAATTGAAAGATAAATTTTAAGAGAGGCACACCAATTTATAAGGGAAAAATTACCACATATGCATATTATAGTCACAAACGAATACAAAAATACAAGTAAATATAAATTGGAAAACAAAATGATCCCTAGATGATATATAAAGAACAAAAAATATATATACAACATATTTACGGTATATATACGAAATATAAACGCAATATATACAGAATATATATATATGTATATATATATGCATAAGGGAAAAAAAATTACCAAATTTGTTTTTATAATTATTGTCTGAGAAAACGGTAGGTCGCAAAAGAATAAAGAAATAAAAATAAATATAACTTGAAAAAATTACAAATAATACACGTACACATATATACCTTACCTTACCTTACAACCTCACAAAGGTTCTGCGGGATGATTTCTCATTTCGTGAAGGTCAAGCTTGTATATATATATATATATATATGTGTGTGTGTGTGTGTGTGTTGTATATATGTGTGTATATGTATATATATATTTGGGTATGCGGGTATATATGTGTACGTGTATTATTTGTAATTTTTTCAAGTTATATTTATTTTTATTTCTTTATTCTTTTGCGACCTACCGTTTTCTCAGACAATAATTATAAAAACAAATTTGGTAATTTTTTTTCCCTTATGCATATATATATATATATAATATATATATATTCTGTATATATTGCGTTTATATTCGTATATAACCGTAAATATGTTGTATATATATTTTATTGTTCTTTATATATCATCTAGGGATCATTTTGTTTTCCAATTTATATTTACTTGTATTTTTGTATTCGTTGTGACTATAATATGCATATGTGGTAATTTTTCCCTTATAAATTGGTGTGCCTCTCTTAAAATTTATCTTTCAATTTTTATTTTTTAATAATGTGACATATATATCAATTTGGCAGCATCTATTAAATCGATTGTAAAACCTCCCTCTTGAGCTTGAATTGGTAGACTCCACTTACAATATTTATATTTATTTTTATTTCTTTATTCTTTGGTGACCTGTTCCATAAAAAAGCCATTTGAATTTATATGGAAGGTCGGCCAAAGTGCTAAAAGTGTCTTTATATATATATATATATATATATATATATGTGTATATATGTATATAATATATATATATGTATGTATATGTATTTATGGTTTTTTTTATTTGCCTGTTTATTTCTTTATGATTATTTAGGCTGTGACATATATATCACTAAGGCACTATTTTGTAATTAATTTTTTCTCAATTTATATTTATATTTATTTTATTTCTTTATTCTTCTGTGACCATATAAATGTTGGCTCCTCCCACAATTTTTCTATGCTTACTATATATATGTATATATTTATATATATATATATATATGTATATATATATATATGTATATGTATGTGAATATGTATGTATGTATGTTTATTTTTGTAACCTATATATTGCCTTGATCTGTCCTTTCACTCCAGTGTTCCTGAGGATGTCATTAGACGAAAGCGCTTGAGCACCCCTTTGTGTTTCTTTTTCCTTCGTGGTTTTATTCATCATATATATATATATATATATATATATATATATAATATATATATATAATATGAATATATATATGGACTATGCTAACAACTTATCTGGCTGTTCAAATATACGTTCACATAACATACGCATAAATTCGTACTTATCACACGTAATCTCTTTAATGATTCGTACATAATTTAGGGTAAAATGTTTGTTTTGCATTTCTATGATTTGAAGTTTATTTTTGCGTACTAATTTTTAATTTTAATTTCTTTTGAAAGATTTTTTTATTTTTTTTACTTTCTCGAATCGTGGAATATTCTGGCAGTTTTCAGCTCACGCGAAAACTTCTTCTTGAAATATTGATGGCTGCGTGTGACGAAATCTAAAGAAGTACGATTTCATGACAAAAATGAATGACTCCTAATTATTACTCTCTCTCTCTCTCTCTCTCTCTCTCTCTCTCTCATGTGGCACTGAACGATATTATAGATATGCGTGTAGAATTATGCGCACAAGAAGAAACGGCGGAGAGTATAGACAAAAGATTCATAAAGTCAGTGAAGAAAGTTCGAGAGGGAAAAGTAATGAATGTCTTCAAAACAATCCTGCGCCATTTAAGCGCATAATATCAAACCAAGACTCTCGCAGTTTTATGTCGAAAGGCTTCGCTGCATAACATCATTCGCGTCACTGATTTTATTTTGGTGAACACCATACGGACTTCCGTTCAATAAAAGATTAAATCTACGCGGAAAAAAAATACTTATACGGGGTGATTCAGGGCTCCTGCCTCAAAAATAACTGTACAATAAATACCTTTGAGGAGGGACTTATGAAACACCCTATATATAACTATAACTAAACCAGAATTTATAATTAACCGCTCTGGATTACGACATCTGATCGACATTGCATTCTATCGAAAAGTGTGTTGTGGGTTAGATTAGGTTAGGTTAGGTTAGTTTTTTAGAATGTCGATGTTATTGTCTCGTCGGTCCGATGGGTATGTAATGATGAGGTTGTTTAACTTCCTTCGCAACATCCAAGATCATATGACGGAGGGGACCTACTGCTTTACGTGAGGTCGGAACTATCAGTCACTACATAGTCTGGACGCGGAGGACGGTCTCCCATTCAACTACTACTACTACTACTATCCGACCCAATGTCGCTTAACTTCGCTGATCAACGGAAGGCGGTGTTACGACCGTGGCTACGACGTAGCGTTCCGATGGGTAAACTTAACTAAACTTAACTTAACCATTTAACGACGAACGTTTTTGTAGGGTTAAGTCTAAATGGTGTATTTGAAACGGTACGTATTCGACCCAGTCGGCGTTAAAGGGTTAACCTAATCTAACATGACGTAACTTAACTAAACCTAACCTAATCATTGCTAAACTATAACCTAAGCTACCTTACGTAACCCACAATAATTATATGTCGATTATAATATATATCATGTCGCTCGGATGTTGTTATCTAGATTCCACTTCAACTATGTTTATGTTCTGGTACAGATTTAGGAGTGGTTCGTGAAATCTCCTTGCCCGACTCAATTAATCTTTTCGGATTTTTTTTTATTTGTGGGGGGAGGGGAGCAGCTTTTATCGCGTGCGTACAAAATTCAGATAGTTAGATCTAGTTTAAACTCTGCAGACCAACTTTGGTACGTGACTTAATTTCGCTCTAAAGATAAACGAGGTGGGAACTATAGAATATGCTCTTAGAGACGAAATATAAAATAATTATCAGAATTTGTCGAAACAAAAAATAAAGTTAAGAAATTAAACTTTAATTTTCTCGTTCAGAAATCGAAGATTGAGTGAGAGGAATTGGGGTTAAAGTTTTCAAAATCATAATTTTTTTTTTATAAAAGTCGAAACACCCTTTTTTGAAACGGATAACGCCGCGGTATACAAATATAATAATTTCATTATATTTTAAGACTGGATTGGGGCATAATTATTAAACCGAATACAAATACGACTCCAACTTTAAAATGTCGTTTCCATTTCGATACGAGGAATACTTTTGAAAAACTGAATGAGTAAATGCTTTTGTTCAACGCGATTGATTTACCGGAGTCGTTTAAATAACGCGTAAGAATGCGGTTGACTGCGGTAATTCGCGGCAACGGGAATTGTAATAATGAGACTGATAATTATTATAATCATTGAGAAGGGAGAGAAACTGGCGCAGCGGCGGCGGCGGCGCTCGAGCCAAACTAATAATTCGGCCCATCGCGATAACGCCTGGATTAGTATTAACTAGCACCTTCGGGAGTCGAACCTCCGACCTCAACGTCATCACTTCGCTTAAAGCGAAACGGTATTAACCACTGAGCCAAGGGCGCTGGCATTTGAGGTCAATGCGGGGTTCATTCAATAATTAACAACAATTTAACCGGGAGCTATCACGCAGTTCAGCCGTTAATTAACGTTCTTTAAGGTACTGTATAACAATGCGTGTGGAGAAGCCTTTGTCCAATTCCCACGCACGCCCTTACTCAATCTTTCCTATTTTCTTTAATTCTCGCTTTTAATACGCGTCTATTTACTTTTCTTACTTAATTTTTTTACCCTTCTCGTTCTTTATAAATAAATATGCTTCAATTATCCCTAATTTAATGAGCTTCGTTTTTATGGTCCTCATTTCATAGTAATTATAATTATTTTTTTTTATATGTTTTGCTTTCGCTTAATTGTTTCATTCATGTTATTCATTTTCTCTCTCCTTTCAATTCTCTTTCATTTTCTCTCTTTCACATTCACCACTTGGGTCTCATGCACGCATTCATAATTTTTGCTTATATATATATATATATATATATGGGATGAATTTCACAATTAAACACGTGAAATGAATGAATGATTTTTCTTTTTCTTTTTCCTTGTGGGTTTGCAGTATCTATATATATATATATATTCGTCCTTTCTTTTTCGCATGACAACATGCGTGCATCTGTCAGTATTATGTCTCTCTCTCTCTCTCTCTCTCTCTCTCATTCAAAAGAAAGGGCTGCTCTACCCTCATCTCCCATGAATAAATAAAGACGATGGGTTCCACCATGAAATTTGCATGATATATATATATTATATATATATATATATATATATATATAATATATATATATATATATCATACCTTTATATGTGAATTATTTAACTTGGTACTGGTTAATTTTTTTTTTTATAATATATTTACATATAGCTAAAAACGCAGATGTTGGATGATATATATATATATATATATATATATATATATTATATATATATATGTATGTATGTATGTATGTATGTATTCGACCCGCGGTCGACCCCTTTGCAGCATCCCGTTTCATTCGCGGGATTTGGTGGAGGAGAGAGTTGGTTTCTGCTCTTCTCCTGCCCTCGTAATTTGCACTAGAGCCTGTCCATTTGGTTCTTGAAATAATGCAGGTTGGTGTGCTGAAGGTTCTTCATTTCTTTCGGCAGGACATTCCTAAAAATTTTTACATATAAGTTACACATTTTAACATAATTGTAACATTGAATTCGATGTGCAACATTAGCCTAATTTTACCACCTTGAATAAAAGTAAAACTTTTTTTCCCCTCAATTTTGTTTCGTAACTTTTTGTTGTTGAGGAAGTAAGACCTAGGCCTATATCTAATATTTCCTTCCGTAACTTTTGTTGTTTTCCTCTCATTGGGTAACTTTGCCCGAACATTTTTTACATTGAAAATTATATGGATTCTTCAGATCATGGGTGGCCAACCTTTTCTTTAGGGTGCAATTAATAGGCACAAATTTTTTGGCGTGCCACTGTCCTACTACACCCCACCCCCACACCCCCACCCTACATCCGTTTAAAACGTGTTCCTTGTCTTAATTGATTATTCAGTCAATTATTCTTTTTCGCTCGTTCATTACGCAGGCCATTCCAAATACGTGGCGGGCCTTCGGTTGGCCACCCCAGTTCCAGATAAATATAACCTATAAATTCCCACGTTTCTTGCATTATATACTTAATATATAGCGTATTAAAAAACTGAAATTCTAATTAAAATAAGGTAACTATAAACACGTGTTCATGTTTATGTTTGGAATGAAATGTATAAGGTTGTAACATATATTCTGCTCGATTTTTTAGTTCATTCAAAACAAAAATTAAAGGACTTATAAGGACAAATTTGCTCGAATTTTTAGTTTATTCGTTTATTCACAACAAAAATTAAATGACATAATGACAAATTGACCATTAATATAATTCCCTTCATTTTCTATAACCTCCTCCCACCTGTAAAAAAGTTTTTTATGCCACGTTCGAAGAAATCCCTTGGTTTCGAGTTAAAAAAAGCGATCACTTCGTTTTCGATAGCTTCCCTGGATTGCAACTTTTGTCCATCTAGGTGGTGTTGCAGACTTCTGAATAAATGGTAGTCTGAAGGTGCGATGTCCCGAGAATAAGGTGGATAAGGCATTTTTTCGCAACCAAATGCCTCCAATTGGGCAGTGGTGATTCGAGCAGTGTGAGGGTGCGCGTTATCCTGGTGGAATAGAACATCTCTGCGATTAATTAATGCAAGACGTTTTTCTTGTAATGCCATCTTCAATCGTTGGAGTTGTTGGCAGTAGACTTCAGCTGTGATTGTTTGGTTATCTGGCAGAAGCTCAAAATGAATAATTCCTCGCATATCCCACCAAACGCATAGCAAAATTTTCTTTGGATGGGGTCCATTCCTTGGCTGAGGTTCAAGCTTTGTTTCACGGTTAAGCCACTGATGTCGACGCTTAATATTTTTATAGAGGAACCATTTTTCATCCCCAGTGACGATCCAATTCAAAAACGGTGCCTGCAGTTGCCGAGAATGCAGTGATGTGCAAATATCGATTCTATGTTGAAGATTCGCTCGTGACAAATCATGCGGAACCCATTTTCCAACCTTCACTACTTTTCGTAACAGCTTCAAATGACGATGAATGGTCATATGGCTAACGCCGAGTTGCAGGCCACGTTCTCTTACAGTTACCGTTGAGTTTTCCTCTACTGTTGCTTTCAGCAACTCTTCATCTAACTCATTTGGTCGTCCTGTTCGTTGATAATATAATCTTTCAGATTGAAGTCTCTATTTCTGAACTTCTCAAACCATCTCCTACACCTCCATTCGCTCACATCATTTCCATAAACTTTTTGAATGTTTCTTGCGGACTCACTAGCGTTAGATCTTTTATGAAACTCATACAGCATCACATGTCGAATATGCTCTTTCGTGGGCTCCATGTTTTTTCAATTACTGTAATATCGTAGGGGTGGCGTTGTAACTGTATGAAAACACCAGAGAAAATATTCATTAGCCTAATCCTATACTAGCCTAAGTCATTCTGTATCATTCTGTATCGTGATAAAACCTGTGCGAACCTGTCGCCGCGTGTATTTTGCAACATTTCTAAAACTATTTCACATTATCTTGAGGTTATTCTATTAATTATCACGGGAACAAAAAAAATATTTTTTTCTTGGCGCCTGAGATTTTAGACCTTATTCTGGATATTTTCATGCCACTGATTCAGAAAATATCATCCATTTTGTTCTAGCAGCTCTAGTTTTTGAGATATTGCATACGTCATTACCTACTTTATTACCCTTCTGGAACGGTATTATGAGTTGCTCGTAAATCTAAATGCATCTGTATAATTAAATTGTAGCTATGATTTTGCTGATGTTGCTGTTTTGCATGTGTATTGTACATGTACTAACGTGAATTCTTTCCTGTTACAGGTGTTGACATGGCTTCATCACGAAGAAAGTGTTTAAATCATCCAGATGTGTTTTGTTTTATCTGCGGAGAGTACACGTTCATTGAACAGAGAAAAACTATTACTGATTTTGTGAAAAAAAGCTTATTTTGCCTATTTCAAAGTACAACTAGGGGACCAAGATAAGCCATGGGCTCCTCATGTTGTGTGTAAAACGTGTACGGAGCATCTGCGGCAATGGATCAACGGAAAGAGGAGGTGCCTGAAATTTGGTATACCAATGGTATGGAGAGAACAGAGAAACCACATGATGACTGTTACTTTTGTTTGGTGAATATAAAGGGCATCAATGGACGTAACCGGAGTAAATGGACGTATCCTGACATAGACTCAGCTAGACGGCCTGTTCACATTCAGATGAGATACCTGTCCCATCATTCAGCCATCTTCCAGAGCTCCCTCAAGAAGATGATGAATCTGCTACTGACAAAGAAGTATATGTGGGCAAAATGACAGTGATTTCGAAGGACCGTCATCAGTTGCAGAAGGTTTTAGTCAACACGAATTAAACGACCTCATAAGGGACTTAAGTCTTTCGAAGAAATCGTCTGAATTGTTAGCTTCCAGGCTGGGAGAAAAAAATTTACTGCTGCCGGGAACCAAAATCACGTTATATCGCGACAGAGAAAAAGATTTACTGCCCTTCTTCTCAAAAGAGAACGATTTAGTTTTCTGCAACAATGTGCGCGGATTGCTGATGAAAATGGGCATATCGGAATACACACCAAGTGAATGGCGGTTATTCATAGATAGCTCCAAACGGAGCCTAAAATGTGTTCTTCTACACAACGGCAACAGATACAGATCAATCCCAATTGGTTACTCAGTCGGTATGAGAGAAGAGCACGGGACAGTCGCCCTAGTCCTAGAAAAGATATCATACCGAGACCACCAATGGGTGATCTGTGTGGATCTGAAGATGGTGAATTTTCTCCTGGGCCAGCAGAGCGGGTACACCAAGTACCCGTGCTTTATATGTCTCTGGGACAGTAGAGCTAAAGATGAACACTGGGTGAGAAGACAGTGGCCTCTGACTGAAAACATGGTGGTTGGAGAAAAAAATATCATCAAAGAAGCTTTCGTTGACAGAGAAAGGATCATATTGCCACCACTGCACATCAAACTAGGTTTGATGAAACAATTTATAAAGGCTTTGAACAGAGATGGGACGTGTTTTGGCTACATATGTAGAAAATTTCCTGTGCTGAGCATGGAAAAGCTGAAGGCAGGTATTTTCGATGGACCGCAAATCCGGGAACTCATGAAAGACCCGCGTTTCCAAGATTCAATGGACAACATTGAGGCACGTGCGTGGTCATCGTTTAGTATGGTTGTGAAGAATTTCCTTGGGAACTATAAGGCCGATAACTACGGTGAACTAGTGGAGAATATGCTCTCTTCTTTTTGTAAACTTGGCTGTAAAATGAGCATCAAACTGCATTACCTCCACAGTCATTTGGATCGTTTCCCAGATAACCTCGGTGATCTAAGCGAGGAACAGAGTGAACGATTTCACCAAGAACTAAGGACCATGGAAGAACGGTACCGCGGACGATGGGATACTCACATGATGGCAGATTACTGCTGGAGCATCCAACGCGAATGTCCTGGCACATCTCATCGCAAGAAATCTCAGAAACGCGGTTTATGTGAGATGTCTCAATGAAAGAACTTTTTTTGCCGTTCGTGTCTCAAGCTTGTTTGAATTTAATAAATATTTTTCGTACCTTATGCTTGTTTGATGTTAATACACTATTTTTGCTGACATTCATCATACTTTTGTATTCAATTGACAACAACAGTGATTGCCAGTCAGCAATTATCTAATATTATATACATTATATAGAAATATATATAGATATATATCATATCTTGATAAGCAGAGCTGATGGAGAAAAACTAATTTCATTTTTAGAATCAGCGACCTCAATATACCCAGAAACAGGTCTAACATCTAAGTCACCAAAAGTTGTGTTCCCCAGTGAATTATATTATCTATCGTCCGTTTTCTAATCGAGCAGAATTTATGTTACAACCTGATAATTATAAACCCATGTTACTGTTTAGGTGTTCGGCTTAAGACTAAAATAATGAAGGCGCTAAAAGGAGTATATGAAATGTACTTCTGAATATTCATTACACGGTCATATTTTCTTTTCATTAATGAAGAAGTCATATTATATCTTTAATCTGAAGAAAATTATCTTCGGATGTACTTTTGAGAGGTGTTCTCTCTGCGCATGCGCACTTGTCTTGTTTCGCTCCGTTCACAGTTTACACGAGGTGATGCATGGATGATTACTCTTTAAAAATGAATTAAAAGTATAGTTGATTATGGCCTACTAATATAATAAGTAGGTGTCTTATACTACAAACCTTTCCGTTATATAAAATAGTTGGAGCTTTTGAAGAATAGGGACCCCAGGGCCAGAGCTGGGCACTTGCGTTTTTTTTTGCGGTACTGCGGTACTGCGGTACTACCGTGTTGGTCGGTACCGCGGAAAGTACCGCGGGAAATTTGAATGCGGTAGCGGTACTGCTGTACTTTCAGCGATCCTTTGCGGTACTGCGTTATGCGGTACCGGTTTGGTAGTGCGGTAGTAGTACCGCAGTACCGCAGTACCGCAAAAAAATGCGCAAAAAAACGCAAGTGCCCAGCTCTGAATTTACTGTCCCCAGCCTTCTTTAGTTAGCATTATAAGGCTAACTAACGAAAATATCATGACCTAACCTAACCAATCGTCAAGGGCGTACAATTAACCTAACGATTGGTTAGGTTAGGTCGTGATATTTTCGTTAGTTAGCCTTGTAAGCCTAACTAAAGAAGGCTGGGGTCCCTATTCTTCAATAGCTCAAAATAGTTTAATAGAGTAGAGCAGGGTAATTATTCGTTTTTTTGACCCAGTCTCTTTTATAATGAGAGCAAACTTTTCTGGTCAATTTTGAGGTGCTCTGCACGAATCTGCCATCCGTTTCCTGTGCAAATGCGTAGTTTTCGAGATATCGTCATCTTGAAAACTACGCATTTGCACAGGAAACGGATGGCAGTTTCGTACAAAACACCTCAAAATTAACCAGAAAAGTTTGCACTCGTCATTTTCGTTTAAACTAACGAATTTAAACGAAAATATCATGACTTAACCTAACCAATCATCTAGGGCGTACAGTTGACCTAACCGGTGTCACGTACTGAACTGTCCGCAAAACATTAGGACCGATCAATTTGTGATGCGTGATCTTTACGGGGGCTCCGCCCCCGAGACCTAAATTATACAAATGATAATGTAATAACATGTGCCAACCTTGCATGGGTAGTCCGCTAAATTTCGCCTGCCCTTAAACTGAAATGACACGTTTATTTTTAGGATTTTTTTTACGGTATCTAAAGACCTTCTGGTCTTTTCTTAAAATACAAGCACTATTGTATTTAGGGCAGGTCACGGATGTCTTAATTATTCCGTGATTGAAAAAAAGGTCTAAACTCGTTTTCATCGAGGGCAATATGGCGGATCACGTCTTCAAAATCAAGTTCACAAGATTGACACGTCATAATACTAGAATGAAAATCACCACACTAACAAGAAATAGAAAGAAGTAGGCAAAAGCAAGAAAAAGTAGCCAAAAATAGCCAAAAAATCTCCAAAAAAGGTAGCCAAAATAAACAAACTAACCGAAATTTATATACATACACATTAGAAAGTAGAAAATATTTTTTTTATAAAAAAGTACATTTTATACAAATTTGCACAAGATAATATATATATTTTCTTATTCAGTTTTGATTGGTTATTCAATATATATTGCTGTTATAGCTGGGTGTGACTGGGTCAAAAAACGAATATTAACCTAGAGCAAATTTAGTATAAAGTAATAAATACACATTTAAGTTCTGTTACATACAAATTTCAGTCTGAATTAATATATACCAAAACGTGTTCGTAGTTCTTTTAACCTAAATTTGTAAATGTGTGATGTGCTATTGTTAAATTTAGTAATGTAAGATTTTCTACGATATCTTTTAATGTTTCTTCAGGATTGTACGTATCTATAGGTCCTTATACCTTTCCTGTTCTTAATTAGTGTTTTTATTTATTTTTAACAAATTCCGTCTGATCTGACTCATCGGTGGAACAAATTGGGACAAATTTACATATGCAAAAGTTACACGAAAGTTACTGACAAAAATTACGGTAATGATACGTTAAGTAAAGTTACGTGTAAGTTACGTCACAGTTATTGACAAAATTTATGTATAGGTTATGCAGTAGTTACGCGTAACAATAATTAGAGTGTACAGGGTGTCCCATAAGTCCGGCATCATAGGAAAAATAATAAAAAAAGGCAAAACAAAAGCTTTTATTTACAGAACGTGCTCAATATGTCCACCATTGTTTTCAATACACAAATTCAGACGTGATACCCAGTCAGCAACCACACGGTGAATGATGTCAGGAGTAATGGTGTTACATGTCCCAACAATGCTCTGCCGCAAATGTTCAACACTCCTAATTTTCTCTGCGTATACCAGCGGTTTCAAGTGGCCCCAGAGATAAAAATCTAGTGGGAGATCCGGGCTTCTAGTTGGCCATTCCACAGGCCCTCGACGTCCTATCCAATGACCAGGGAATTGTTGGTACAGGTATTCCCTTACTTGGGTGCTGTAATGTGCAGGAGCGCCGTCTTGCTGGAACGATGTTGGGAAATTTCCTTCTTCGTTCAAGACACTGGGAAATGCTTCTTCCTTGAGCATACGTAGGTAGGTACCTCCAGTGACATGTTAATCGAAAAAGAGGGGGCCTATGATGCGATCCTTCCAAATGCCACACCATACCATCACCCGAGATGCATCTTGTTCCTTTGAAGAGGTATACCAGTGAGGGTTGTTTTGAGACCAGTAGCGGGTGTTCTGTCGATTTACCTCACCATTTCCATAAAAAACAGCCTCGTCACTGAATGGTGGACGGGAAATTGGCATCCTGAGCATATCGTTCCGTAGCCCATTCACAGAATTCCATCCGCCGGTCGGGATCATCTTCGCTTAATTTCTGTAGGATCTGAAGTTTATATTGATGCCATTTGTGAGCCTGAAGAATGCGATGGATGCTACTTTTCGACACTCCTGTCTCGGCGGACAATTGCCGAAGAGACTTATTGGGACTTCTGTTAAAATGAGCCAGGATAGCAGTCGCTGTATCCAGAGGTGGGGAGTCGGAGTCGGGAGTCGGAAGTCGGGGCTTTTTGAAGAGTCGGGAGTCGGAGTCGGGAGTCGGTAAAAACGACCGACTCCCGACTCTTTGATTCAATTTCTATATGCCAACAATTTACCAGAATAGTACTCTGCCCTAAAAAATATCTTCCTGAACTAATTCTAGATTCACATTTCCACATTTGATTTATTGTTCTGGTAAATCTTAGCAAATGAATTTCATATTTCTATTTTAGGATACTAGGTACCATATAAAAATTAGCAATATATTAATTATTAATTTAATTAGCCCCTATTAGTAATGAGTCGTGGGCCTAGTAGAAAATCAGCAGTCTTTCAATATTTTAAGCTAAATGAGGATGAAAGTATTTTTATTTGTCAAGTAGAAAAGGATGGTAAAGAGTGTAATGCAAAAATTAGTGCTTACACTGGGAAACATGCTAATGCTCCAACTAGAGCCTCAAACTTGAAACGCCATCTACGAAACAAACATCCCAATATTTATAAGGTTGTAGATCAGCATGATAAGGAAAGAGTCGGGAGTCGGAGTCGGTTTTTAAAAATACCGACTCAGGAGTCGGGAGTCGGGAGTCGGTTGTTTTTGGCCGACTCCCCATCCCTGGCTGTATCATCGTCAGTGGACCTCCTTGAAGGTCCACTGCGTGGTTTATCTTCTATGGATCCTGTTTCCTTAAACTTTGCAACAAGTCTGCTAACACAACTCTGTGTTATTGGCTCGCGATCTGGATGCATTCTGTTAAATTCAGCGGCGGCCTCTCTTTGACTCCGATTTCCTATGAGTAGAATTATCTGGATTCGTTCTTCCTTGCTCACAGACATTATGGCCTGTAGAGCATTTATCATCCTCGTTTTCATGGCCCCCTTTCCCACTGCAGCTGGGATAGTACAGCCTCTTCTCTCATTCCAGTGTGTTTCTATTTCATTTCTAAGATTAGGGACACAACCTTCCAGTATTTTCCATACGTATATTATTGTGTACCACTCGTGTCTTCTTTCCAGGGAGTAGAGTTTCAGGGATTGTAGTCTAGACCAGTAGTCTTCATCTTTCGTTTCGTCTATCTTACACGTAAAAGCCCTTTGTATGGCTTCTATATTACGATGTCTCGTTTTCTGTATGGGCTTGCGAGTACTGAGCAATACTCAATTATTAGTAGGACTAAACT
The DNA here is from genome assembly GCA_023014485.1 of Bathynomus jamesi. Lineage (NCBI taxonomy): Eukaryota > Metazoa > Arthropoda > Malacostraca > Isopoda > Cirolanidae > Bathynomus > Bathynomus jamesi. The sequence continues at coordinate 326,787 of JAJOZX010001514.1, read as the reverse complement.
CTTCCATAATGACGTTTCTTTTTCTGCTGTGAAATCTCCTCCAGATATTACTATTACTTTTCTAGCTGTTGTGATTCTATCATTGCTGTGCTCTCTGAATTATGTATCCGATGACATTATTACTTCAAGATCCCTGACTTGTGGGTCTGGTGTTTATCTGTTTGGCTTGTAGAGTTTTGTACCGTTTATTCTATAGCACCTTCTTGTTACCATATCTTATAAGTTGAAAATTTTCTTGGTCTATGTCGTTCAATGTCGTTTTGTAATTTTTCTATGTCACCTTCTTTTGATATTTCCTTGCATATCTGTGTCATCTTATCTGCGAAACACGATACGTTACTGTCAATAATACCTGCATCAATACTGCAATTATTATTATGAACAGCGAGGTAGTTGATACTGTACCTAGTGGGACAGAGCTCACGACTTCCGAGACTTCAGATTTGATTCCATTTACTATCACCCTTTGTGTTCTTTTCGTTAAAAAATTAAATATCCATCTTCTTAGCTTTCCAATAATTTCTGTATTCTTAAGCTTGATCACATTTTCCTATCAAAATTTAGCAAAACCAGTATATATTAAATTTATGTTTGTACCTCAATTCAGCGTTTCCAGTATTTTCTCTTTGTGGTCTAAAAACTGTGATAGGCATGATCTTCCAGCCCTGAACCCATGTTGGTTCGGAGTGAATAAATTCTTTTCTTGTATGTAGTAAGCAATTTTGTCTCTAATTACACGTTCAAAGCATTTTTTAAGGTGGTCGAGGTGAGAACTACTGGCCGATAGTTCTTAAGTATTGCTCTGTAACATCTTATGATTAAGGGGTAATGTTCACGTTCTTTAATGAAAATGGAATTCGTCTCGTGTCGAATGATTTTCTCCATGTGTCTTGCCTTGGTGCTAAATTTTCTCGTAATTGTGATAAAATCTTAATCACGTCTCATTCCAAGAACTCCAAATTCATTAACAGATTCGTGTCCGAACTTGTTCTTGGCTGATCTGTATCTATTTCAAAGAATTCGTGTGGATTTTCTACTTTCTTCTCGGACTAAATATGGAATTAAATTGTTCCTTAATTAAGGAGTTCGCTCATCTTTTCTGGGTCACATGTATATTCGGTTGCTGCATCTTTTAACGGACGCCTTAGATTGCATTTTTCTTTCTCGGAAATGTTTAACAGCATTTCGGGTTATTTTTATGCTTTCTGTTACCTTGTTTCCCTCCTCGTTTGTCTTGTGGATGAATGCTTTTAGGTCCAGTTCTGTTTCACAAGTTTTTTCTTCAACTTCAGTCTTCTTGCTCCAGTTCTTCATCCGTGGAGATCATTTACAGTTTGTTTCCGTTGTCTAATTAATGTTCTAGTTTTTTTTCTCGAGCACAGTACGTTTTCGTTTTTGTCTCTTCGGAACATGTTTCAGCAATATGGGTTTACTTTCGTTTTCTATTATTATTATTATAGATATAGTTCTTCTGGAGTCTTCTCGTTAAGTAGCAGTTACCAGTTTATGAATGTATATATTGTAGTCCTTTATTATTGCTATTTCAGTGTCTTCGATACAATTTTTACAGCCTTTTACGCATTTATGCAAATTTGTTTTCGTTAGGCATATAATATCTGTGCTTGTTTCCAGAGCTAAATTTTGCAGGTATTTTAATTTGCAGCCTGCATGGTCACTGCACAGGCCTTGTATAATGTGTATAATAAAGTTACAGGATTAATAATGTTGGTGCTAGGTTGTCTTGACTAAGGTGGGTTTCTGATCGATTTTGACGGTTCCTGTTCGGTGCTATTGGGTGGCCGTTGCATATGAGAATGCATATGGGATGTGGCCCTTAATACCATTATGGTTGTTGAGTTAATGAATTAACGGTGGGTGGTGTTGGAGGGAAGGGTGGTGTGGTGTATGTATTGCTGGGGTACATATATCCGCGAAGTTCGATCTTTTCTCATTAAAAAAGGACAGTTGTTCTTTTATTGTTCTCATTTCTAAAACATGTAGGGGAAAGTGGAGCAACTCTGGACCCGTAAGGAAATCACAATTTTGTAGGCATCTAGGACGAGTAGTTGGACCCATTAAATACAAAAACATTTACCTTCACCTTCTGTCTTCCATTCTGTATCACTTTTTATAGCTTTCTAATGTTGCATTAAGTGTAACGGAATTTGAGAAAGCCCTTGCAATTTTTTGATTAAAAAAATCGGAACTCGGGGTTCCTTTATGCCCCTTTTCCCAAATTTTAGTACCACGCGGTCACTGATGAAATTTCAGACACGATGATACGTGAAAATCAAACACTGATCCATAAGTAGCCTACACACAAAAAGTAACTAAATAAGTTCTTACAGCTTTGGAATTATGAATCAAGGAAAAATTCGCTGATGATAGATTAAATGAAGAAAAAATGAGACTTGACTTTCTAATTTTTGCCGAGATGCGTGGCGCAACCCGCCCCGTACCACTGTCTCAAGGCCACTGATCAGTGTCGGCACCGACGGAGATAGATTAAAGCTAGATGATAGCACTAGTTTGGGCTGTAGAGGGGGTATTCCGAGTTGCCCCGGGGTCCCAAGTTGCCCCACGTTCATTGATACTGTTGTTACTTCTTTTATTTAGAGTTTGAACTGTTATTTGTCTTTATATTTTTTGAGTATCCCAGATGTGAAAATCCAGGTACTTCATGCTTTGACATTTTCTCTTCCTAATTGATTGTTTGTATATAGAAAGGTGAAAATAGTAGCAGCTTGCTCCGTATTTGCAGCTTCCAGCTTATCGTGTAGAAACGTTTTAAGAATGGTTATAACTGCATCTGGAGTCAAATTTACACGAACCTGTTTTGTATTTTTTTACTTTTTTTACGTTTTCAGACTCGGTGGTGTAGTGGTTAGCGTCGCTGACTACGAATCCATCGGCCCCGGGATCGAAAGTTCGAAACCCAGTGATGGCAGGCGGAGCACAGCAAAACCCAGCTGTTCATCCTTCCATGTAATTAAAAAAGAAATAGGTTGGGAGATAAATGGGTACCCTGGGTAGCCTCGTGGTTAAGACGCTGTGTTGCTGCTGGTGGGACGTGGTTCGGATTTCACGTTAAACTGTAGGCTAAGGTGGGGTGACAAACTTGACCTTTTGTCAGAATGAAAAAGTCGGGTGGAAGCTAAAAGCAAAGTTAACCAAAACCAAGGTTACCTTCAGGAATTTGACTGATTCAATCTTTCTCTTTTGTTTCAGCACTACTACTTCTCTACTCACTGGTTTTTTTAATCTTTCATATACTTTCGTTTTTATTCATGAAGTTACTATCTTGTAGTGTGTGTATTACTTCGTCTAAGCCCGTGCACGGGCCTGAAATATATTTAATTTGTTTACATCGTAAACTAATTTACCAAATTTAACAATAGCACATCACACATTCCCAAATTTAAGTTAAAGGAACTCTGAACACGCCTTGGTATATATTAATTCAGACTGAAAATTTTAGATGTGTATTCATCACTTTATACTTAATCTGCTAGACTCAATTAAACTATCTTATATAACAGTGAGTGTGTGGAGGTGCTCCATCCTACTAAAACCACCGTGAATCTCGGGTGATGCAGTTATTTCTTTTACGAGACAAAGTAATTAGTTGTGGTAAGTAGAAATCTTGTAGTATCTGACAATATGAATTTCATTCTCAAAGAAGTAGGGACCTACTACATCATACCACCCATCATCGACCCAAATGTCGAATTTAGCAACACTACGTGAAGGCTCTATTGGAGCGCCAGCATGACTACCCCAGTAATGAAAGTTTTGATTATTAATTTCCCTAGACAGATATACATAACACTCGTCAGTGAAGTGGATGCGTTTCAAAAACTCAGGATCTTCTTTTAGCTTTGCTAACATCCATGTTGCGAATTCCATTCGTTTTTGAACATGAGTCAATGAATTTTGTGAATGGATTTTGTAGGGAAAATGTTTAACTCTGTACGAAGTATACGATGCACAAATGTTCGTGAAACACCTACTTCTGCTGACAAACGTCGAAATGACTTCTGCGGACTGCGCGCAATAATTTCATGAACCATATTTTTGCGCAGTTATTGCGGATCGTCGCCTACCACTATTATCTTTATGTTGATTGCTTACATTTCATTGGTTTAAAATTTTATCTCTGCATCCATGTCACAGAATTTGTCACACGAAACCACTTCACGATCTTGATTTCCTGTTCCAGTTGCAAAACGCGGCCATCACGTTTGAGGGGTCAGGCATTAGAAATGTATAGTATATGCGGAATAAAAATCCCAATAAAAATATACATCCATTATAAATAACAGGCAAGTAAAACTAAGAACTTTGGGCGCGGACACCAATATATATATATATATATAGGGTGTCCGGAGAAATTCATATTTTCTATTTCTACAAACCATAATTCATATTTTTCTCTTTCTACAGGCCATAATGTCTGTGAGCAAGGAAGAAACGAATCCAGATAATTCTACTCATAGATTTTTATCTCTGGGGCCACTTGAAAGCTGGTATACGCAGAGAAAATTAGAGTGTTGAACATTTGCGGCAGCGCATTATTGAGGCATGTAACACCATTACTCCTGACATCATTTCACCGTGTGCTTGCTGACTGGGTATCACTTCTGAATTTGTGTATTGAAAACAATGGTGGACATATTGAGCACGTTCTGTAAATAAAAGCTTTTGTTTTGCCTTTTTTTTATTATTTTTCCTATGATGCCGGACTTATGGGACACCCTGTATTGTAACATATTTGTGGATAGTAGTCTATTATGACTTGATCCTCTGGATCCAGAGATTCTATCTTAGTTTTAAAATTGATAATTAATTAGTTTTAAATTGATAATTATTTAGTTTTGTAAAAATTGGTCGTTGCCAATGTACAGGCAGTTTTTACACAAAATTCTTATGTTCTTGTGGTTCGGAACCCACGTAAAATTGTAGGTCCCCTCCGCCACCACGGAGGACATACACACTACACAATTACGAACACAGTTAGGTAGACCAGTTATGAGTGGATCCTAGGGTCTTTGTTGGTCTGAAACATTATATATATATATATATGAATAGAAACGACATAAGTGGTAAGGAACGTTTCTGCACACGAGGAGGAGAGATAACGAATAAATGAAAAATGAGGCGAACCGACCGGGAATCGAACCCAGGGCCTTCCAATTGCCGGTTGGACGCGCTACCATTATGCTACGGACCTCGCTTAATCACAAATCGAAATTCTCCCACATAGGGCAGAAACCAATGCCCTGAGAGGGCACCCTCGCAAATCGTGAATATGCGCATATAACTGCAATGACCGCGCAGTATATAAATTAATAGAATCTCTCCTCCTCGTGTGCAGAAACGTTCCTTACACTATGTCGTTTCTATTCATTTATATACTGCGCGGTCATTGCAGTTATATGCGCATATTCACGATTTGCGAGGGTGCCCTCTCAGGGCATTGGTTTCTGCCCAATGTGGAGAATTTCGATTTGTGATTAAGCGAGGTCCGTAGCATAATGGTAGCGCGTCCAACCGGCAATTGGAAGGCCCTGGGTTCGATTCCCGGTCGGTTCGCCTCATTTTTCATTTATTCGTTATCTCTCCTCCTCGTGTGCAGAAACGTTCCTTACCACTTATGTCGTTTCTATTCATTTATATACTGCGCGGTCATTGCAGTTATATATGCATATATATATATATATATATATATATATATATATATATATATATTAATGGTGTGCGATTCGATATTTTTATTTCGATTTGATTTCCGATTCGATTCGGCCACTTGTTTTCGATCTCGATTCGATTCGACTGCGACTGTGCACTGCACTCACCTATACTTTACAATTTACATGCACCAGCACCAACAGAACAACATACATGCACCAGCAACAACATACTGAAAAGCGTAATAAACAACTGAACCCAAACCCAAAGAACTGGTCCAAACTTGTCACACCGCAAGGCGCGACGCACGTGATTCTGTGACATCACAAAATCAAAAGTTGACCATGCGCATTGAGCGCACTCAAATCTTTATAAAAGCGTAATCTCTCAAATATCCAACTCAACTATTTTATAACGTTATTATATATATATATAGATATATATATATATATATATATATATATATATATATAAGCAAACAACCACAAGGAAAAGGAAACACAAAGTCCGAGCGCTTTCGTGATATATTCACATTATCAAGGAGGAATATATCACGAAAGCGCTCGGACTTTGTGTTTCCTTTTCCTTGTGGTTGTTTGCTTATTAATAAGGTCACGTGTTATTTTGTGATTTTAGTGCATATATATATATATATATATATATATATTATATATATATATTCAATTGTTATTCCACGGTTTCGACATTCCATGGTTTTGGGGTAGTGCCAGTTTATCGTCTCGACATGTTACAGTTAGCGAATCGAAGAATCGAAATTTTTAGCTCTAAGTCGGGTCGGGTTTCGATTCTTTTACTGAATTGACCCGAATCGACATACATTTTCGATTAATCGCACAGGCCTAATATATATATATATATATATATATATATATATATATATATATATATAATACACACAGACCGTGCATGGAACAAGGAACTCTTCTAGGAAAATTAAATTCACTATAGTCCGAATAAGTAATGGTAAATGACAAATACTATAGTTTTTCTTTTTCATGATGCTAGCCCGACGTGGGCAACGGGTCACTCGCAAAGAGGTTCCCTCCCCCCTCCAAAAAAAAAAATATATATATATATATCCACAGCATGCACAAATAATAACGCAGAAAATATTTACGTATTTTAATAAAATATGGTTCCTTATTCTAACTCACACACACACGCGCGCGTGCAGGTGTATATATATATATATATTATATATATATATATATATATATATATATATATATATATATATAGTGTTTGATTTTGAGCATTTATAATTCACAGGAATTGGCTATAAGATAGACACAATATCCAGAGGGTTTCGATAATTGTGTAAGGGAAGACTTTATATTATTCCAATTCGGACCAATTTTCGTGTTATTTCTTCGATATATTTTGAACGTATAAGATAGGAAGGAGGGGAAAAATTAGATATGAGGGGAATCTGATGTAGAATATGATTGAAGGTAGCTCATTTCTTCCAAAAATGGTAATTTTCCCAAAGAATAATAACACTATACTCATAGTGTAGTAATGAGAAATATATATATAATATATAATATATATTATATATATATATATATATATATATATATATATATATATATATATATATATATATATATATATATAAATCATGGTTAGCGTTAATAATGATAGATCATGATATACTGTTGTACGAAGCGTCACCCTGATTATAATATATATATATATATATATATATATATATATATATATATATATATATATATATATATATATATACAAGAACCGGAAAAATCAAGCACCGGGCCATCACATCATATGCGGACCACCTTCTGAATATTTAAAAAGCCCTCAGATGAAAGCTGCTCCTCCGCAAATGTCCGAATTATTGGTTCCCGACACTCACCCCGACACTCACCCCCACCCCCAAGTTGGGAACATTGGCTATATATATATATATATACTTAAAAATTTGCTATATTTAAACTTTTATGTTTTTATATTGTATTTAAAATACAATATAAACGACTTCAAAAAATTCATTAAGCACACCGTTGACATGTTGACGTGACTGCATGTGTGAACGTTCTTATGATGTAGTGGAACGCTGATAATGGAAAAAATACCAAGTGGTGAAAATGGAAAACGGAAAAAACATCAAAACTGTTAACACAATAAAGGGAACAATTTAGTTATGAATAAAATCTACGGTATATATCTCCTCGTTTCTAAAAACATATACTTGAAAAACAACATTCATAATATATATATATATATATATATATATATATATATATGGGAGAGAGGGGCCATGAAAACAAAAAACAAGGATGGAAAATACCCTCGGAATACGAGGCTCAAAACATTTTAACGTGTTGCCAAAAGAACTGAGATCCCTCCAGCACATCCAGCCTGAATAATTTAAGAATCGTCTGTTCAGGATCTGTTCAAAGGCAAAGTCCCTAAACAGCCATGCGTAGTCTGCTGCGATGGCAAAATGAGAGTGGAAAACCTCCACCAAGTCCCGCAAATGCGGCGGGATGCTTCAGAGAGGGCGACCGCAGTTCATTCCTGACATTGGGCACGAGGTATCCCGTATTTCCCATTGAACTATACCCCAAAAAACCTGTCCGCTAAGCGTACTTTAAATTCGAGCGGAAAAAAAGGCTAGGTGTACTTTGGCGTATAAAGTATATAAAAAGAGTACACTTAGTAGACCAAAGGTACACTGAGAGGTTTTCTTTAATCCTGGAAGTGTACTCCGTATTTCTCACTTCGTTCCAGAGGACACCGCTCGTCAAGAAGACAACCGTTTCAGCTACTCGCTCTCTACTATCGACCTACTATATAATGTATCGTATAGAAGTACTTTATATTTTACAAAGTATATTTAATCCTTTTTTTCCGCTCGGATTTAAGGTACACACAGAGAACAGTTTTTAGAATGTGTATACTGGCATTAATAATGTACTAATCTTACATACTTAAAATGGACGCAGAGTTAATAGGTCAGAACTTATTTGACACTATCGTATATGTATTAAAATAACTAAGTTTAGCTTTTACATAAAGGAATTATACAATTATTATACACTTTTATGTAGAGGAAAAGCACGTTTCAATTAAGGGATCGGCTTTATTTAGATTCCGTGCAGTATCTGTTGAGCAGATAGCTGGTGAGGGAAGCTATATTCTGGGAGCTTCTTTACTAGTGACCCGTTGCCCACGTTGGGTTCCCATAATGAAAAAGAAAAACTATAGCATTTGTCATTTACCATTACTTATTCCGATTTAGTGGATTTAATTTTCACTCAAGAGTTCCTTGTTCCATGCACGGTCTGTGTGTAACATATATATATATATATAATATATATATATATATATATACAGGGCGTCCCAAAAAAATGTATACACACTTTAACAGCTGATAGCTCAATTGATGTTTCTTTCTTTCCAAGTTAAACCCATTAGAATTAATAATGGCAGTCAGACTAAGCTTTGAACAAAGGAAATTCATTCTAAAATGGTACTGGAAGTGTGAAAACGCAGTTGAAGTGCAAAGACAGTTTAGGAGGGAGTTTCAAACAGATCCACCAACGCGACTTACCATCACTCGAATTAGAGATAAGTTTGAAGCCGATGGAACTGTTCAGAATGTCCACAAGAAGCGTTCCGGAAGACCACGGACATCGACAAGCCCCACAAAGCAAGAAAGAGTACTGGAAACGTATCACCAAAGTCCAAGAAAATCTGTGCGGCAAGCGAGTCGTGAGGTAGGAATTTCAGAATCGTCTGCCCAACGCATTTTGAAGCGCTGTCAATGGAAAAGTTACATTCCAAGATTAGTCCATGCTATTAATGAAGATGATCCGGACCGAAGAGTGGAGTATTGCGAGTGGTACTTGGCACGATGTGGATGTGGATTGGACGAAGGGGTTTCGTAGAATACCCTCCGCGTTCACCAGACCTCACACCACTAGACTTTTTTTTATGGGGATACTTAAAAGACAAAGTCTACGCTATAAAACCTGCAACAGTCGCTGAATTGAGAGCAGCCATTGAACGAGAATGCACACAAATACCAAACGAAATGTTTCGTGATGTTTGCGATTCCATTGCTTCGCGTTATCAGCAGTGCCTGGACCAGAACGGACGTCAGTTTGAAAACAGGCGTTGAAAAACAATTAAATAATGTCTGTAGATTCTATTACATTTTGAAAATGAAATGTATTTTAATAAACACTGCCTTTATAATTATTTAAAGTGTGTATACATTTTTTTGGGACGCCCTGTATATACATGTTTACGTCAAAACATGTTTAATAGGTATTTATGAATGTAAAACAGCGTTTCACTCCTGAATATTTCTCTGACGCCACTTTTTCGTATAGTGTCAAAAATCAAAATATATTTAAAGATAAAATGAAATAAAAACCTAAATTTAAATCTTTATTTCCATTTTTGTATAAGTTTTGACACTGTCCTACAATATAAAAGAGAATATCTGAAAGAATACTATTATTGGTCCCCCTTCGTCATATGACCGTATAGACCAGTGGGTCCCTCTGGTCGCGACCCGAATCAAGGTCGCGGGGGTCCTCAAGTAGGGTCGCGAAGGGTCACTATATTTACTATTTCTTAATTCATTTTATATTTATGTACATATTTAAATTTTATCATAAGCCTGAGGGTCGGGAGGTCCTGTTGGGGGGGCAATTTAGGGGCGCAGCAAAAAAGGGTTGGGAACCACTAGCACATAGACATTACAAAGGAAACTAAACAACCGCGATCATCATCATTATTATTATTATTATTATTATTATGCTTAAATATAAATTTAAGAACTCGTATTACGTCACAATGTATATTCAAGCATATTTATCCAAAACTTAAATTATTCTCGCTAACGTATATTTATTTGTAGGCATACTTAAATATGCATTTGTCATTTAACACTTAATCTATATACGGCTTTCAAACATTTTTTTTTTATAAAACTTATAATAATTTGTATAGTATTAAATAACTAATTATTTGGTGCTACTATAGCGTGATTCCTACCTCGATTCGGCGGTCTACCTTTTAATTATAGCTTCTTACCTTGTTTACTAATTGCTTGTTTACATTCCAATGTCCATCGCCCTTGACGATTGGTTGGGTTTGGTCATGATATTTTCGTTAGTTTTAACGAAAATATCGTGACTAAACCTAGCCAATCGTAGGTAGACCACGTACTATAGTAGCACCGAAACTATTTTTTAAATAAATAAAATTGAATAATAAATAGCATTTTATATTTATTATATTTTCATTTATACCTTGGATAGGAATCACACTCTACAGTACTGTAGTTTCGAACCAAAACGGGTAGGAATCACCCTATAGTATCGAAGTCACCGGTAGGAATCACGCTATAGTAGCACCAATTATTTATTATCATATAAGGCCGTAATCAACTTCCTTTAAATTAATTCTTCCGAAGCCACGAAAATTGCGATAAATTGAATAAGAATATTGATGTTCTTCTGACTAGACCAGGGGTTCTCAACCCACTTATTTCTATTACCCACCTGAAGCATTGGCGCTCACCCCGTTACCCCTAATGACCCGTAAATTAACCAAAAGTTAAAGAAGTAGTTTATAATTATGCAATTGTCTTTAAACACCATTCTTAAATAAAATATGTATATCTTCCATTACCCCCCCCCCCCCCCACTGGATATCCCAAATTACCCACCGGTTGAGAACCCCGGACTAGACTAACGCGGAGCAATGTTGCTTTCAGTCGTGATGAACCACGTACGGAAGTCTCGTCAGTACTTTGATCCCCTACTCGCTTGGCAATGCTGGTGCGAGCTGCTCGTACCCTGAAATGGGCGTATGGGGCGGAATGGTGTTCTATGTAAAAAGGCGTTTGAATCTTCATACTTCCGCTTAAACTATGAATGGTATCGATGAATAAAATATATATAAACGTAAATTTCTAAATGTCCGTGTATTAAATTCCGAGTCATTTTTTATATATAAACGTGTCATTTTTTCCTAAACGGCATTTAAAAATGAAACAAAACAGACACCTTTGCATTGATATTTAAACGCCTCAACGGTGCTTACGAATAATGCGTTCAGAGGGTCTTTGAATGATGGTGTTTAGGAGAATGATGCCCATTTTTAGGGGGTTGTTTAACTTTCTTCGCAACGGCAAAGGTCGCGTGACGGAGGGGACCTACGGCGTTACGCGGGGGATTCGAACAATGGGTCGCTACATCATCCGGACACGTACCCAGACCCAGTGTCGTTTAACTTCGCTGATCGACGGAATCGGTGTCGCGATATGACCAAGATGTAGCTCGAGAGAATGATGCCTGTTATTTATTGTTTTAGACTAACACACTCGTCTTTATTTGAACTTTATACGTATTTAGATTGTTTTGCCACGTAAGTTCTAAACACCGTTTTTATCGTGTATGTTTGCGAACGATTCCAATTTCAGAATTGACAGGGTTTTTTTTCCGAACAAAATTGGACATGAATAAATTGAAATTTCTTTGACGCGAAATTGGAATTTAAACCGAAATCGGAAACAAAAGTTGTTACATTGGCCGGAACTGGAATCGGGATTGGCAAATTTCGAAGTGAATTTGGAATCGGAAAATGATACTGCGTAGTACTGGATGTGATGCGAAATAAATACATCGGTGTATGGAGTTTCCTTCCATTTGAACGTCAAGAAATGTATATTGATATAATTCGTCAGTAAGGCAGTTTTTTTTTTTTTTTTTTACGGGCATCTGTTGTTTATTCTATGATTTTATACGACGTTTAGATCATGTACTCGCGAAGTTCACTTTTATATTATGAATCGATAAATTCCTCTATACTCGTATAAACGCCGTATATAAACTCTGACCTAACTTCGGTTAACCGTGGTTTTGCTTCCGCCCGAATTGTTCATTCTGACGAAGGTCGAACTTGTTGCTCCACCTTGAACCTACGGTTTAACGCGGAATCCGAGCCACGACCCACCTCGGATGGTCAGAAATTACGAAGTTCTTGCCCAGACTCGATCTCACGACTTCCCCCGATCAGCAGCCCAGCGTCATAACCATTAGGCCACCAACGGTACCCATTTATCTACCAACCTTTTTTTTTTCGTGGAAGGATGAACAGCTGAGTAAGCCGCGCGCTATTTGCCCTTCCCCTCAGCGATGTTAACCACTACACCACCGTATATAAAACATATGAGAAAAGACTGATAAATAATTATATAGTTTTCTTCACCCAGTTATATTACACGATATACTCCTAAATTAATTGTAATGGTATATATATATATATATATATATATATATATATATATATATATATATATATATATATATATATATATATATATATTATATCAGCATCTAGGGTGAATTAGCTGCATACTTGGAAACCCGTGCGGGCCTTGGATATATATATATACAGTATATCGATAGATTTGAAGTTGAAATATAAATTGGTGGAAGCGGTCTATCTGCATCGCCACATAAAACAGCGACATTAGCCATCAATAAAAGATCAACGCTCAATAATGAATCAGAATCCGAGTTCGGAAGTGATTCGAGATACGTTGAGGAGATCGGTGGCGGTAAATAAGTAAAATTAGGTTCTTACTTTGGTTGACGCTTTATCGTATTTGAAATGAGGTTTCATCTCAGGCGATTTCTTTCGCTCATTACCCATGCAAATTTATTCTAAATTTTCGCTCAGAAATCAGTTTCGTATATATATATATATATATATATATATATAATATATATATATATATATGATCTAAAATTACCTGTAATTTTTATATGAACACAGTATCTTAACAAAAATTATGCAGTATTTAACAATTTTATTTCAAATAGAGCAACAATAAGAAAAGCAACAATAATTGTTTATTTTAGATGTTCAAAGTGTCCTTCAACTTCAACACATTGTTCACAACGTTCGACTACTGATCGACAAACATCTAAAAGTTAACAGGTAATTTTAGAACACCCATTATATATATATATATATATATGCCTGGTTGTAGTCGAGTAACGACGCTGGGCTGCTCATCTGGAAGTCATTGGATGAATCCCGGCTGGGACTTTGTGATTTCCGACTTCTTTGGTGGGTCGTGGTTCGGATTTCACGTTAAGCTTAGGTCCAAGGTGAGGCAAAATGAACAATTTGGGCGGAAACAAAAGCAGGGTAGCTCGGATATATATATATATATATATATATATATATATATATATATATATATATATATACAGTCGATGATCGATATAGCACGTTCTCGGGACCAGCACAAAATGTGCTTATATAGGTCATTGTGCTTATATGGATAAGACCCTTAGAAGCATTTATTGTACAAAGAGTAATCATTAAATACTGTAATAATAGAGGAATGTGTAATAAAAAACAATAATACTGTATTTAAAATTTCATTTATTCATAAACTACATATACTTATAACATTTATTTAGACAAATAAAAACAATGATATGTATGTACAGTACATTAAAATTTCACAGTACATACATTTATTTCGGAAAATAATCTAAAATTGATGATTGTCGTGTGCTCTTGTTTGTATTATGTAAATTTGAATTGCTTGTTGGATGCTCTTTAACTCCTGAGTTGGTATACCAGTTTTTCAAGAACTCTTTTTACGTCGTCAAGCATAGCAAGTGCTTGCAGTGGAGTAGTGGATATCTCATCAATTTCAACATCTTCGACACTCAGTCTCATCATTTCTTACTTCATTCAGTTCTTCAAAACATTCAAGTTGACGATCGCATTCGATAAACTCTTCATCCAAGTTTGAGCATTCTTCGCTGTTTAAAGGTTCTATTCAGAATCTTCGTTGCATTGAATTGTTTCTCCCTGATTTCAATGGCAAACATTTTCTGAAGCGATTTTGGATAGTGGTCGAGGTCACATTAATCCACGCTGTTTTTAGCATGAGAATGGCATCCAAAACAGTTGCAGATTAGCAGCACTTGAAGAAATTCGTCCTGGCCACTATCTAAGCGTGCAACCAACTTTTCATTAATTGTTTTCGATAGTGTGCTTTAAGGCAGCGAATAATCCCACCATCCATTGGCTGTAGAAGTGACGTTGTATTCGATGGCAAGTAGACAACCTTTACATTTGTTGTTGTGACTTCCTTAGGATGCGCAGGGCACTGATCTAGCAGCAGGAGAATTTTCCTTTTCTTGCGTCGCATTTTCTCGTCCAACTTTATTAACCATTCTGTGAATATAGCTCGAGTCATCCAGGCTGCAGAATTCCGATTCATATGTACTGGAAGTTTGTCTTTCTTGTTCTTCATACACCTTGGATTTCGGCTCTTGCCGATCACTAGCAGAGCTAGTTTTTCAGTGCCAGTCATGTTCGACCGCCAACAAAACAGTTAGTCTTCCTTCTATTTTCCTCCAGTGACTACTTCATCCTTTCTGGCCAGTGTACCATCCGGAGTGGCCCTAAAATACAGTCCTGTCTCGTCAGCATTGAAAATTGCCTCCTCTGGATAACGTCGCAGAAGCTCTGGCCAAACAGTCTTCTTCCATTCTTGGACCCAGATAAATTAGCATCCGCCTTTTCGCCATGTTCTCGTTTGTAGACAATATTGAATCTCTTTTGGAACTTTTGTAGCCAACCGGAAGTAAAGGTGTTTGAAGGAAGATCTTCGGAACCATCATAGATTTCTTCAACTAAAGCCTTAGCTTTCTCTATTAAAAGAGGTCCAGAGAGCTCTGCCTTTTTCTCCCTCGTGACAACAAACCATTCGTACAGTCGCTGCCCCAGATCTGGCAACACTCCTTCCCCGCTTTCTCTTTCGCGAAAGATTTCCATTTTCCAACCTGAGTTTGTTTAACTCCACTTCGTTTCGCAACCATCGGCTAACAATCGTATGATCAATGTTGAATTTACGTGCAACTCAGCTTTCTTTTCACCGTTATGAACCGCCTGAATAACCTTTAGTTTGAATTCTAATGTAAAACTTTTACGTTTTGAAGCCATAATGAACTGTGAGCACAACCAGCCTAATTAACGGAATAATACGCATTCATGGTGTCGCCTATATATAGGTAGTTTCCACCAATCAGCATCTTCCACTGTATGTGTTTTCCACCAATCAGCATCTTCCACGTCCGTGCTTATAGCGAGTTCGTGCTAATAAGATTATTCCTATTAAAATATATATGGAAATTTTTGGGACCGCACGATTAAGTGCTTATATAGATTATGTGCTTATATCGAACGTGCTTATACCGCTCATCGACTGTATATATATATATATATATATATATATATATATATATATATTATATATATATATATATATATATATATCCCACAAATCAAGTCCTGCAAATGAGGCGGGATCCTGAACCGTCGTTCAAACTCAACAAAAGTAACAAAAGTAAGTATATATATATATATATGTGTGTGTGTGTGTGGCACCTATATCGTATACTCTAACATCGTAATGATATATACACCCAGTTTATATATGCTGTGTATATATACATGTCTGTGGTATACATGAAATGTATAGCCTACATGCAGTATACAATATACAAAATATAGTCACAACGACGAACAATACACGCATGGTTAATTCAGTCTTGCATCAATTAATGATTGATAGAACAATTTTTTTTTATGACTGTATAATAAACTTAAATATTACTTCCCACTCACTGCCATTCTAATTCTCATCTGCAGTCCGCAAGTGAGAATGATCGAAATGAGAAGTCCAAATTTGAGGAGAGCGTTTCCCGATTTTGGAAAGGTAAAACGAGTCCGTGACGTAGTTGCTTGCCAGAGGCGTATTTTGTATGAAAATATAACTTATGGAAGGGAAGCCTATAGTTGTTGTTGTTGTTGTTGTTTTGGGGTTGTTTAACCTCTTTTTCATAACGGCAAAGGTCACGCGACGGAGGGGACCTACACGTTTACGTGGGATACGAACCGTGGCTCGCTACATGTGGATGTAGAGGAAGGTCACCCATCTAACTATTACCCAAACCCACTGTCGCTTAACTTTGCTCATTCGCAGGAAACGGTGGTGTTGCGGAAATGGATCGATATGAGAATTGCCTCCTTTGGGATTCTCGCTCGGAAATTTTTCATTTTTGGTCCAAGAATCAAATGGGAATGTGATTGAATGGGAAGAGACCTTAATTTCCGCTTAATGTCATTCCCATTCGCGGTCCGCAATTGAGAATGCGCAAAGTGAGAAATCCATATTTGAGGAAAGAGTTTCTTCATTCAAGAAAGAATGTCACTCCCATTCGCGATCGCGGTAAAGAGGCGCCAAATTAGAATGGATAATATTTCCTAAGTTAATTAACATAACCTAGATCGATTTGAGAATTACCACCTTCGAGATTAACATTCTTGGGTGCGAAATGAGATGAGAATCGCATTGAGGGGGATCGTATCAACTTAAATTTTTCATTTATTCGTTATTTCTCTTCCGCGTGTGCAGAAACGTTCCTTAATAATTATGTCGTTTCTATTCATTTATATACTGCGTGGTCATTGCAGTTAAATGCACCTAATCTTTCGAAATGCATTCGCGTCATTGTCAAATAACGTTTATGATCGTCGCAAATTCCATTTTTTTTTCTTTTGTTGCACTTTATTCTTTAAAGAAGATAAATAAGCTATAGACTTAATGAAAAGTTCTCTTGGTATTAATTTATTATACAGGGTGGCGCAAAAGTCGCGCACTATAGGAAATTTCGGTGTTGACACTAATATATATTCTTTTCTTTTAGGTAGGTGCTACAAATCGATGGATCGGTACGGAATTTAAATTCTGTACCGATTTATCGATTTGTACTATCTCGTATTCCATACATTAAAATCAAGCTCACCCTCTCGTCTATTGTTAATTTCGCGGCCATCCCCTACCTAAAAGAAAAAAAATAATAGAGTAAACACTGAAAATCCGTATGGTGCGCGACTTTTGCGCCACCCTGCGTATGGAGGTCCTCGCAAAACTTTTAAAATCCGCAACAAAGGTGCAGATTTCCACTAAAATTATTTTGAAATTGTTAACTTTCCTCTTCATGAAGTAACCGTCAGTCAGTGGATGTGGAAACTGAAATTCAGCTTTGTTTTTTACCCCAAATTTAGCACTGTGCTTGTCCAAATTTTCGTCTTAGTTATGTTTGGCCCAGTTTCTTATTTAATATTTGAATTTTAGACCATGCAACACTAACTTATAATAACACAGTGTATATATATATATATATATATATATATATATATAGATATATATTATATATATATATATATACACACACACAACACACACCAGCGTGTCCCAAAGAAATGTATACCCACTTTGTTCGATAATACCAGCTATGAGGATAATAAATATATTACCTTTTATATGTTTTTAATAAAGAATTTTCTCCTGAATCTAAATATGTAATTATTTTTATTAAAAATTGAAGAACAAAAAAGTTACAGATGTTTAAATTAGAATTATTATTTTCGAGACTTCATGTGCGATATTTTCTAATATTTTAACCGACTGTTTTGAGATACTTATGTTTAGTGTTGATATTGAAGCATAAATGTTGTAATTATTAGTTAATTCAAAAAATTTACAAATTCCATGGTTAAATGACACTTTATCTAAGATGTTCAAATTGTCGTTAGAAAAGAACAAACGTCGCAGAGTTATAAGATGTTAGATAAGGTTAGAGCAAAACTGTAGTCTTGCCTAATTAGAATTCAACGAAATGGCTAGGCTAAGTTAGGCATTAAACATAAGTATCTCAAAACAGTCGGTTAAAAGGCAGGCCAGGCCATAAAAAAAAATATTAGAAAATATCGCACATGAAGTCTCGAAAATAATAATTCTAATTTAAACATCTGTAACGTTTTTGTTCTTCAATTTTTAATAAAAATAATTACATATTTAGATTCAGGAGAAAATTCTTTATAAAAAACATATAAACAGTAATATATTTATTATCCTCATAGCTGGTATTATCGAACAAAGTGGGTATACATTTCTTTGGGACACGCTGTATATATGTATATATATATATATATATATATATATATATATATATATATATATATATATATATATATATACACTAAGAATGAAGTCTCAAAGAAATGTCAAGTGTTTGCCAAGGAAAAAAGTGTTTGACAATCATAGAAGATATGTTTGCTTATTTAATGAGTAATTTGAAAAAACAATTTTGATAATGCAAATACTTTTACTTGTTTTATATATATTATATATATATATATATATAGATATATATATATATATATATATATATATATATATATATATATATATATATATATATATATATTACAAGCGTGTGTGCGTGTGTTAAGAGTTTAAAAAAGTATATAATGTAGCTATAAAATATATTGTACTGAGTATACATGTACATTTTCTAATGCTTGGAAATTTTGCGTAATTGTCCACAATGTAATATTATTATGCAGTAGAGCGTATAATCTCTCTACATTTTATGTATCCATAATGAACGTAGTCCGAAATAAAACGATAAGTAATGGCTAAATAAAAGTATGAATTGTATCAGTGTACAGTTTTATTACTAGAATTAGAGTCATTCTAACTGTTACTTACGAGTGTCGAGCCTTACACAAAAATGATGAACTGTATGATGAGAAATTTTAATTAAAAGGTAAAAGATTATTGATTCTTGGCAACTCTGAGGCGTCCACGGCTTCCTATTGGTCCAGATTACTGTAAACAAGATAGAAACGTAGCCAATCAGAGAGAGGAATCCGTGACAAAGTTATACCATTGGTTGGTTCCCATGGGAGTTTTTCATGATTGGTTTGTCAAGAAATCTGATTTGGAAGACTCTTGCACTATATTAGATAGGTAAAGGAGGGCAAGTTGGCTACATAAAACCAGTGCCAGTATGATGTTGCTTCGAAACAAGCAATTTCTATCCGATTTTTCTTCGACGCGCATCGAAAAAATATAAAAATAAAAACAAATTTGAAAATGCAATATATATATTTATTATATATATATATATATATATAACCTAACTTAATTTAATCTAACCCACAATATACTTGTATACTTGCCAATCGAATGTCAAAAGTCGATCATATGTCGTAATCTCGTGTATATATATAAATATATATATATATATATATATATATATATATATATATATACTGTATATGATAAATGTATATCCATTTATTTTAAGATTTATTTTATCATAGCTCACGCTAGCAGCCTTAATTATTGAGCAAAAATTGTTTGTAAGAGGTGCGTGCAGTCGTGAATCCTGAATTACAAATTCAAAAGGTATCTATTTTTTATGGGCTTTTTATTACTTTACATGTTCAGATTGACTGCCTACAACGAGCAGTTTAATGCAAATGGCTTACACACATGCACGCCTGTCATATTCATACAGACGTGTATATATACATTATTTGTATGTGTGTGTGTGTATGTATAAGGCTTTATGGAGTAATTTTCTGTATACCTGAAGGCAAATGCTTATGAGGAATTTATTTTTTTTACATCATTTGGGTTCGCCATTTATATGCATGCACCTAATTGCTTAAGTTCGTTGTATCCATATGAATTTATGGTCAATTCTCGCCCGCGTTTCTCCATTCTCATACAATATACTTTCCTCATTGGTTAAGGTTAAGAGACGTTATGTTACGTAGTTAATTAACGTAACATAACACAATCTCTCCTTACTTAACCCGAACCAATGAGGAAAATCTTGTATCTTAAGACATAGGTAGGGAGACAAATGAGCTGTGTGTGTGTGTGTGTGTGTGTGTGTATAATCCCTCCTATATTTAAAAAAACGGGTGTGCAAATTTGATTTTATAAATATTGCCTGGCGAATGCACTTTTATTTTAGAGTAGACCCTAATACTGTTTGAACATTGCGCCATGCATTCACTAAATTTTAAATGCACGAACAAAAATGCGGTATATACAGGGTGTCTCATAACATATGGGACACACTTTCAGGATGGATTTAGGACCTGAAAACAATGAAAAAAGTTTATATAAACATAGGCCCGAAATTGCTTTGTTTCCGAGTTACAGCCCGTTATGCGTTCCAGCAAGTATCCGCCTTACCTTTAAAGGAAGTGCTCAAAATGACCGCATTGCGCTTGAATACACGCCTGAACACGCCTCGTCATAGACTGCCTGATGCGTTCAAACATTCCAGGTATTGCTCGGACTTTCTGGCATCCTTGTTCTACACGTTGGCGAAGCATTTCAACGTTGTCAATGGGTGTCACGTAAACGATAGATTTCAGATAATCCCACAGATAAAAATCGAGTGGATTCAGGTCCAGGGAGCGGGCAGGCCATGGAATGGGTCCTCCACGGCCTATCCATTTATCAGGGAAATGGTCATCCAAATGATCTCTGGCTACTCGACTAAAATGAGGCGGAGCGGCATCATGCATAAACCACGTACGACGTCGGACACCAAGAAGAATTTCATCTAGTAAATCGCTTAAATCATTCCTTAAAAAATTGGAATAGGATTCTCCTGTTAATCTTCTAGGCAAAACAAAAGGACCGATTAAGTTGTCGGCAATAAGTCCTGCCCATACATTGATACTAAATTGTTGTTGGTACCTTGACTGGATGATTGCATGCGGATTCTCTTCGGCCCAGTGATGAGTGTTGTGAAAAGTGATCACGCCATTTCTTGTGAAGGCAGCCTTATCAGAAAACAAGACGGAGGATAGAAAAAGAGGATCGCGAGTACACCGTTGAAGGAACCAAGTACAAAAAGCCTCTAGTGGTGGGAAATCAGCTTCAGTAAGCCTTGTACTTTCTGAATGTGATATGGGTAAAGCTGTTGTTCCCGTAAAATTCTCCACACAGTTGTGTATCTTACACCCTCTGCTGCTGCTATCCTTCGGGTGCTGACACCAGGATGTTCCTCCACGCGATTCAGGACCAGCTCCTCCAACTCAACAGTTCTGGCGCTGATTGATCTACCACCATCTGAAACTCGCTTGTTGAATGATCCTGTATCACCAAGACGCTCGTTTATTCTCTGAAAGGTCTTCTTATCTGGCAGACGGCGATTCGGAAACCTTTCCGCATACAGACGTCTTGCTGCGGCTGCATTACACTCGGCAAGTCCATACATGAGATGCATGTCTGTCATTTCTCTGTTTGAATAAGCCTCCATTCTCACTTCAAATGCACACTATCACTGAATAGCACAAAAACTTTTAAGGTTTTTTTTTCACTGGATTGCACTTATTCACGGTAAGAAGTTACGAATACGAACAGTGAAACACCGCGATGCACCTCTGACTGACTGATGGCTCTTCACTCAACGATATTGAAACATGTCATAGAGTGTACGAAACATTACAATCAGCAAGGCCATACATGAAATAAGTCTCGTACACACTGACATTGTCGGCAAGCAGTGTTTGTAAACAGTTTGTGGAAAGAATTACTGGGACACAAAACGGGCTATAACTCGGAAACAAAGCGATTTCGGGCATATGTTTATATGAGATTTTTTCATTGTTTTCAGGTCCTGAATCCATCCTGAAAGTGCGTCCTACATGTTATGAAACACCCTGTGTATATATGTAGGGGCTACTGAAGTGGCAGAGACGTTTTCAAATACTTTAGCAATATTCCATCAAAACAAACACGACCAAAATGACGTCACACAAGCACGAGTAAGATGACGTCACATCGCGAGGATCCACTCAAGGCATGTCCTTATGTTTTGCCTCACACCTCAACTTCGTTACAAGGACTTCTGGACGCGGCTAGATCTCTCTATTCGAACAACAGCAGTGACAAGCAAACCATCGCCATGTGAACACCATTTGTGTGGGCCCCATATTGGCCTCTTGTCATTCACCTAACTTTATATAAAGACTAATCGTCGCCCGTTATCAATAATATTGAAGTCATCATTCAAGTGTACACATTATTTTAACTGTAAACAATCAACATATTCGGTCTCATTCATAACTCGTTTGTTTTGCTTAATAAAAGGAAGAAAACTCATTCTATCAATCAACCTAATTAATAACTTAATTAATAACATTATTTGATCTGCAAAGATCTGGTGACCTCGGCCTAAGCATTTATCATTAACAATCAATCATTAACAATTATCAATCAATTATTATCATCATTCTTATTATAGTACCGATTTACTTATTAAACATGGTTCCTATAAAGTGGTAACTATATATATATATATATACACATTTCGGGCTCATGTTAGAGTTCCCTTTACTATCGTCTAATTAAATTACAGTAAAAAAGGGGCTTTGATAGACACGATGATATTTCATGACTAAAAAAAAAATTTTTTAAAATATGAGAAAAACCTTTCATATAGAGTCAGAATCCTCCTGAAATAGGTTTAATTTCTGTAATGTGTTTATATATGAATACCTGCTTCCCTGTAAAATTATATACAGTATTGAATATATATATATATATATATATATATATATATATATATATATATATATATATATGGGATGATTTTCACAATTAAACACGTGAAATGAAAGAATGATAGAAACCCACACGGGAAAAGAAAAATTATTCCAAGGCCTTTCGTGTATTCGGAAGTACACCTCGTCAGGGAATGCCCTGATGAGGTGTACTTCTGAATACACGAAAGACCTTGGAATAATTTTTTCCTTGTGAGTTTGTATCATATATATATATATATATATATATATATATATATATGTGTGTGTGTGTGTGTGTGTGTATGTGTGTCGAGACCTTTGAATTAAGACGTTTTTTTGAAAGATCCATCCTCATGCAGAAGTGGAGCTTTTCTTGTATAGCGTCAGACATATCTAGTTAATCTGCATTCAAATATTTTAATTATACTAAATGTTACAGATATGTCACTGAAGTTTACACATATTCTGAGTATAGCTTTGACAAAGAAAATTTCAAAATAGCGTTGATAATTGTAAAATTAACGCGTGTTTCTTTGTTAATAATTAATTTAGGTTCGATCTACAATGATACTGGTCAGTTTGAGGTACTTGCTTACTATTTTTAACACGGTACATTGCTGCTAAAGTTTTCTTTAAATGCTCATCTTTTAAAATCGTGAATCGAATAAAAATAAAAAATAATGATAAATTGAACAAACCAAAAATTTTAAAATAAAGTTAAAAAAGAACCCTTTCTTTTGAAAAATAAAACGTAAAAATAATTTAGTTACCCTTCTGTTATAAAAGGATATACAGTACAAATGTAAACGGACGAAAATTTAATGTACTTAATGCGTGATGTAACTCAGCAATTAATAAGTTTTTTATAATAAAAAGTAGCCATTGTCTGTCCGAAGCTAGTTTGAGAAATTGGGAGAGGGTGTAGTGGTGGGCATGCTGCACGTAATGTATTTGGTTCACCCAGTTTAAAAAAGATTTACTTTTCTCAGTTGGTGGCGTTACTGCCCGTCTCAGTGCCCTAAGTTTGACGAAGGACGTAAAATAGATCAACAACTAGTCTATATTAAAACAATTTGAAAATATTTGGTTGAACAGGGTAATTCATCCATTAATTTATTATTGTATAGATATGATATACCATATATCTATATACAATAGGGTCAGTATAGTACCTACTGTATGTTTGGCCAGGTAGCATGCTTTTAACGTCCATTTGTACACGATACGATATAAAAATCTTGTCTAAAGTGGCACCAACACAACAAGCTTACTTCTTCAGTATAAGCTCTGTCTTTTTTCTTCAGTGGACCATGCACCGAAGCACATTTTAACAAAGAAAATCTTGTTAAATAAATGAATAGGAGAAACTAAGAGGGCGATCTTTAAAATTACACTATGCGCATTATGATCAAGTTCACTAAGATGATGCTCCTCATAACAAAGAAATCATCTAGTTGAAAAAAATATAAAAAAATCTCTTTAGGTTGGTGTTTGATAATGCATTCTTTGCTGAAGGTATAGTAAGTTCTTTGTTAATTTAACGTTTTTTTTTCGGAGTGTGGCCATAGATGATAATTTTTAAAAAAAATTTAAAGATAGGCTTCATTCAGTCCTCCTACTTTTTAAATTAATTTCTATTTACTTTTCCAGTTTCACACTGAATTGGTTTTGCATTTAAAGGTTTCTTTATCCATATACGTCGTGTGACGTCGTTGCTTCAAACCACGCTTATGTATGACTGCTCAGTGCTCATGGCCGAGTGGGTAGAGAAGCCGTTTGCAAATTTCTCTATATATTTCTTCAGAGAGGACGGTTCGAGTTCCATTCAAGTAATATCAAGTTATATTACCTTTTGTTTGTAATATTTTTAGAATTAAAACTCAATTTTTACTATTATTCTGTTCTCGATTAACATGTAAGAATTAACTTGCGTGTAATAACACTGTAAATGAAGATGAACAGAAAGGGGATTTAACTAATATTTGTTCCATTAGATGGCGTAACACATTCAAATAGATTGCTTTGATATAAGTCGACTAGTCAAAGAGCTGTATAATTATATTGGCTTCAATTGACATAGCGTTATTTGTATTTTTTTTTTCCAAATTGTATGTATATTGACGAATAATTCAAATACCAAGTAAATGGTGCCCCTTTGAAATGCATTTAAATGCTGCACGTTAAGGAGCTAATAACGTGTTTAAGATTAAGATGTGTTAAAAAAAATGTAAAATGATGTTTAGCGTGATCTTTAGACTCTAAACACAGACATACAGGGTGTCCCATAAGTCCGGCATCATAGGAGAAATTCATATTTTTCTATTTCTATAAACCATAACTCATATTTTTCTCTTTCTACAGGCCATAATGTCTGTGAGCAAGGAAGAACGAATCCAGATAATTCTACTCATAGGAAATCGGAGTCAAAGAGAGGCCGCTGCTGAATTTAACAGACTGCATCCAGACCGCGAGCCAATAACACAGAGTTGTGTTAGCAGACTTGTTGCAAAGTTTAAGGAAACAGGATCCATAGAAGATAAACCACGCAGTGGACCTTCAAGGAGGTCCACTGACGATGATACAGCGACTGCTATCCTAGCTCATTTTAACAGAAGTCCCAATAAGTCTCTTCGGCGATTGTCCGCCGAGACAGGAGTGTTGAAAAGTAGCATCCATCGCATTCTTCAGGCTCACAAATGGCATCCATATAAACTTCAGATCCTACAGAAATTAAGCGAAGATGATGATCCCGACCGGCGGATGGAATTTTGTGAATCGGCTACGGAACAATAAAACAATGGTGGACATATTGTGCACGTTCTGTAAATAAAAGCTTTTGTTTTGCCTTTTTTTATTATTTTTCCTATGGTGCCGGACTTATGGGACACCATATATATATATATATATATATATATATATATATATATATATATATATATATATGCAGACAATCTAACTATGAAGCTTAAAATTATCTACTTCCAATAAAAATTTTCGTGAGATAATTTTAACGAATACATCTCAGAATTATCAAATTTCCTAATTACCAGTTCATGAAAATGTGCGTATATATGTCATTGCAGTTTCAGTTTATTGCATGCACCAGTTGCACCACAGCCATAAGTTCATGCATGAAGAAAAATGTGTTTCACTTTATTAGTACAGAAAAAACAAAAAATTCTCATTATTTTCATACGGAGGTTTTTATTAACTTGCAATTAACAATAGTTAATGAAGTATGAATTCGTATCAGCGTACAGTTTTCTTACTAGAATTAGTCATTCTAACTTTTACTTACGAATGTCGAGCCTTATACAAAGCTCAAAAATCCATCAAAGAATAGTTAAAAGTGTAATATATATATATATATATATAAGGGTACTTAAAAAATGTTACCACTTATATGGCGCGAATATGTCATTGCTTACCACTTATATATATTTTTTTGTTGTTGTTGTTTATTTGCTTGTTTTTTTGTTTTTGTTTATTTGCTTGTTTTTTTTTAATAATGATGTTTTTTTCATAGATTGTGTGAGTGATTGATGAGTGGGGGTTACATAAACAAAAAAAAAACCAGCAATGACATATTAGCACCATATAAGCGGTAACATTTCTTTGAAGCACCCTGTGTATATATAGCATGCACTTTTAACTATTCTTTGATGAATTTTTTAATTTTTTAATTCTTTATAGTGAGTAATATTTAATCAATTTCATTTTACTTGTTCAGGGCAGCTTTAATTCCTTAATTATTTTGATATAAAATGGCTTAGTGTTCATAATTTATTAATTTTCATAAATTCTTTTATGTTCCAAACTTACTGTCTGTCACTTCTTCGAAAGTAGTGACTCCCCGCGCTTATCATATATTATTACGTAAAATTAGTTTTAATGTACACGCATGGACTCTTCATATAAAATCTGCTTCGTGCAGGCGGTTTCACTCCGAAATCGCTGACTTGTGGATTTGGTGTGATAGGACAGTAATTATCTTTTTCCGAGAATTCAAAATCTGTATTAAAGTAAATTCGTGCCCATTATCCGCTCTTGATTGATTCGTATCACGGGTGAGAAATTCATTCGGATTTTCTCTTTCATTTTCCTGTGGTTTAGGGGTACTAAATACAAAGCGCAATTTTTCTTTAAGCCAGGGGGTCCCCAACCCGTAGCCCGCGGAGGGTTTCCAAGGTACCCGTGTATACCATAATCAGAAACTCTATGCTAAGTATAGTTCGGGACTTTTTAGCCGCGAAGACAACAATTTAATAATTAAAATTCTCTTCTGCAGAGTTAGAATATCATAAATCAATTGTAATTTTAAAATTTTAATCATTACATTTTAAGTCAAATGAGAGTAGACACCTTTGACGTCATTAGAATCACCTAATAATAGCGCGCGACTTGCCAACTTATCGTAACCTGTGTTTACTGAGGAAATCTCTCTATTTATAAGGAACTACAGAGGGAATTTTAGCTCCAAATCGGATGAATGTAGAATTATTATATTACTTCATGTACCGTATTCTACCAAGTGATATTTTTTGAAATTCTAACGTGTTTATATATATATATATATATATATATATATATATATATATATATATATATATATATTAGTGATGTAGCGGATGTCATTTTTTCCACATCCGCGGATGCGGATGTGGATGAGGATGTTTGATTTCAACATCCGCAGATGCGGATGCGGATGCGGATGTCTACATTTTCGTTATTTTTTAGGATATATTCGAGATTTGTTGTGTTTAACGTATATAATAAGTTATTATATAGAGAGAGCTGTAGCTATAATGTAGTATAATTGATTAATTGTACAATAATTGCTGTACTTTTCTCTGAACATATAAAATAATATCAAGCATCTAACTAATATAGAAATCAATTAGTGAATTCGTCTGCAAATAAATTCGTTATATTTTGTTGAGTTTCAGCCACAATTAGAAACCATAATTGTGTTACCAGGATGCGGGACGTGAACCCAACTCAAATGCACCCCACCGACCTCTTTCCCCAACCTCCACCCTTATAGAAAGAGATCTTTAATTAGCTTGATAACTATTTATATTGAGTTTAAAGTTTTATTAGGCATATTTATAAATGAGTAATTAAAATAAAGTAAACTAAGATGTTCATCGTTTAATATTCAAACTTAATTATAGGAAGGTTATGCTTAAGGAACATTAATTTTTTGCCTTTTCTGCTGCCAGTCTGTTTCTCTTTTCATCATATATTAATCCAGCACTGCTAAATAATCTTTCGCTTGGTACGTTTGTTGGAGGACAGGCTAAATGTTTCCTTGCAAGTTTACTCAAGTATGGATAGATATTCTGCGTATTTTTCCACCAACTAATAGGATTGTCACATGCAGCCAGGCGTTTTTCTTGGTGATAGCTCTCGATCATTTTTACTACATCTTTTGACATCGCGTAGGTCTCGTCATTGCTGCTTGACTCAAGAAACTGAGAGACAGATTCTGTGATAGATTTGCTTGTTGAAGGTGTTGGTTCTGTCACTGAAACTTTTATTCTTTTGGTGGGTGGCGAAGCGACAGATTCAAGAGATTGAAGCTCTTCAACTGCTTTGCCAAGTGATGATTTAACTCGTTATAATGTACTAGTGAAAATAACTCAGCTTTGTAACGTGGATCTAAGTAGGTTGCAAGAGAGTAACTTCATACAAGAACAGCCTCTCGTCTTGTTGCTTGCATCACTTTTGCGCACAATGAACTAGTTCTATTAATATAGTAGAATTTGATAATTTCCGCTTATTAATGACATTTTATCTCAACGGTCTACATCCGCACGACATCCGCAGTCCAAAGTGCGGATGCGGGTGCGGATGCGATAAAATGTGCGGATGTTCCGCGGATGCGGATGCGGATGTGACCTACATCACTAATATATATACACACACATCCGGTGCTAGTGTCGGAGGTCCGGTGCTAGTGTCTCCGAGCAACTGATACAATGAGCAAACCAACATAACTAAGCTACAACCGTCTGTCAAAGTCTCCGCACTAGTGATCACGACCTCTATTTGCGCCTCTGTGGTGTAGTGGTTAGCGTCGCTGACTACGAATCCATCGGCCCCGGGTTCGAGACCCGATGGCAGCCGGCGCGCAGCAAAACCCAGCTGTTCATCCTTCCACACAAAGAAAGTGGTTGGTAGATAAATGGGTACCCTAGGTGGCCTAGTGGTTAAGACGCTGGGCTGCTGATGGGGCGTGGTTCGGATTCCACGTTAAACTGTAGGTCTAAGGTGGAGTGAAAAGCTTGACCTTCGTCAGAATGAACAATATATATAACAGTATATAACAATATATATATATATAGTACTGTGCAAAAGTCAGAGACCACTGTCGATCTGATAACTATTAGATAATTAATCTGTTGTATGAAAATTGGTTTTGATACTAAAATACATATTAACTAGAACCTCTGGTTCATATTAACGTATAACTAAGTTATTACTTAAGTGTATAAAGTTGTATAAGCTGGATGACCCTCTAGTCTGCATAAATTGGACTTGAGGATTGATTCATTATATTACTTATAAGTTATAATAACGCATGTGTTTAAAAATCTAGCGAACTATTACTGATGGATCTGCAGTAAATGCTCCTAAGCTATTGTTATATCAATATTTACAATTAAAAGTATTGACATACAAATTTATCCAAAAAGTTTCTCATTATAATCTTAATTCATGCTGTTTTTTTTCTTTCACAGGCTTAAGAAATGACAAAAAGTACAATTTCTGATGAAATTAGATATAAAATAATACATTTGCATGGTGAGGGACTGAGTCAAAGAAAAATAAGTGAATCTACAGGCGTTTCCAAAACTGGTGTACAAAAAATCTTGGCTCGTCACAGCTCAAATGGAACCCCAGCTGATCGCTCTAGATCAGGGAGGCCCTCTAAGCTTTCTCCATCTGATCTACAATATCTAAAGATTATTTCCCTTCGAGACAGACGCAAATCCAGCACTTCACTCGCCACAGATCTCGAGAAAACAATAGGTGTCTCAGTTGATCCCTTTACTGTATGAAGGAAACTTAACTCAGTAGGTCTTAAAAGACGTGTTGCAGCAAAAAAGCCACTTTTAAGGAATGGAAATAAAGAGAAGAGAAGAAAATGTGCTTTGGAACACAAGTATTGGACATCTGAGACCTACTGAATTAAGCTTCCTTCGTACAGTAGAAGGATCAACTGAGACACCTGTTGTTTTTTCGAGATCCGCTGCAAGTGAAGTGCTGGATTTGTGTCGTCTCGAAGGGAAGTAATCTTTAGATATTGTAGATCAGATGGAGAAAGCTTAGAGGGCCTCCCTGATCTAGGGCGATCAGTGGGGCTCCATTTGAGCTGTGACGAGCCAAGATTTTTTGTACACCAGTTTTGGAAACGCCTGTAGATTCACTTATTTTTCTTTGACTCAGTCTCTCACCATGCAAATGTATTATTTTATATCTAATCTCATCAGAAATTGTACTTTTTGTCATTTCTTAAGCCTGTGAAAGAAAAAAAACAGCATGAATTAGGATTATAATGAGAAACATTTTGGATAAATTTGTTCTGCAGAATTTAAGTGAATATGTCAATACTTTTAATTGTAAATATTGATATAACAATAGCTTAGGAGCATTTACTGCAGATCCATTAGTAATAGTTCGCTAGATCTTTAAACACATGCGTTATAAGTAATATAATGAATCAACCCTCAAGTCCAATTTATGCAGACTAGAGGGTCATCCAGCTTATACAACTTTATACACTTAAGTAATAACTTAGTTATACGTTAATATGAACCAGAGGTTCTAGTTAATATGTATTTTAGTATCAAAACCAATTTTCATACAACAGATTATCTAGTAGTTATCAGATCGACAGTGGTCTCTGACTTTTGCACAGTACTATATATATATATATATATATATATATATATATATATTAACTGCAAACAACACACAGTATAATTAATGTAAAGAACGACGCTTGTGTAGAAGAACGTTCCGCACAAGATGAGGAGGGAGAACGAACAAATGAAAAATGAGGTAACCACCCGGGAATCGAACCCGGGATCTTCCGATTGCCGGTCAGATATGCTATCCACTACATCATGGGCCTCGATTAATCAGAAGTCGTAATTCTCCTACATACGAGCAGAAACCAATGCCCTGAGGGGGCACCTTCGCATGCCGTACATATATATACATTTTAACTGCAAACAACACACAGTATAATTAATGTAAAGAACGACGCTTGTGTAGAAGAACGTTCCGCACAAGATGAGGAGGTGCCCCCTCAGGGCATTTGTTTCTGCTCGTATGTAGGAGAATTACGACTTCTGATTAATCGAGGCCCATGGTGTAGTGGATACCATATCTGACCGGCAATCGGAAGATCCTGGGTTCGTTTCCCGGGTGGTTACCTCATTTTTCATTTGTTCGTTCTCCCTCCTCATCTTGTGCGGAACGTTCTTCTACACAAGCGTCGTTCTTTCCATATATATATATATATTAATATATATTAATATATATATTGTTTGCGATTGCGGATACTTGTGGTGTTTGGTCCAGTTTGTGTAGAGCACGCCTAAAGTAGTACGAGTGTGACTGTGATTGATACAGGTAAATAAAACTATCTAGTCTACCTACCTACCTACCTACCTACAGTGCATATGTTTATTCCAAAAATTTTTTTTCTATTTTTCCTGAAAAGCAGTACATTGTAAGGGGTCAAATGATAGCTCAAACCCTAGGAAAGCAAGTGTCCAAAAGTTATGGGTAACTAGCAATTTTCACGATTTTCACATGCGAAAAAGGAGGTGTTGCACTTGTCACTAAAAAATTTTGTTTTCATTTTGAATTTAGGGAGGTCAATTGTACAAAACCTGAAATGTGCCTCTTGATCCGTTACACTTTGCCCAATGACGCTACACGCTACTGAATATAGACTTTCAGGGTAGATATAAGCATGTTTCTGAAATGCTAAGATTACTAAATGCATTCAAAGGCAAATTGAACGTATGGAAGGCACATATGTCGAAAGAATCTCTCCATCACTTTCCAAGTTTAAAGGAAATTGTTCATATGGTCAGATTAGCACGTTGACTCTCAAACTTCTGTTAACCACCTCGGAATAGCTTCAGCAAGAATTCAATAAAAGATTTCAAGAATCCAAAACATTGAACCAGTGGTTACATTTTTAGTAAATCCTTTCAATGCGGTTGACATTTCTGAAACTGCAGTTACAATTATGACTTTGTTTCAGACTCAAGCTGATGAATTTGAACCCGAAATTATAAACGTGCAAAGTGATTTAGTTTTAAAATTGAATTCGAAGGATAAATCTTTTTGAAATCTTGTTGACAAAAACAAATACCTACTTCTAAGAAGTGCAACTCCGAAGATAAATTCTTGTTTGGATCAGTCTACCTCACCGAGTCTTATTCTACGATATGAAATGCGTAAAATCGAAATGCCGATCCAAATTAACCGATTCACATTTGATGTTTGTCTCTTCATACAGCCTTGGTTACACTATGTTAGCAGAGAAGATGCAGTGCCAAGTATCTCACTAATAAGAGAAACCTCTCTTCTATTTAATGAAACCCGTACAATGGAGCCGCTTTTGTGCGCGCTGTAGAAAATATATAATTTTTGGAGGAATGTTGGTTGTGATATAGTTCTTTGCGAAATCTGCGAGTATCTTGCTGGGATGATTAACTATAGGACCAGTTACTTTTATGTAGGCCTATTAAAGTTTTTTGACACCCCATTGTTATTTAGTTTGAAATAAAATATACAAGTCTTTGGATTATATGTAGAATTCGGACCCCAGGTAACCCTAATGGAGAATACAGACCCCAACTTTCCCCTAATGTAGAATCCAGACCCCAACTTTCCCCTAATGTATAGGTTATAGAAGCCAGACCCCAAACGAATCGTATAAGGACATCAATAAACAATTTAAAGGTTCATAGAAAATTTTATTATTATTATCACAAATAAAAACCATTAAAATCACACAATTGTAAAATCTTATATCAAATGTAGAATTCGGACCCCAGCCTTCTTTAGTTAGCTTTATAAGGCTAACTAACGAAAATATCACAACCTAACCTAACCAATCGTTAGGTTAACTGTACGCCTTTGACGATTGGTTAGGTTAGGTCATGATATTTTTGTTAGTTAGCCTTATAAAGCTAACTAAAGAAGGCTGGGGTCCGAATTCTACATTTGATCCAATCTTATTAAGTGAAAGTTTAATTAAAAGGATATTGTGAAAAAATGGTATCACAAAATTGGAAAAACGTATTGTTTATGTGTCTTTCATGCCACATAAATTCGTCTAAGTATGAATTTAAGTGTGATCTCCTACATCCATGCATTGATTTAATAAAACTTTTTTGGCGATTCCAATAGCTTTCAATAGTTTGTGTGTGTACTAGAGTATTTATGTCAACAAAACAAAGCGAATGATTAAAGAATAGTTAAAGCGTAGCTTAAACATGGCCTCGGATGTTAAGGCAAATGTAGAAACTCAAATAGTTAAAGAGTAGCTTAAACAAGCCAAATGGAGAATACAGACCCCAACCTTCCGCTAATGTAGAATTCGGACCCCAACCTTGGTAGGGGTCCGAATTCTACATATGATCCAAGTCTTTTTTTCTGTAAACACCTATTTTAACTAAAATGCTACACATGTAGCCCGTTTTACCCTACCAGTGGGGTAAAATGGGTATGTCTCCCTCCTTTGGGAAAGACAGATTCGCACACTAATAGTTAACAATGAAAAACAGTCAACCATAATAATTTAAAGCAGGCACGATAAGGCTTATGTGAGCAGAAAAATCAGATTGTTTGAGGCAGGAACATAGGAGTTACAAATAATTTAGCACTAAATACCCTGTTTGGGGCCTGTTGTGTCCCACTCTCCCCTGTTATACTCATATAATGCCTCTTTATTAGGTTTACAAATAGTCTTACATTCATGATGCCGCTGTATGAGCCAAAATTCTCAAGGTAGCTCGCCACTCCAAAAAGATTGTGATCCTTGTTTTAAGCAGTTTGACCCTTTTTCCCGAATCATTTGTACATTTATTGTTGCCGTTTCTTGATGGTCCATTATTTTCTTTTTTTTTTCGCAGTGTAAACAAAACCTGAGTTACTTTTTATGCTTTCTACTACAGTTATTAATGTCAATTTTAAATATATTATATGCATATTGTTATTAAATTTATCTGTAAACACGTTCTACATACTCTAACTCAGACTCAGTGGTCGCTAACTCTAGGTACGAGACATTTACATATATTCTCTGTAAACGAATTAATTACACTGCTCAACAAAGATTCTGTTCCTCTGGTAGTGTTGGGTGTTCCTTACTGACTTTTTAGTGCTGATTTCGAAAATAATAGTGAAATTTTCCATCACCCGCAGTTATATATATATATATATATATATATATATATAAATTATTTATATATATTATCCCGCACGACCACGCCCGTTCCAGTGTTTCTAGTTGTATCCCCATCTGCTGGCAAACCACTGGTCTCCCTATTAATTACAATTCATCTCACTGCTATTTTAGCCATTTTCAGTGCCACAGTACCATCTTCGGTCCCAGTACCTTCCGAAAAGTGAGCTCTAATGCTGTCAATTATACCTACATATTCCTGTTTTTGAAATAAAATTCAAATTCAATTTGTTCAAAAACTGTTGGTGATGGAAACATTTCGCATCCATATTCGTATTCTTTGTGCAAAAATTTACCAGAATTACCCTATTTTACTTGAGGAACAGGAAAAAGTTCAAATTTGTTGTCCAGTGTTACCAGTTGCTCCAAATGGAGTTATCTCATCAAACTAGTCAAATGAACAAGATCATAAACCGATGAAGAAAGTCATTCAGCTTTTTAACAGTGTGTGTACTACTAATTAAAATTTAATAGTATATCAGGATCACCTGAAGATCAGGCCCCCCAGCCTTCTTTAGTTAGCCTTATAAGGCTAACTAACGAAAATATCACGACCTAATCTAACCAATCGTTAGTCGTTATATTTTCGTTAGTCAACCTTATAAAGCTAACTAAAGAAGGCTGGGGGCCCTGATCTTCGGGTGATCTGTATATCACCCGAGTACCCTACTTCCTACTTTCTAATGAAAAACAATGTATCTGACTACCGTCACATATTTCACGCGAGTAAGCTGACTATTGATATATTAACAGTGCATTGACTAGTGACTTAAGATTTACTGACAGAGTATATGACTACTCTTACTTATTTTACAAAAATAATCTGACCGTATTTATATATAAAATGTACAAATATTTTAGCTACCTTTCTATTTAAAAAAAAAAAGACATAGGGATCACCTGAAGATCAGGGCCCCCAGCCTTCTTTAGTTAGCCTTATAAGGCTAACGAAAATATCACGACTTAACCTAACCAATCGTTAGGTCAACTGTATGCCCCTGACGATTGGTTAGGTTAAGTCGTGATATTTTCGTTAGTTGGCCTTATAAGGCTAACTAACGAAGGCTGGGGGCCCTGATCTTCAGGTGATCCACATATAGTACAAACAGTTTAATGTGCTGATGTAAGGTAATTTGGTGATCATTATGTTTGATATAATAATTTACGCGTTTCTTCTAAAACTTTTCAAATGAGTTTACAACTTTGGCGGTTTTGTATACTCGTATATTAAAATTAAAATAGTTTGCCGATTCTGGATTGAAAATATAAATTATTCACTAATGAATGTCATTATGCAAACATGGCGTGCTCGGTTTATGCAGTAAAACCATTATATATGATACTTATTTTGGGTAAGTGTCATGTAAATTTTTATGTAATTCTACCTACTTCATCCATACATTCGCCAAGTACTTGCAGATTTATTTTGTATAATGACCAATGTAATACACAGAATCTTTGTAAATGTACGCAGAAACATTACTGCGAGCTACTAATACTACATGTATTTCTACAGATTCTGTACTTTGGTTGCATTTTACAGATGTGATATGTAACGATTTACAGATTACCTCGGTATTATTACATACAGTAGTCAGTATCTGTAAATGAAACCGACACTATCTGTAATTTTTACAGAAAGTACGTGCAAAAATTGCTGCCAGATAATACTTGTAAATTTATAGTAAAATTTCTAACAGTGTGCTTGCATTCTTCGTTTGTCTTGGAAATTAATATTTCTTTTAAGTCTATTTCTATTTCGCTTTTTATCTCCAACATATCTTCTTGCGTTTCTTTCGCACCAATCTTTACCATTTATTTTCGCTGTGAATATCGTTTTTCTCTCGAGTTTACTACACTTTGTTCTTTTGTCTCTTAGAAAGATGTTTTAACGGTATTGGTTCTATTTCGCTTTCTACAATTGGTATGGTAAAATTTCTTCTGAAGTGTTCTCTTGAAGTAGCAATTCCAATTAATTTGCTTTAATTTTGTGTGTACACTGGCCCAGTCTATACTTTCTTCAAATTCATATTGACTTTAAAAAGTCAATGATGTCATTATTTTATAAAACAATCGACTTTTCCTTCAAATTATTATTTTATAAAACAATTAACTTTTCCTTCACATTAAAGAGCAGAAGGATAGGGGATACTTTCTAAAATATATCCTCACTTTAACACAATTCTTTTGCAGCTCGTATGTAACTGTAAAACATCCTTTTGGAATAAGAAAGAATAAGGAATGTCAGCTGTATAACCCATTTTATTTAATTACGTTTGAGTTACTCGTTATAACAAATTGACATTATTTACGACATTTATAAGCCTTGTGCATATGGATTCTTTGCGTTCGTTCTACAAGCAGTGACAGCCATCCTGTTCATTGGTTACTCACGTATGTGTTAACCCCTCCGTCTATGGCCCTGGGGTGGTTCGGATTGACGGGGGTTCTGGTTTAGGAGGCAAGCAACGGATAGGTGCCTTGAAGTGGTTTTTCTTCTATGTTACTCTCCGAGTTCTTCTATAGTGGCTCGGAGGACTCTGGTAGATTTGCAATCTAAATGCTGAAGGTTCCGGATTCTTCTTATAGCGTATCCGGAAAGTTTTCTAAGTTTTCTGAAGAGAGCAAGGCTCGAAGGACAATAAAAAGTTTCTTCACTGTAATTTACTGCTAAAATACAGGTAGTGCTCAGCCTCTGAATTAGCTTCTGAATGACAATGGAGAATTTTTATGGTTTATATACCCAAAAACTGCTAACATATTATTATTAAATGCTAAAAAGGCTGTATTATTTTTGCACAATATTCGAAAATAAGTAAATTTTTAGCTGTGGTAAGGCTTGAACGAGTAAACAAAATATTTGAAGACGAAATATTTTTATCTTAAACCGCGACTTTTCAGATCTGATGTTATCATGATCTGCCAAGTTAACTAAAAGTGGAAATCGGACTATGCATCTTTACACTAAAATATGCATATGAGTGAAATTTTAAGGTTTAAGATGTACAATTTTAATGCTTAGGCAAGACATGATCTCATTTTTATAACGAAAGAGATGTATACAAAATATGAACATTGCAAAGCTTAAGCAGGATTCCTTATTAAGCGAAATCTAAAAAATGATTATGAGATTTTAAAAAACAACAGGTCACCAATTATTTAGCAAAGTAGAAAGAAATGAAAAAATTTTATCCAAACTCGCGTTGGGCGATTTTGGTCCTTATGTAAAAATGAATACACACACGTACATACATATGAGTATAGGCATTATATAAAGTTAAATATATAAGATATACATGAACCATATAACACATGAATTTTTAAAATGGATACTTTTTCTTACAATGGATACAGAACTATATAAATGAATACAAGAATTACATGAAGATAAGATAATATAGGAATATGGGAATTATTTATGGTTCATTTTTACAGGGCTCTTCCCTCTAGAATGATATTAATATAATAATGTAACATCCTAACTAATGCTAACTAGATGATAACTATTGGTTTTATAATACAGATTTATATATACAACATAAGTCGGGTGGTTAAGTCTAGTTCACGTGGTCTGGGTACGCACTCTTGGTCGTGCATAAATAGTTTCATGTTCCGTGTCACTGGTTTTCTTTGTTCCCAGAATGATCTTTTCACCACAAATATACCGAGGATAATAGCACACAATAATGATACTAACGGCAGATGTTGAGAAAATGGTTACCGGTTGTAGTATTTGTAAGAGGTTTTGGTTATCATCCGAAATTTTAAACCGGCTCAATTGATTCATTCATTCAGGGGCATGTAGTTCGGGTAGGATGGTTACAGGTTTTATGGAGAGATTTAAGATCTCTATGACGGGTTTAAATTTAATTTGCGACGGAATGGGTATGAGTTATTAAGGGTAACCTTATACGGGTTGTATATTTGGAGGGCTTTTGAACGCAAGGAGCAACCAATTGGTAGCCGAATAACCATAGGGATTGTAATGAGGGAATAATTGATGGACACTCGAGAGTAGCGGCAGTCCTGTTCGCGAAGGAAACCCAGATGTCTGGTCCAATTCGTAGTTGGATGGTTTTAGGGGAATGAAATTTTTTAAATGAACATACGGGGCATGCCGGTCACGAATTAAATCGATAAAGCAAGACCTAGTAGTTGGAAGAATAACTGGTTTGAGTGGAGGGCAGACGAGTTGTTTATTTGGTTGCGGGAATCGGCAATGCCGGACGTCGCTATCTGACATCATAGAATAAGCTGATAGATCTTTGGTGAGGAAAAGGTAAGGTGGTACGGTGGGTAAATACAATCGATAGACATTAGAGTTTTTTGGTAGGGTGTTGGGAAAGGGTGAAATTATATACGTCATAAGTGAGGAATCGAAAAATGGTATAATTATGAGGTATGTGTAGGGGCGTGGTCCATGTACAGTCCAGGTGTATTCTAGAAATTGAGGGTAATTAGTGTGGTTGAGTGGGAATATGGGTGATAATTTTAATTGTGACTGGGCGGTGTGAATCAAGGACTGAAGTATTTCCCATGGTATTAGGGTGGAAAGAGTGATTTTTCCATGGGCTAGCTGGGTTGCACGCAAAACCTTGGAATGAATCGTAGTTATTCGTTGTAAGTATTTATCGATTAGGGTTACTTGTTCATTATTCTATTAATTCTAGATATCGTTTGTGTTCTTTGTATTGAGCTAACATGGATTCAAGGTATGTGAATCTGTCCGAAAGGGAGTAGGAAGCGATTGTTTTCGTGTAATGTACCTAATAGTTTGTTCTAACATGTGTCCATTATATTGTCGATTTCGCGCGAAGAGATTCAATTTAAGTTCAATTCTTTTAATATCTTCTTCGGTTGCTAATCCGAATAAACCTTTGAACAGTTTCCCTCCTATATCTATCAGTCCCCTTTTACTTCTTTGGTTAAAGTTTTCGGAATTTTTGGTTTCAGTTTGTATCCATGGTAAGGCTAATATTTCTGATAGGGCGCGTGCTGTAGTTTGAATATTTTCGAGGGTATTTTCTAACAGAACGCGACTTATCTGATCTTTTCCTTGGAAAGAATTTGGACTTTACTTTCAAACGTTTCTAATTGGGTTTGTATCTGAAGGAGATTGATTTTAATTCTAGCAGGGGGTTGCAAATTTATATAAAGGTCTGCATGCCCTTTCAAAAATTTACCTTCTGCAAGTTTTCTATAACAACTCCGGTAGAAATTTTAATACTAGGTCTACAAGAGTAAATAATTTGGAAAATTATAAGGGGGACAATTTTATTCATTTCTACGCCTTAAGTTATACGGAGCTGGGGGTAGTTGTGTGGATACTTGTGTGGATACTTGTGTTGGTGGGCGAAGGGGTCGGCCTCGTTTTGGTGGCAATGGGGGTCGACCGTTGAGCTCGGATTCTGAGCGGGTTCGTTTCTTATGTGAAGGTTCTAGTTCACGTGGGTGAGGCATTTGCGGGCGGTATGTCGGGTCCGTGCGTCGATCATCAATCGGCGAGGGTGGTGACAGAGGATCTACAGATCTACAGAAGCTAAGGCTAACAAAGACCCTAAGATCCACTCTAAGGTTAGCCCGAGAGAAAGGAAAGAGTAGCGGGTTAAGAGAAGAGAAGAGAATAAGGGGTTAAGTAAGAGCAACACCTATCACTCATGGGTTAACATTCATTCAGAAAAAGAGGAAAAGTGTCTCACCATCATCATCCGCCGGCCACTGCCGACAAGTCAGAAAAATAGTCGGAGAGAATAGGAGAGGGGTGAAAGATGAAAAGAAGTAAAATAAGAACGCTTACAAACCATGCAAACACAGTCTTAACTCACTGTCATACCATGCAAACTACAAACATGCAAGAAGAGAGTTAGACATGCAAGGTAAGGAAAAAAAAAAAAAAAGTAGGTAAAGTTAAACAAAAAGTGGGTTAGTTTACGCTATGAGCTACATCTACATTCGTGTTAGTCTAATTTTTTTTTTTTTTTTTTTTTTTATTGCTGGCATCACACGCTGGCATGTCACAAGCTGGCATTCATCGTCAACAGACTCATCCTCGAGCACCACCACCAGAGCTCCTGTTGTTAACTTTCTTTTTTAACTCTAAACAACGTTAATATTTTTAAAATGTCTGTCAAGACGGTTCTTAAACACATTAACGCTGGTAGAATGAACGACTGACGCGGGAAGATTATTCCATTTATCAATTACTTTAAACGTAAAGAAGTTTTTAGCGATATTAGTAATGAAACGTCTGCCACGCAACTTGAATCCGTTATTGCGAGTATTACTATTATCGAAAGTGAACAATTTGTCAAAATTTACGTTATCGATGTTATTAACGATTTTGAAAACTTCAATAAGCTCCCCCCTTAATCTCCTAGTTTCGAGTGAATACAAGTCTAACACTTTAATCCTATCTTCATAAGGCTTATTGCGCAATGCCGGAATAAGTTTCGTGGCACGACGCTGAACCCTTTCTAACCTATCAATATCCTCACGCAAGTACGGGCACCAAAACTGAACGGCATATTCCAAATGAGGCCTGACTAGGGACTTGTAAAGGGGCAATATAATATCCTTCGATTTAAATTCGAAATTACGCGCTATGAAGCCTAACATCCTATTAGCTTTTGCGCAAGACTCCAGGCACTGGTTCCTAACCTTTAAATCTTTAGTTACGCGTACGCCTAAATCTACTTCCTCGTCAACGCTCGCTAAATCCCTATCATCCATCGTGTACACGTAATTATTGTTGCGAGAACCTATATGCAAAACTTTACATTTATCTACGTTAAATTGCATCTGCCACTTATCCGTCCACTCCATAATCCTATCTACATCGTCTTGGATCCTATTTCTATCGTCCTCGTTAACAACCTTACCGCCTATTTTAGTATCGTCCGCGAATTTTGACACGTTACTAATCAATCCTACATCTATGTCGTTAATGTAAATTACGAATAACAATGGGCCTAACACTGAACCCTGTGGGACACCACTACCTACCTCTAACCACCCCGATTCACTACCATTAACTACGACCCTCTGCCTCCTAGCACGAAGCCATTCTTCTAACCAGTTAGCTACCTGACCGCGGATACCGTGCGCTTTAACCTTCGCAATTAGTCTCCTATGCGGAACTGTATCGAACGCCTTTTTAAAATCTAAATAAATAACGTCAGCTGCCCTATGCCTATCGTATTCGCGCACTATTTCGTTATAAAATTCTAACAAATTTGTTAAACAAGCCGGAAAGTTAGTAAAGTGTCGAAATAGGACACACCATCTCCGCGAGGATGACAGACAACTTAATGCTAATAGACTTAGCTCAGTTCAGATTTCCAAAAGAAATAGGAAACCCCCTCTACTTGATAGCAGATCAAGTCGGCTGGTTGCATCCAGAGGGACAACCGCTCCAGAAATCAGACCCCAGGGTAATCAGTTCCAGTTGTTGAATCCAGTTGGATCAACCCAGGCAGTTTCCAGACAGTCAGTTTCCAGACAGTCAGTTTCCAGACAGTCAGTTTCCAGTCAGTCAGTTTCCAGTCAGCCAGCTTCAGTTCAGCCAATAAGGCAAATTTTAGTCGCCAAACCAGAATCAGATTCACAATTTTTCATATGCCCTACCGAGCATATAACAGTAGCACCTTATGAGAAGATTTGTTTCCTAGCAAAAGTAGTTAACAGTCAAGGAAAATTATTAGAGTCAGAGCGTACTCTGATTACAGAGAAAAGTAATTTCAAAAGAGATGTTCTTATTGCCCAAGTCCTTAGTCAGAGTCAGAATTCAGCTATCCCTGTTGTTTGTTTAAACAAAGGAGAAAGATCTATAGAATTAACTTCAAATCAGAAAATAAGAACTGTTTCCACAGTAGAAATAGATTCAGATTTCCCCATCAGTACGATAAATCGTGTTTCCAGTTCCTCAGAATTAAAGCCTTCAATATTAAAAGAAGAATATAAGAAATGTCTGAAGCACTCCCTTCAGGAGTCACCAGCTTTACAGGATCCCAAACTAATGGAATCACTTCTCGATTTCCTGATAAGAAATAAAGATGTGATTGCCCTAACCGGAGATCCTCTGGGCAGAACTAATTTGGTCCCTTTGAAATCAATTGGAACCCAATTCCAAACCCATTTTCATTCCTCCCTATCGGGTTCCACATTCTCAGTTAGTCACTATTGAGGGACACATCAAGGACATGTTGGAGCAGGATGTCATTCAGCCTTCAGCTAGTCCCTGGTCCGCTCCTATGATTCTCGTCTCCAAAAAGGACGGAACATCTCGCCCTTGTATAGATTTTAGACGCCTGAATAACATTACCATCCCAGACCGTTTCCCGATTCCAAACATGCAGGAAACAATTCTGAACGTAGGGAAAGCGAACTTTTTTTCATCCCTCGATTTAGCATCAGGTTATTGGCAAATGGAGGTCAGTCCCGAATCTCGGGCATTAACTGCTTTCTCCACTAACCGAGGCCATTACGAATTCCAGGTTTTACCTTTCGGAGTCCGAAATGGGCCTGCTAATTTCTCTAGGTTGATGAATATAGTCCTTTCCGACCTATTAGGTGTCGAAGCTCTCGTGTATCTTGACGATATTATCGTCTATAGTTCGGACATAAAAACACACTTTCAACGCCTTCATAATGTGCTATCACACTTGAGAAAAGCACACCTTAAACTGAAGCTTGCAAAGTGCAATTTTTTACAAGAATCCCTGGTATACCTAGGATTCCTACTCTCGTCCACAGGAATTAAACCTGATCCAGCCAAACTCGAAGCCCTGGAAAGATACCCTGTACCCAAGACCATCGACGACGCCCGTGCATTTATTGGTTTTGTCGGATTCTATCGGAACTTTATCCCCCAATTTTCGAATATTGCTAAACCCATTACTAATTTGTTCCAGAAAAATTCGAAATTTAACTGGGAATCCGATCACCAACATGCCTTTGAAACTTTAATTAATAAACTAACCTGTCATCCCATTTTACAATATCCTGATTACACAAGACCCTTCATCATAGCCACAGATGCTTCCTCCTATGGACTAGGAGCCGTCCTGTTACAGGACGTAGACGGTGTGGAATTACCCATTGCTTATGCCAGTCAACTTCTCTCTGCACCTCAACGGAATTATTCCACTACGGACCGAGAGGCCCTAGCGGTATATTGGGCTTTGAAAAAATTCCGAAATATCGTCTATGGCTAC
The DNA here is from genome assembly GCA_023014485.1 of Bathynomus jamesi. Classification (NCBI taxonomy): domain Eukaryota; kingdom Metazoa; phylum Arthropoda; class Malacostraca; order Isopoda; family Cirolanidae; genus Bathynomus; species Bathynomus jamesi. The sequence goes on along the minus strand of JAJOZX010001514.1, from coordinate 282,888 downwards.
GATGTAACCATCAAGACTGATCATAAGCCACTCACGTACCTCTTCAAGGACAAGCTACTTGAAGGACGATTGAGTAGATGGGCTCTGTTGATTCAGGATTTTGCAGCGAAAATCGTATACAAACCGGGAAAACTGCAAGTTATTCCAGACGGATTGTCGAGACTCAAGCCCGACGCCCGTGAATAAAATAGGACTTCTTCCTGTGTTCGACTACGAGTGTCTGCAATACTCCCAACAACAGGACAAACACACCCAAAACCTTCGGGCGCGCCTGGAACAAAAGGAACCATCGAAGGTAAAAGAACAGTACAACCTCAAAGATGGGCTCGTACATTTCAGGAACGAAGATGGAAACGACCTCGTAGAGATACCAAAGGATCTCGTTGATATAGCCATTGGACTTTGTCACGACTCACCTTTTTATGGACACATGGGGCCGGATCGCACCATCAAAAGTCTTTTGGAGCGATACCATTTTCCCGAGATGAACAGAACGGTACATGAATACATCGCCGAATGTCCGTCGTGTTTAAAGCATAAGGGCAACGTACCATCCACCGCTCCAATGCATAAATATCCAGTATGCCAGAGACCCTGGCAAAGAACTGGAATGGATATACTGGGACCATTTCCCAAAACATCAAAGGGAAATCAGTACATCATTGTGTTTACGGACCACTTCTCGCGTTACAGCGAAGTAGCCGCCATTCCAGATCAGACCTCGGAAACTGTGGCAAGAGCCCTAGTGGAATGCGTCATCCAAAACCATACCACTCCTTCCATCCTAATCTCGGATAACGCCCGTAGTTTCACTTCCAAACTGTTCGAGTCACTTTGTAACATGTGTAGAATTAAAAATACACACATTGTGGCATACCACCCGCAGGCAAACGGCTTAGTGGAAAGACACAATCGAAAGATCTTGGAAGCCCTGCGCCACGTTGTCGATGCATCCTCCCGTACATGGGATGATTCCCTTCCCATGGTACAAACAGCCATCAACAATGGCTATAATGTGTCCATCGGGGACACCCCTCATTTCGTTCTATATCACTACGACAAGCGTCTACCTTTTGATTTGCCCGACCAAACCGACCCGGCAGTCCTAACATCTTCCGAAATGGCAGAAGCAAATCAGCAACTAGCTGAACGATCTTTCAAGATTTTTGACATAATCCGCTATGCCCTCGACCAACGAAACCAACAGATGGAGCAAGAACAACATAGGCATCATCCCCGTCAACGGACTATAATCGTTGGTATGCGATGTTATCTGAAGAGCGTGAAACCGCCAGGGGCTCATCGAAAATTATACCCGAAATGGGATGGCCCATATAGGATTATGAAAGACCTCGGAAAAAATCGTTATGAAATCCTCGACCTCCGGGATCATTCCAAACTAAAGATCATTCACGCTGACAATTTGAAGATAGCTTCCGAGCAACACCTTCCCAAAAAAACAGCTGCCAGGCGTTCGAGCCGCCTATCCTTCAAAAGGTCAAGATATTAACAAATCGGGCAGGGATCAAAAAACTGAAGTAGTCACCGCGGGAACCGCTACCCATGACGAAGATTGGTACCTCGTAATACCACCATTACTCGAGGCAATCTCTGAACAAGAGGAGGCCCCAGAGCCAAGCGTCCCATCGGACCCAGACCCTGGAGAAACCCCTTCGAGAGAATCACTCAGTGGAACTCCACCATCTCCTCCAACTGTCTGAAAGGTGGCGACTGTGTCCACTATACAACATTTCGCGGGGTATACCGCGTTTCCAATTTCTAAATATAACTCAATTTCTCCATATGTGGGTATGGGTGTGCCCGTAACTCCTCTAAGTTGGCAGGATGGTGCCTTAAGTTCATATTTATAATTGGTACTCTCTAGTAATTCATCTACGCATTGTTTCTTAATTAACGTTGCGTGTGCTCCTGTATCTAGGAGAGCAGTTAAATCTTGGTTATCCGTACTACAATTTATTATTAAATCTAAGAAGTCCGCACCTATTATCCTGATGGGGAGTTTGTGTGCGTATCTGGGCTTACTACTGTAATTTAGGAGGGAGGAGGTTGAACTGCTGCCTCCAATGTAGGGTCTAAAAAAGGGATCACATGGTCTTCTATGGGAGGACCTGGATCATATTCTACGGGGATATCATACGCTGAAGGGTGTTCTTGAAAACTGTTCTCTGGGGAAAATGATTCCTCCCCGGGTACTTCTACGTACCGAACTAGTTGACCTTGCTGGTTGTATTGGGGTTTATACATGGGGTAAGAGTGTGGGTGACCCTGTGGTCGTGATTTATTGGGTTGGTAGTTCGACTGAGGCTGGGAATGGACTGGTTTCTGGGGATTGGTTGGCTTTTGGGATACGTTTTGGGGACGTGGTTGGTTTGGTTTCTGAAAGTGGGGTCTATACCCTGCAGGGGCTTTATCAGCACACTTTTGGCGATCGCCACGGCGATGATCATGTTCGTGACAGTGGGAGCAATACGAGGGGTAATTACATTGACTTATCATATGCCCGAAACTATCACAGTTAAAACACTGTGGAGGAGGGCGTGTATTCTGGGTTTGGGGGGCTTGTTTCTGGGGTGTTCCCTGTATTTGCCTTGGTTTATATTGTTGTTGTTGTTGCTGTTGGTATTGGTGTTGTGGCTGCTGCTGAATATACTGTACAGGGGTTTCTCTACCCTTTCGGTAGGTTTGGTTTGCTAAATCGGGGTGATGTTCCCGTGTTTTGTTTATGGCTACACTGACAGGTTTGTCAACATTTAAAAACTCCTGAAACTTTTTTTTAGGCGCTCCGGGTAAGTTTTGGTAAATGGTTGTGGCTACTATTAGATTTCTTTGTTTCGAAGTAAAAGTTATGCCACATGCATTTTCTGCGGCCCGGAGGGCTTCTCCTACAAGTTTGTGTGTACGTGTAATAAAATTGTTTAAATCCTCGTGTTCCTCTTTCTTCCATTTAACTTGGAAGACTGCTTCTAATGTGGCTAAGGGTTGTGCAAGGGTTATTTCTTTAAAAAATTCTAATAGGTTTTGTTTAAAATCGTCCCATGTTATAGCTTCGCTAATTGATGGGACGTAAGTGACTGTGTCATGGGCATTTCCCTCTTTAGGGTCAATAAATCTTTTTGCTTCTCTGATTTTTATATCATCATCGGTAATATTCTCGCGTAAGAAATGTTGCTCTAAAGACTCAACTCAAGGTCTTACGCGCGGTTCAACAAAACGATTATCTATGGTCCCCTTAAAAATTAAAACAGTATGAGGAAGATTTACTAATCTGCCTAAGTTAATATATGCTGGGGCGGGGGTTTGAGACTGAGACATACTGACTTGTGTGTTTGGGAATATGTTTGAAGGGCGCGGGGAAGGTGGAAAAATGGGTGTAGGTAATTCTTCGATGTCAGAAAGCGCACCGTCTGAATCGCTCATATGTGAAGGTACTTATTAATGTTCTAATTAGGTCTGCTTGACCGATCTTAATTCATGGAATGATCACTTAAGGGGTTTTCCTAACTACACTATCTAAAAAAAATAATGCACAACAATTTGCCTAACTCGGAGAAAATTTGAAAAGATTGCAAACAAAAATAAAAATGTAAACAAAATTTCACTCAAATGTACGTGATGGTATGGTAATACTATGTTTGGTACATTAAATAAAATTATACTATACTAGAATAGTAAAAATAACTGAAAATAACTGTGACAATACTGTTTTCAATAAAAAGAGTGTATCACTGGTGTCTGTAGTGTTCACTGTGTTTTTTGTTAATTCTGGCTCAATATTAAATATTAACTGTTAATAATAATGACTTTTCAAATGTTTAGAAATTATTTTAAAAAAGAGTTTTGTACTTAACAAGATTCCTATGGCGAAATCCTTTTGAGGTGTGTCCTGAAGACGTGTCTGGCTGGCCACTTGTTCCTAGATGAAAAGTAGGCGTGAAGAACTTGGAGTCGTAACGCACCGGTTCACGGGTGGATGTGACGAACTCGAAGTCGTGACACGCCGGTCAACTGGGTGTTGGTTCTGGTTCCAGGGTCTGGAGACTGGAAGAATCCTGGAGTCGTGAAGATCCTGGTTAAAGGGTCTGGAGGACTGGAAGAATCCTGGAGTCGTGGAGATCCTGGTTAAAGGGTCTGGAGGACTGGAAGAATCCTGGAGTCGTGAAGATCCTGGTTAAAGGGTCGCCAGTTGTTAACCCCTCCGTCTATGGCCCTGGGGTGGTTCGGATTGACGGGGGTTCTGGTTTAGGAGGCAAGCAACGGATAGGTGCCTTGAAGTGGTTTTTCTTCTATGTTACTCTCCGAGTTCTTCTATAGTGGCTCGGAGGACTCTGGTAGATTTGCAATCTAAATGCTGAAGGTTCCGGATTCTTCTTATAGCGTATCCGGAAAGTTTTTCTAAGTTTTTCTGAAGAGAGCAAGGCTCGAAGGGGACAATAAAAAGTTTCTTCACTGTAAATTTACTGCTAAAAAATACAGGTAGTGCTCAGCCTCTGAATTAGCTTCTGAATGACAATGGATGAATTTGAATGGGTTTATATACCCAAAAACTGCTAACATTATTATTATTAAATGCTAAGAAGGCTGTATTATTTTTGCACAATATTTGAAAATAAGTAAATTTTTTAGCTGTGGTAAGGCTTGAACGAGTAAACAAAATATTTGAAGACGAAATCATATTTTTATCTTAAACCGCGACTTTTCAGGTCTGATGTTATCATGATCTGCCAAGTTAACTAAAAGTGGAAATCGGACTATGCATCTTTACACTAAAATATGCATATGAGTGAAATTTTAAGGTTTAAGATGTACAATTTTAATGCTTAGGCAAGACATGATCTCATTGTTTATAACGAAAGAGAGTGTATACAAAATGTGAACATTGCAAAGCTTAACAGGATTCCTTATTAAGCGAAATCTAAAAAATGATTACGAGATTTTAAAAAACAATAGGTCACCAATTATTTAGCAAAGTAGAAAGTGAATCACATATTTTATTCAAACTCGCGTTGGGCGATTTTGGTCCTTATGTAAAAATGAATGCACACACGTACATACATATGAGTATAGGCATTATATAAAGTTAAATATATAAGATTATACATGAACCATATAACACATGAATTTTTAAAATGGATATTTTTTCTTACAATGGATACAGAGACTATATAAATGAATACAAGAATTACATGAAGGATAAGATAATATAGGAATATGGGAATTATTTATGGTTCATTTTTACATATGTATCTGATGAAAATTTGCCGTGATTTTACCAGGGTTGTGGAGTCGGAGTCGTGGAGTCGCACGTTTCAGGGCGGAGTCGGAGTTGGAGTCGGAGTCGGTAAAAAACTTCCGACTCCGACTCCAATTTCTGTGTCCTGTGTCACCCTTAATTTCTAAATCCTAAATACTAACATTTAGGTTATTTAGTTTTTTTGGTCAATAAACCTTATTCATTGATAGCCCCTAGATTAAGTTTTTTTAATATTTTTTTTTTACATTTTCAGAATATACAATTAATATTTATTTAAATATAAAATGTAAAATAAAAAATTTCACACTTAGTGTGGTGGTGATGAAATGTCTTATTATTATGATAATTATAGAGTGAAACACTAGAGGAGTCGGAGTCGTATATTTAAAATGTGAGGAGTCGGAGTCGGATTTTTAGATTTTTTGCAATGTGTGGAGTCGGAGTCGGAGTCGGAGTCGAATTTTTACAATGTGTGGAGTCGGAGTCGGAGTCGGAAAATTTTGGACCGACTCCACAACCCTGGATTTTACGAATTGTTCCATCTGCAAGACCAAGATTTTGAGCCATCTGCCACTCACTGTGATCACAATCTGACTGTCCAGTCTCGTGACTACAGGTAAATTATGTATATCACGAGCACCAATTGTACGACATCTTTCACGATCAACGGGCCTTTTTGACTCGTGGCACGTTTTGTTTGGAACCTAAACACAGGCCTCCTACGTCTGTAATCGACTGTTCCCATAATTTTTCTGTGTATTTATTTTATCGTGAGGAGGGTCTACAATACAAAACTTACTGTGTCAGTTTATAAGTTAACAAGGTACCTTGAATTATTCTTGTACTGATGTTATTACCCCTAAATATGCATATCTTGTGATATCAGTATTTATTTGTTGGTGTGTTTTATATCTGTTCTGTTGTAATTCTCGCTTGTTAAAATTACAAACAAGAAGTTGGAATTTATCACCATGGAACTTTGTTAATTCTTCTTTTCGACAAAACTAAATAATGGGTTGATACCATTTTCAAAACTTTTTCTATATCACTTTTAAAAGAGATTCTGTCATGCAAATTTTCATGTCACTTTCAAATGCCGACACAATACTGTCTCTGATCTCTTCATCAATATCTGAAATCATTAACAGCCTATAAAAACTATTAGCTGTGTCTGCTTTAAATCTGATAGTAGAAATGGGACTAAATGTATCTATATACTCAGGATATAAAACATTACTTAGTAGGCCAAGAATAGAATATATAGCGAAAGGAATGTGAAAGGTGTTTTTTTAATCCAAAGAAGCATGTGTGTGTGTATATATATATATATATATATATATATATATATATATATATATATGATACACACAGACCGTGCATGGAACAAGGAACTCTTCTAGGATAATTAAATCCACTATAGTCCGAATAAGTAATGGTAAATGACAAATACCATAGTTTTTCTTTTTCATGATGCTAGCCCGACGTGGGCAACGGGTCACTCGCAAAGAGGTCCCAAAAATATAGCTTCCCTCACCAGCTATCTGCAAAGCAGATAGGATCCAGCTTTGGGACAGGATCTAAGGTTTAAAGGAGCCTAGCCCAGGTACATTTAGAACCTCAATGTGTGTATCATAAAAAAACCTCAGGGAACCATTCTGAGTTCATTCCCATCTTGAAACGGGCATGTTATGTGCCTTGAAAAGTGGACAAGGTGTGTTAACTTTTAGCCCGTCGTAGTGATGTGACTGGCGCCCTCATGCATCTTCTATTCAAAAGGTGGTGGGTTTAAATCCTGGTGCAATTTTTTTCATCGTGAGAAATCGTGTTTCATGCATGATATCCCACATATATATATAATATATATATATATATATATATATATATATATAATTTAGGGGCCGACCGATAGTATTCCCAAAGTATCGGTACCGATACCGATAGTTAGAGCAAAGTATCGGCCGATACCGCTATCTGTCCAAAATATCAAAATAGGATTCAAAGAATGTAATTCGACACGTGTACTGTAATTCAAAAGATATTTGAAGAAATGGAATTCACAAAATAAAAGTCATGTAATGGAAACAATATGTAATTAAAAAATTGCAATTCAAAAAGTGTAACTCAATATTTGAGTTCACTCGATAATCAAAATTGAGGAACTTCAGATTTTTGGAGAGGATGATTTGTTCCTCAATGTTGATTGGGGTGATGTTGGCTCGTTTCGCACTGATAACATCTCCAGCCGCTGAGAAAAGCCGTTCAGAGTCAACTGATCCAGAGGGGCAGCTCATGCATTTCTCAGCAACTTTGGCAATCTCCGGGAAATCAGCAGAATGTTCTCACCAGAAAATGAATGGATCCCTATCCCCAGCGATCCGAGGTTGCGACCAATAGGCGTCCAGGACTGCTTCCACTCGTGCGTCTGGGACAGTGAACCTCGTGTTCGTATCCCTCGTTTGGGGTTCTTCAACTAGAATAGGACTAACGTGATCGTCGAGATCGCTGCCTTCTGAATCGGAAAGGTTTTCCCAAAGAGCGATTTTCTTGGACGGAGAAACCGGACCACTTCGGCGGCGTTTCACGACAATTGGACCTCCAATACGCTTTCGTTGGGCCCCCTCCATGTGACTGCGTATCTCTTGTCTCAACAATTCCTTGGCCTTTTATCGCATGTCGTCGTCTATCAGCCCAGCTCCTTTGAATCAGGGATCAACGGCTGTGGCTAGCAGCAGTTTCTCATTTGAATTATGCTCTCGAAATCTCTGTTCGAGAGAATCGCCCAGCTGGCTCTTTAGAATCTTGACACCAGCATCATTCACTGAGCACACTGTACAGATTCCTTTTGACAGAGATTTGACTGTAGGTAAAACGTCTGATAAAAGCAAGTTTTCCTCACTGATTTTGAGCGTTGCAGTTTTGAAGACAGCAAACACGTCAATAAGCTTGACCATAAGCTTCCATTGTGTTGAAGTCAACGTATTTTCCAGGGGCCATTCGACGTCATATTCAATGATACTGTAGTTTGCAACTGCGAATTCTCTCTGAGAATGTTTGAAGAATCACTTTACAGATTTTCATGAATCTACTCACCAGAATTAGTAGCAGAAGTTGTACATTGACTCTTATTGGCTTCATCAAACTCAGTCTTGTGCTTGTTGATAAGGTGACTCCTCAGGTTCGATGTAGAGAAGGTACTTGCGCTTGTTCCTCCACGAGAGACAGAGACACCTCACAAATTGCAGATCGCCTGTTTTCTATTAGTGCTTGAAGCAGTGAAGAACTTCCACACAATGCTTGGCATTGTCACTCTCACTAAAGCAAAAGCGAATAAATTTATACCAGTAGTTAATAAATTTACAATAAAATTATTACACACTGTTGAACTGATTCATAACTTGCGAACTGAGGAAATGACGCCGCGGTGGTTACGGGCTCGCTTTATATAGAGCGGTAATGAGTCATGGAAATTTCTAGAAACGTCGGATAAATCGCGAACACACACGTAACTTCTCGAGCAGCCAAGAAGTTTCTATTTCGAAAACGCCCAGTTTTTTTATTCTTAGAAAAAACCATCTGTATCGGTAGCTACTAAACATCGGTATCGGTACCGATACCGATACAACCATCGGTCGATGCCTAGTGTATATATATATATATATATATATATATATATATATATATATATATATATATAGGGTGATCCAGAGAAATGGGACCCCAAAGAAACCCCTGTAACTCTTAAAGTATAAGTCCTTTTATAAAATCATACGCATCATTCGAAAGAGGATAGTTACAAGTTTGTACAGGATTGTATAGGTTTTGACAATACAAGACAAGATAAGATACAAAACAAAATAAAAGTGTTAGTTAAAACTAACCCTTCAAGATGACTGCATGGACTGTGGAACAGCTGCGTTTCATAACTGAGCAATATTATGAGCATGGAAGAAGTGTAGTTTCAGCTCTTAGAAGGTGATTTTGACATCTGAAAATTTGTCTTGAAAGATCTTTGAGCTGAAACTACACTTCTTCCATGCTCATAATATTGCTCAGTTATGAAACGCAGCTGTTCCACAGTCCATGCAGTCATCTTGAAGGGTTAGTTTTAACTAACACTTTTATTTTGTTTTGTATCTTATCTTGTCTTGTATTGTCAAAACCTATACAATCCTGTACAAACTTGTAACTATCCTCTTTCGAATGATGCGTATGATTTTATAAAAGGACTTATACTTTAAGAGTTACAGGGGTTTCTTTGGGGTCCCATTTCTCTGGATCACCCTTTATAATGCGCCTCGGTGGTGTAGTCGTTAGCATTGCTGACTACGAGTCCATGGTTCCCGTGATCGAGACCCGGTGACGGCAGGCGGCGCGCAGCAAAACCCGGCTGTTCAACCTTCCACACAATAAAAAAAATTGGTTGGTAGATAAATGGGTACCTTGGGTAGCCTAGTGGTTAAGACACTGGGCTGCTGGTAGGACTTGGTTCGGATTCCACATTAAACTGTAGGTCTAAAGTGGAGTGACAAGCTTGACCTTCGTCAGAATGAACAATTCGGGCGGAAGCAAAACCAAGGTTAACCAAGGTATAATTGTGTTAGCTTATTTTTTTTATTTCTTTGTCATTTATTTTATATTATTCATTTCTCTATCATTTTTTCTTATGAATTTCAACTAAATTAATGCATAAATAGTTCTCACAATATATATATATATATATATACATATATATATATATATATATATATATATATATACAGAGTTTCAACATTGTCATGCAGCAAGTGTTAAGGAAAAAAAAAATGCAGGACCTTCGTGTAATTTTGGTCAGCTAAATTTTCATCTTCCGCACTTGGTATAAAAGAAAAAAAAATTTGGGGGTTCACATTCGGACCCTCTTATGTGACGGTATTATGAAAAAATTTATTAGCAGTAAAATCTGAAAGAAATGTTTAAAAGTAAACTTTGAATGTGACTTGTTGCGGAAGATACTCTTTTAATGTCGAGAATAACTAAAGGGGAAAATGCAAAGATTCCTTTATTATTATGTTTATAAGTATACGTTTATAATGTATTAAATAAGGGGCCCTCACCTAAAAATAGGGGTACTGAATAATTGTCCTTTAAGCTCCGCACTCTAAAATATTGTCCGCTCTGCATACTTTCGAAGTGAAAGTTAAAAAAAGGAAGAACGTGTTTGAAAAGTACATTGAGAGTAAATTAAAAATCTTTCTTTAATCCCCAGAAGTATACTTTTGTATTTTTTGTTAGTTTCAGGGGGCCACCGAATGTTAAGAAGAGAACCGCTTCACCTACTCTCTTTCTATTTTTGAACTACTGTAAGAATAATGTTTAAATGCTTTATATTCAGAGTACGTTGGAGAGAGAGAGAGAGAGAGAGTTACAAGGAGTTACAAGGAAAAGAAGTACCTCAAAAGGCCTTGCGGCCCGTACCGAGGAGGTACCAATGGCAGCGGGTGCCGGGGAAAATTTTCTACACACTCAAATAGTGTGCAAGATTTGGTCTAACCTTTTCTTGAATTGATTCACAGAGGAACTGTTCACAACTTCTGAAGGTAACCTGTTCCACGTGTCACAGATCTTATACGTAAAGTAATTCCCACACACACTAGTCCTAAACCGTTTCAAATCCAACTTCCAACCATTGTTGCGAGTTGGGTTATCATTTAAACTAAACATGCTTCTAAAATCGACATCGTTGAACCCGCGTAAGAGCTTGAAAACCTCGATCAATTGACCGCGCAGCCTCCGAGTTTCCAGCGAAAACAAGTTCAGGGGCGTAACCGTCGATTGTAGCCCATATGCCTAACGGAAGGAATTAACTTTGTGGCCCTCGCCTGCACTCGCTCCAGCCTCTCAATATCTTTCCTGAGGGTGGGCGACCAGAACTGCACTGCATACTCCAGATGCGGCCGAACCAGGGAATTGTACAGAGAGAGCACAATCTCCTTGTTTCGAAACTGAAATTGCCTCCTGATATAACCCAACAGCTTCTGGGCTTTCTTTTCCACCTCTACCTCTACGCACTGTTTGGTAAACTTAAGGTCGCTGCTGATTAGCACACCCAAGTCATTTTTCAAATCAGTCGCCTCGATATTGTTCCCCAACATCGAGTAGTCCGACTTGGGATTGGCGTAGCCAATGTGCATCACTTTGCATTTACGTAAGTTAAACGGCATTCGCCATTTTTCGGACCACTCTCCTATCCTACCTAGGTCCGCACGCAGTTCCTCGATCGCTTCGGGCGTCCCAACATTGGCCCCAAGCTTCGTGTCATGAGCGAATTTGGCGATCCGACTGACGATGCCAGCGTCGATATCATTTATGTAAATGATAAACAACAGTGGCCCCAAAACGGAACCCTGAGGAACCCCACTAGTGACCGAGGCTCATCCCGAACTAACCCCTTTAATTACAACGCTCTGCCGCCTATTCTTCAGCCAGTTTTCAATCCACCTACCTATTTCCCCACCGATACCGAGCGCGCGCACTTTCGCCATTAGCCGGCGGTGAGGTACCTTATCAAAGGCTTTCTCAAAGTCGAGATAAAGTATATCAATCGCCCTACTCTTATGATACTCACTCAACATGACGGAAAAACTCGAGCAAGTTGGTGAGACACGACCTATGCCGTCTAAACCCATGTTGGGAGTCCCCAAGCAGCTTGTAGGAATCCAAATGGTCAACGATCCTATCCGCTATTATCCCCTCTAATAATTTACCTACAACTGAAGTGAGACTAATGGGACGATAGTTCCCTGGACTTTTGTGATCCCCTTTCTTAAAGATAGGGGTCACGTTGGCTTCCCTCCAGTCACCAGGCACCTGGCCCGTCTCCAACGATTTGTTGAAGACTGTAGCCAGGTGGGGAGCCACCTGGTCGCGCACCTCTCGCAACACTCTGGAGAGAAACTGGTCTGGCCCAGGAGCCTTAAACGCGCTCAGTTTGTCTATTCTATCGGCAACGACTGTCGCGGTACATAGAACACTATCCAGGCCAGCACCTTCGTGTCTGACGCCTGGCTCGGGGATGACGCGGGTGTCCTCCCTGGTGAACACTCCCGCAAAGTACTCATAAAGCACATTAGCGATGTCCGCGTCGGAACTCCTTAGGGTTCCCCTTGCAGAGGCTTGCCACCCGTAGTTCTTTGTTACGTTTCGCTAGCCTAACCTTCGCCTTCACTTCCCTACACAGGCGGACATACGCTTCAGTGTTCTCATGGGAACGATTGGCCTTCGCCCTCCTATACGCTACTTTCCTATTTCGGATAGCCGAAGCGATGTCACGATTGAACCACTTAGGCTGCGTTGAAGCAGCGGTGACCGGTTTTGAGGGTATGGCAGCAGACTGCAGCACCATAAACTGGTCCCGGAATGCAGTCCACACTCCCTCAACATCGCCGCCGACCTCTAACCCCATCTCACCTACGCTATCCCGGAGGCTAACAAAGTCCGCCCGCCCGAGATCGAGCTTACTGCCTCTCGAGTTACTACGCTTCACCCGAGGGACGCACACACGGAACCTAATCAGACCGTGATCACTCCCGCCCAACGATTCGTCAACCGTGAGGCCAGTGACGAGGTTGTCTTCGGTCGTGAATACTAAGTCTAGAACGCTTTCGCCTCGTGTAGGCTCATTGACCCACTGAGTGAGGAAGTTCTCATCAGCAAAGTCAACTAGCCTCCTCCCTTCAGCATCAGCAGTCCTGTCTTCCCACTTTATGCCGCGACAGTTGAAGTCTCCTAAAACTACACACACCCTATCCCCTAGCAGGCTACTGAGTTCGGTGTACAGGGCTGTTTCCTCCTCGAGGAGGAGATGCGGAGGTCTGAACACCAAGATTAACCTATAGTTCGTCTCTCCCACATTCAGATCGACGCCAAGCAGCTCCCGTTCCGACCGGAACTGGCAGTCAACCGGACTCAACGTGTCCCTCACGTATATTAGTACCCCACCCCCCTCCCCACGGATGCGGTCTTTGCGAAACATTCTATGCCCAGGAATTTCAAACTCCCCAACATAGTCCCTACGATCAGTATGAATCCAGGACTCGGTGATAGCAACGATATCCTGGTATTCTGATGCTAAGAGCGCCCGTAGCTCGCAAAACTTGTTCCTAATCGACCTAGCATTAAAAAGCATTGCATGGAGGTAGCCTTCCCTATTCTGACCGCCCCCTAGCACTACCCGTTTCCCGAACAGCCAGGGCTGTCGGGAGTTGAAAAGCCCCTCACTAACGAGGGGGCAACTTCCACAGGAACCTGAGCCCCCTCCAACATGGAAGGAGGGTCACCCACCTGTACCTGGACGCACCCTTCAGTTGAAGGTACGTCCGCCACCGGCTCATCATCATCTCCCCGATGGGGACCCATCATCTCTCCCCGATGGGGACCTATCATCTCTCCCTGGACTCGACCTCACCATTCTGTATAGGTGCCGGTCTAGCAGCGCGCCTAGCACACCTTTACCCTTGTTATTGAGGTGGACACCATCCCTCTGGTAAAGGTCCCACCTACCCGAAAATGCGTAAAAGGGGTCAATAAACCTCACGCCCAGCGGGACGAACAAGTCTTGCACACTCTCGTTGATGCCAATGACCTTACTGAGCGCGTGGTCGCTGGCATTCATTCGCGGTAAAATACCCATTAACATTCCCGTCTGTCTTCAGTTTTAGATCATTCGCAAGAGACATGATCTCGGTGATGATCCCTTCTGTAAGACCTATCCTACCGCCTTTGAGGAACAGGTCGTTGCCACCAGCGTGGACAACGATCGCAGTCCTCCGACTAGCCACGCGCACCTTCTCTACCTCCTTCCTTAACTGCGCCGTTCCCCGCCCCGGTAAGCACCTTACCTTCCTCCCGTCCCGGCTTGCAGAAGCAAAGTACTTCTCCTGGCCCCTGATCTGCGAGTCCCCAATCAAAACGGTGTCTTCCTCCTTCGAGCACAGAAGACTAAAGCGGTTGGAGGTCCTGACAGGGGCAACTGGGGTCTCAGGCTTCGGCTTCGCAGCCTTCTTGCCAGAGAGAGAGAGAGAGAGAGAGAGAGAGAGAGAGAGAGAGAGAGAGAGAGAGAGAGAGAGAGAGAGAGAGAGAGAGAAGAAGTACCTCAAAAGGCCTTGCAGCCCATACCGAGGAGGTACCAATGACAACTAGTGCTACGGAAAATTTTCTACACCCTCAAATAGTGTGCAAGATTTGGTATAACCTTTTCTTGAAGTGATCCACAGAGGAACTGTTCACAACTTCTGAAGGTAACCTGTTCCACGTGTCACAGATCTTATACGTAAAGTAATTCCCATACACACTAGTCCTAAACCGTTTCAAATCCAACTTCCAACCATTGTTGCGAGTTGGGTTATTATTTAAACTAAACATGCTTCTAAAATCGACATCGCTGAACCCGCGTAAGAGCTTGAAAACCTCGATGAGTTGACCGCGCAGCCTCCGAGTTTCCAGCGAAAACAAGTTCAGGGCGCCTAAACGTCGATTGTAGCCCATATGCCTAACGGAAGGGATTAACTTTGTGGCCCTCGCCTGCACTCGCTCCAACCTCTCAATATCTTTCCTGAGGGTGGGCGACCAGAACTGCACAGCATACTCCAGGTGCGGCCGAACCAGGGAATTGTACAGAGCACAATCTCCTTATTCCGAAACTGAAATTGCCTCCTGATATAACCCAACAGTTTCTGGGCTTTCTTTTCCACCTCTACGCACTGTTTGGTAAACTTAAGGTCGCTGCTAATTAGCACACCCAAGTCCTTTTCCAAATCAGTCGCCTCGATATTACTCCCCAACATGGAGTAGTCCGACTTGGATTGGCGTAGCCAATGTGCATCACCTTGCACTTACCCAAGTTAAACGGCATTTGCCATTTTTCGGACCACTCTCCTGTACTACGTAGGTCCGCACGCAGTTGCTCTATCGCCTCGGGCGTCCCAACATTGGCCCCCAAGCTTTGTGTCATCAGCGAATGTGGCGATCCGACTGACGATGCCACCGTCGATATCATTTATGTAAATGATAAACAACAGTGGCCCCAAAACGGAACCCTGAGGAACCCCGCTAGTGACCGAGGCCCAACCCGAACTAGCCCCTTTAATTAAAACCCTCTGCCGCCTATTCTTCAGCCAGTTTTCAATCCACCTACCTACTTCCCCACCAATACCCAACGCGCGCACTTTCGCCATTAGCCGGCGGTGAGGTACCTTATCAAAGGCTTTCTCAAAGTCGAGATAAAGTATGTCAGTCGCCCTACTCTTATCATACTCACTCAACATGACGTGGAAAAACTCGAGCAAGTTGGTGAGACACGACCTATGCCGTCTAAACCCATGTTGGGAGTCCCCAAGCAGCTTGTAGGAATCCAAATGGTCAACGATCCTATCCGCTATTATCCCCTCTATTAATTTACCTACAACTGAAGTGAGACTAATGGGACGATAGTTCCCTGGACTTTTGTGACCCCCTTTCTTAAAGATAGGGGTTACATTGGCTTCCCTCCAGTCACCAGGCACCACCTGGCCCGTCTCCAACGATTTGTTGAAGACTGTAGCCAGGTGGGGAGCCACCTAGTCGCGCACCTCCCGCAGCACTCTGAGGAGGAACTGGTCTGGCCCGGTAGCCTTAAACGCGCTCAGTTTGTCTATTCTATCGGCAACGACTGTCGCGGTACATCGAACACTATCCAGGCCAGCACCTTCGTGCCTGACGCCTGGCTCGGGGATGACGCGGGTGTCCTCCCTGGTGAACACTCCCGCAAAGTACTCATTAAGCACCGCGATGTCCGCGTCGGAGGTCTGCAGAACGCCGCTTCGGTCCTTTAACTGAGCTTTCTACTATTAACATAACTGAAGAGCTCCTTAGGGGTCCCCTTGCAGAGGCTTGCCACCCGTAGTTCTTCGTTACGTTTCGCTAGCCTAACCTTCGCCTTCACTTCCCTACACAGGCGGACATACGCCTCAGTGTTCTCATGGGAACGATTGGCCTTCGCCCTCCTATACGAGGCTTTCCTATTTCGAATAGCCGAAACGATGTCACGACTGAACCACCTAGGCTGCGTTGAAGCAGGGGTGATCGGTTTTGAGGGTATGGAAGCAGACTGCAGCACCATAAACTGGTCCCGGAATGCAGTCCACACTCCCTCAACATCGCCGCCGACCTCTAACCCCATCTCACCTAAGCTATCCCGGAGGCTAACAAAGTCCGTCTGCCGGTGATCGAGCTTACTGCCTCTCGAGTTACTACGCTTCACCCGAGGGACGCACACACGGAACCTAATCAGACTGTGATCACTCCCGCCCAACGATTCGTCAACCGTGAGGCCAGTGACGAGGTTGTCTTCGGTCGTGAATACTAAGTCTAGAACGCTTTCGCCTCGTGTAGGCTCATTGACCCACTGAGTGATAAAGTTCTCTCAGCAAAGTCAACTAGCCTCCTCCCTTCTGCATTAGCAGTCCTGTCTTCCCACTTTATGCCGCGACAGTTGAAGTCTCCTAAAACTACACACACCTATCCCCTAGCAGGCTACTGAGTTCGGTGTACAGGGCTGTATCCTCCTCGAAGAGGAGATGCGGAGGTCTGTACACCAAGATTAACCTACAGTTCGTCCTTCCCACATTCAGATCGACGCCAAGCAGCTCCCGTTCCGATCGGAACTGGCAGTCAACCGGACTCAACGTGTCCCTCACGTATATTAGTACCCCTCCCCCCTCCCAACGAGTGCGGTCTTTGTGAAACATTGTATGCCCGGGAATCTCGAACTCCCCAACGTAGTCCCTACGATCGGTATGAATCCAGGACTCAGTGTCTGTCTTAAGTTTTAGATCATCCGCAAGAGACATGATCTCGGTGATGATCCCTTCCGTTGAACCTACCCTACCGCCTTTGAGGAACAGGTCGTTGCCACCAGCATGGACAACGATCACAGTCCTCCGACTAGCCACGCGCAGCTTCTCTAATTCCTTCCTTAAATGCGCCGTTCCCCGACCGGGTAAACACCTTACCTTCCTCCTGTTTCGGTTTGCAGAAGCAAAGTACTTCTCCTGGCCCCTAGTCTACGAGTCCCCAATTAAAACGGTGTCTTCCTCTTTCGTGCACAGGAGACTAAAGCGGTTGGAGGTCCTGACAGGGGCAACCGGGGTCTCGGGCTTCGGCTTCGCAGCCTTCTTGCCCGAGACCTTTCGATACCCATCGCCACCCATATATTCGGCCGCACTTACACCACCCGACCCACCACGACCGGCAGCTACATCCTTCGGTTTCTTTGGGCCATCAGTAGGCCCGTTCCCACCCTTTTTCTTTATCGGCCCCTTCCCACCCTTCTCTATCGGCCCCTTCTTTACGCCCTCCACCTTGCGCCGCGGTTCCGTGCATTCCACGTGGGTCGCTGGCGATTCCTCACACTGATTTTGTACCCTGGCCCCCGGTTGCTCCTCTACCCTTTCTCCGCGGTCCCGAGCTCTGTCCAGTCCATCGCTGGACCGCCTTTCCACATCAGCTATCCTATCAATGAGCTCCGGATTGGAGGGCGCAGCCGCGTCAGTGACCGCCGCACCTCAAACAGCCGATCTGGACGACTCGAGCCGCCGGACCCTCTCCTCTAGCTTCTCGTAAAACTGCATGAGTTCGCAAAAGCGGCACATGCTGGAGTGGTTGATCTCGAAGCAGACTTCTTTGAAGTTCGTCACCCACTGGTTTACTCCACACCTCGCACATTCAGCCTTCAGTTTCTGCGGTCCAGCCATTGTAACTTTTTTTTTTCGAACTCTGAATACACTGAATAAGATAAAGCGTTCTAGCAATGAAAACTATCAAAAACGTTCTGACCAGTATATAAAAGGAGGGGGGGGGGGGTGAATTCTTCCCGCGCGTAGACGCATCCGCCGATTTGCGAGTGGCGTTCATCCCATCCAGAAGACTACACCTCTCGCTGCTGCCGCACCGATCAAGGGTCTCCCCAGTGCCGGACAGTCCCAAACGTTTCGCAGCTACCAACTGACAAACACTCGCGACGTGGGCGTCACGGATTTCCCGCCAGGAGCGACAGCGAGATGCAGCCCCTTACTAAGTCTTACTAGTCACTCACAAGCGGCCAGACTCTTAGAATCCAGTGTTCAAGGGATATCCCACCAGACCCAGAGGCTACGCCCGAGAGTTTACGCTCGCCTGGCAGCCAGCTGGGCAGTAAAGCTCTCTCACCTAAGAGCAGTACATCCAAACACCATCAATTGGTCACCAAAGAACGGTCGCAGGGGGCTGGTCAGGCCATTACGCGTTAGGAATGGGCTTAACGGGGCACTAGCCACACTCCATTCATCGCGCCCCTACGCTTGGGACTCCTCCATCCCAGTCTCTCACGACCTACGAGCGTTAAATGGTTATTTATAGAGGTTCGAAAGCCTCTCTTCCGACGCATGAGGTAGCAGTAGGGTCCTAATAGTAAAAGAAGAGAAAAAGACTTAATACTAAAAGAAAAGTTTTTTTTTTGGCAGTCAGAGGAGAGCATCCTTAACCTAAGCTAAAAGGACAGAGTAGGGATGGGATGGGGTTCTAGTAACCCACGGGACAGGATTGTATAACAGACTTCACCCGCCCTCCCGAAAGAGAGAGAGAACCTAAAGGAACTGGCAGCCAATTTCTCTAGAATCCCACGACTCGGGACCGGAGGGCTGTCACACCCCAAGTATAAAGTTTACAACACCCAAAAGAAATGTATTGTGCAGAGAGAGAGAGAGAGAGAGAGAGAGAGAGAGAGAGAGAGAGAACATGACACCTGAAAAGCACGTTTGGCCACCGAACAGTTTTTTGTTATGGAATTGACTGTTAGGAATGTAATCTAATTTCATCTTCTAATTTATATACGAAAAAAAATTAAGGAAATACATGGGTAGACTTATTCAGAAAATTCGGCACAGAAATTCATCATAATTATCTTCTTTTTTGTCTTCATTTTTTCATTTTGAAGCGAAAGAAGGCTTTTAATTAAGTTGTGAAAATGACAGGAAATGATAACGTGTTCGCATCATGTTTTTCAGCTTTCATTTTAACGTGTGCATATGCGTATGTAAGTATGTATGTAGTAAATATAAGCAATTTTATATATCTATATATAATATGTGTGTGGGTGTGTGTGTATTATATATATATATATATATATATATATATATATATATGTGTGTGTGTGGTGTGTGTATATATATATATATATATATATATATTATATAATATATAGGCTACAGATCATTTAGGTGTCATATGTGCTTAATGATTAGAGCACTTTGGTGTATGTAACTGTAAACATTACAGCACGAGAAAATAATCTTTATTCCCTGGCGAATAAAGGTGAATTTAATGACCGTGTTTTAGCTCTGCCAAATTGTTCCAAATTGGGCTATTTGCCATGAGAAATTGCGTGGCTGAAGCCAATCACTGAAATCTGTTGGTCAGCTGTGCTTTTCTCATACGAGAAGTTCCTCGAGCGGAATTAAATCGATTGTAATTTTGAGTAATACTGAAACACTTTTTATTACATCTTTTTGTTTTATGGTTTAAATAAATAAATATACAAAAAATAAAGAGGAATAAAAGCGAAACAAACAATAAAAAAAATATGAAAAAAAATTGTAGTTAAATTTCTAAAGTGTTCGATTATTTTAGCGGTTTAATTACTTATAATACGTAGATACAGACATTCTGTAATTCCATGTTCGGAAGTATGTTACGGGTAATATATGAGTGAATGTTGCAGTCCAATGATAGCGCACGAATGAATCAAGTTTAGAAGAAAAATCTGGCCCAGAAAGCAGGCACGCGATGCCATAATTGTGAAAGGTGAAACTATATATATATATATATATATATATAGAGAGAGAGAGAGAGAGAGAGAGAGAGAGAGAGAGAGCTGAATTCAAATATAGTGTTAATTTAGTTATAAAGAATTATTATCACTACAAATCATATACAAGAAGATCATTATATATTAACAACTTTAAAGGGTGTATTTTATTCTGAACTTATTCCTGGAATAAATTTAAATCGTGGTTTGTAATATATTTATATGTAAAAGGTGGAAAAAATTATTTCCGAGTCGTGCTTTTTTTTTTTTAACTAAATATTACTTATGGCACCGAAAAGTTTCTGAGGAAAAAATTCGTTAATAATTTATATTTTATATACTCTCCTACATTTAATTTCTAGGAAAATATATATATATATTATATATTATATATATATATATATATATATATATATATATATATATATTTAAGTGGAAGTATGAAGAAAAGAGTGTGTATATATGTATATTTATATATGTGTGTGTGTGTGTGCGTGTGTGTGTGTACTGAAGAATAATGAATTTGGAATGCACAAGAGACAAGGCAAAATTAAGGGCATAAATATTGTCGTGGCTGATATTCAAGGTCTAAAACGGAACCTCTCGCAAAACAAAGTTTCAAATGAACAAGGGCTGACATCACATGCCTCACAGAAACACATCTTAAAGATTGCTAAGGAAACTGGGATAACTGCGAATACCGTATAGATAAGAAAGAAATACATATCGATGGTTACAACTTACTACGAGCTGATAGAACAGCGAGACGTAAAGGTGGCTGTGCTCTATATGTACGTGAGAGTCGATAATAATAATGGGAGAGTCGATGGTAGAAACGACAATAAGCAAATCAAACAGCTTCGTGGAAGTTTTAGCAGTAAACATAGAAAAACTAAATGTGGTACTTTTAGTCATTTACGGGTCTCCGAACACCAACTGCAAAATTCTCGGATGCCATTGCTGATATCAGAAACCTAATAGTCTTTAAAATCTCCATCCCTTAATATAATACTCTACGGAGATTTTAACTTCCCACTTATAAAATGCAAAAAGGTAGGAAGAAATATATATATATATACACACGCCAGGACAAAGGGGATGGCATAAGAGAAGACGAGGAACAATAAAAAAATGTTGATTGCTCTAATAAATGAATTTATGTCAACATAAGAGGTAACAGATAACAACAGAAAAAGTAACTGCCTGAATTTGGTATTCACAAACAACATCAACTTGATTCATGATATAAAAATAACCCCAACTATTATCGCAGACCACAGCATATTTGAAATATCAACTAATATGGTGACAGCCTTAAAAAAAATACTCATACTGAAGAAATAGCGAAGTTCAAATTTTTACCTTACTCTCCAAGACTATAAGTTGGTCAGAAGTCAGATTCCACATGACTCAAATAGAGTGGAAACAGTTTTAGAGGAGAAAACAACCAAAAAAAATGAGAACAAATTTGGAAGAAAATAGGCTGGAAATTTTTGGAAAATTATGTTCCGAAAGCACAACCAAGAAGAAAGGAAATTTTCGAGAGGCAAACGCGAACAATATTCCGCAAAAGAAAGAGAGTAGCTGCGAAGTTAATTAATTGCATAGACAGTAATACCAGGAATATGCTACAAAAAAACTGGAGAGTATCGATAGGGGAATACAAGCCCTAATTAAGGGTTATACAGAGCAGGAAGAGGAAAATGCGGTACAAGTAATAAAGGAAAACCCAAAACACTTCTATGACTATTCGAAAAGGAAAACAAGAACGCGCGCCACTATCAGTCCTTAAAGAAGGGAAATAATAAACTAACCGACGATTTTAAAGAAATATCTGAAACATTGAGATCCCAGTACGAATTAGTTTTCAGTACCTCAAAAGTGGCAAAGTAGTACCTGACAGAGATGTATTCTTTGAAGAGAAATTACAAGGAGAGTATACAACAGATTTTTATTTTACCCCAGAAGATATAACGCAAGCTATAGAACAAATGAAATCACTTTCAACCTCAGGTCCGGACAAATGGAACGCTTTATTGATTAATAACTGTAAAAATGAAAAAGCTACACCCTTATATTGGATATGGAGAAGATTCCCATATATAAAGGAGGAGATAGATCTCAAGCAAAGAAACTGTGTGTCACTGACGTCCCATCTCACCAAAATATTTGAAAGAATAGTTAGAGAGAAAATGTATGATTCTTGGAGATACTGGAAAGATTCAATGAGAATCAGCACGGATTCCGATCAGGAAGATCATGCCTATCGCAACTAAGAGAGCATTATAACAATATCATAGACGCACTTGAAAGCAATGAAAACTACGATGTCATATGCATGGATTTTGCTAAAGCGTTCAACAAATGTGATCATGGTATAATAGCGCATAAGTGGGAAAATGGATCTACAATTTCCTCGGAGAACGTCAGCAGGTCGTAAAAATCCAAGGTATATCATCATCAGAATCGAGAGTACGCAGCTCAGTACCACAAGGAAGAATATTGGCTCCACTCCTAACATTATCATGCTGACAGACACAGACAATAAAGTAACCAACAACAGTAAAGTTTGTTCTTCATTTGCTATAAATGGTCATGAAATTTAACACAGAGAAATTTCAACTCTTGAGATATGGAAGAAATAGGGAGCTAAAACATACAGCATATTATGCCCCAGATAGACAGAGAAGCAAGTTCAGAGAAGCAAGAAAACAGTAGATTTAGGGGTTATAATGGCAACGATGCGAAATTTGAGAAACAAATTCAGGTAGCAATAAACAAAGCAAAAGGAGTCGCGAGACAGTTACTGAGAACCTTTAAAAGAAGGGGCAAGAAAGTAATAATTCCCCTGCTGAAAACACTGATCATACCAAAACTTGAATACTGCTCAGTTTTGATGTCCCCATATAAAAAGTAAGAAATTAATCAACTAAAAGAAATTCAAGGAAATTTCACAGCCTAGATGCAAAGAAGAATTTACACGTGGAAACCTCAAGATGAACGCAATAACCACCCAAACAGCACTAGAAAATAGGAAAGGGAGAATGTGTGGTGTTCCCAAACTAAAGGCCGGACAAGGGACACCCTCAGCTCTAAAGATAAATAGATTGATCGTCAGGGGCAAAGACTATTCAACCAGCTTCCGAAGGAAATCAGGAACATTACTGATGTTACCGTAGAATTCTTCGAAAGAAGACTAGACGCCTGGCTCAGAGCGGTACCAGATGAGCCGGGTGTGTCTCGTTATATGCGATGGAGATCGCAAGAGTGCAACTCGCTTCTCCACCAGGCTAGGCCTACAGGTGCGGCCACTAATGTGACCTTCGTGTAAAGAGAGAATAACACATGGAACTGCTCCGAGGTTACGATATATATATATATATATATATATATATATATGTGTGTGTGTATATATATATATATCTTAATGTGAAATAACGCACTGTCGTGACGAAGTATGAACAAGGAAACCACTCTTGAGGAAGACTTAAATTTTTATTTCTTTAACACCAATACAGTTTCCGCTCCTCACGAACCCTTGTCAATTGATAATGACATTACCAACTGAAAAGGGCTCGCGAAGAGCCGAAACTGTATTGGTGTTAAAGAAATAAAAATTCAGGTCTTCCTGAAGAGTGGTTTCCTTCTTCATATATATATTTATATGAATAAAACCACGAAGGAAAGGAAACAGAATGGTGCTCAAGCGCTTTCGTCTAATGACATCCTCAGGAACACTGAAGTACATAAAAGAGTTACAGCCTATATATAGGTTACAGAAAATATATATATATATATATATATATATATATATATATATATAATATATATACATACAGGGGTTGGACAAAATAATATGAACACCTTGACAAATGGCGGTTTTTATTCTTAATATGGAGTTGGTCCTCCTTTAGCGGCAATAACAGCTGCAATGCGTCGGGGAATTGATTCATACAGCTTTTGGACAGTGACTAGAGGAATCGAGCCATTCTTCGAGCAAACTCTGCTCCAGTTCCTCCAAAGACGCCGGCGGTGGGACTCGGCTTCTGACCTGCTGCTCCAACTGACACCACAGATGCTCGATAATGTTAAGATCCGAGGATTGTGGAGGCCAATCCAAGCGTTCTACTTCACTAACATGCTCTTCAAACCAGTTTTTAACGACCCCAGCGGTGTGGATTGGTGCATTATCATCCTGGAAGACGGCGCCGCCATTGGGAAACAGCGTTTGGACCATGGGATGGACCTGGTCAGCCAATATTGACAGATAGACCTGGGCGTTAACCCTACCATGCAGTACTACAGCTGGGCCAAGAGTATTCCACGATATTGCTGCCCAAACCATCACAGATCCGCCTCCATGCTTAACGGTTGGGGTCAGGCAGTCGGGGTCATAAGCATCTTTAGGCTGTCTCCAGACGTAAACTCGACCGGAACATGGAAATAGCGTAAAGGAGGATTCGTCGGAGTAGACTACATTCTTCCACCGGTCCATTGACCAATTCTTATGGTCATTACACCATTTTCTGCGCCGCTCAATGTTGATGTGCGAAAGGAAGGGTTTGGCAATTGCAGCCCTCCCATGGTATCCAGCTCCATGGAGCTCGCGGCGACGTACAGTTCTGGTCGATACCGGGCTTGCAAGATGCTGGTTAAGCTCTGCAGTCACTTTTGGAGCTGTGGTCTTATGGTTCTTTGTCACAATGCGCTTTAGCACCCGGCGGTCTCGATCACACAGCTTTTTCTTGCGTCCACTATTGCATTTGTCGGTGCTTGTCTTTCCATGGTTTTGGTATGCAGACATGACCATAGAGACAGTTCCTCTGGATACATTGAACATCTGAGCGGTTTTCGTCACCGATGCACCAGCCATCCGCGCTCCGACAATTTGCCCTCTTTGGAAGTCTGACAGGTCTTTCATAACTGCTAATTCATAATTCACTCAGATCTGTAAAAACAACGTGAGGGTTATAACATGACGTATACACTCTCTGTTACGCATTTAAATAGGTTTGCCAGTCATTTGACCATTTACTTTGTGTCTGAGCAGTCCGTAAAGATAACCGGTGAAATCGGCGGGTGTTCATATTATTTTGTCTAACCCCTGTATATATATATATACAATAAACGGAGAAATAAAAATTATATATATATATATTATTTATAAGCTAAGGCTAACAAAGACCCTAAGATCCACTATAAGGTTAGCAAATGGAGATAATGATGATGATGAGGTCTGTCTGTTCTGTGTTCGTTTGTACACGAATAAAAGGCTCGGGTAGTCTGTTCCAAACTTAGTATACACATTAAAGGAGAACAGGGAAGGTTTTAGTAACTCACCTGCCCTTCCCAGTAGGCCCAGTCATGCACATTTCATGTACAGTAAAGTATTAATTATTAATGAACAAACAAATATATAAACCTCAAAATAAAAATACCTGGTAACACAAAAAATTGAATGAAACTTGTTTCATTGAATTTTCTATGGCTGATACTCTTGAGAAAGTTATTATTTTTATCATAATGAAAACATTAATATTAATTTTAATTCTTATGCATTGCCTGCCATTATATGATAGTAATATCAGGAAATTTGAAAAATTGTCATATATTCATAATTCTATATTATATTGATAGATTAACTAAATATCCGCATCCGCGGATATTGGAATTAAAAATCCGCATCCGCAGATGTTGAAAAACTGACATCTGGTCCACCACTAATATATATATATATATGTGTGTGTGTGTGTGTGTGTGTGTTCTTGGCTACTCTACATTATCGTGACACGAACGTGTGGGTTGCGACATTTGTTTTAACGTGAAAACATTAAATCAGCGTTTCTTAACCTTTTTCGACATCAGCACCCCATGTAGTTAGGTCTAGGCCGTCCAGCACCCCATTCGCCTGGTTAGTGGCAAAAAGTTAGCAAAAGTTAGTAGCAAAAAGCACCACGCAAATACAAAACAAATAAGAATATGAGTACAATTTATAGTTGACCAATAATATTTTGAATAAAAAGAGATGAAGTTAAAGCAAAGTGAACATACATTTAAAAGCAGCACATTTAGAGTAAAAAATAAACGAGGAAAATTTTAAAACGGTATTAAGACAAGACACAAAGAATTATATTTACAAATTCAAACCTAAATACTTTCTTGAATATAACAATATAATAAAATACTTGTTCTTGAATATAACAATAGATCAAGCGGCCAAAAGAAATGTTAAGAATAACAATCAAGGCGAATTACTTACCCCCTAATCTTGGGGTCCTTTAATGGTGATAATGTAAACGTGCAATAAATCTTCCGTAATTAAATATATATTCAAATTCTCATACAATAATATCCGTTAATAAAATAGAAAAGATTAGGAGTTTGTGAAGGAGTTTGGTTAACGGACCTAACGTATCCATACTGCACATGACAGAAGCCCTTTTCCAGCACCCCCTAAAATCAATTTCAGGACCCCTGGGGGTGCTAGCACCCCAGGTTAAGACACGCTGCATTAAATATATATTATGAAAAAAAGGGATGTAATGAAGGTTATTTTAGATTAAATTAGGTTTGGTTAAGTTAGTTTAGGTTCATTTAATTTAAATAGATTACTTGCATTAGGTTAAATGTCACCATTGACATTTGAAAACGTGGAAATGTCGCAGTTTTGTAAGGTAGCCAAACATGCGTGGCTGTGGAAAAGTGTTTCCTTTTAGTGGTGAAATAAATTATACGCAAATTAAATGAGAAAGTAAACGAAAATATACAATCACAAAATATTGTATTTATTTCTTAATATATTAAAATATAAATACGCATTACTGGTCATAAGTCTCAATCCAGTCTCTTTTTTACGTCCAGAACCTTCGTTGCTGAAACAAATGGAATAAATGCACCCAGTATAAGATAGTTTTTCCACTGTCTTCTCTCGCGCAGAAAAAGGAACTTATCGATTATCTATATTCTCTCAATTCACTCAAAAGAGAAGTTTTGAAGATCATACCTTCTACCAAAAGAAGTTATGTATCACTAAAAGAAGTTATTCTATCATCTGAAAAGAAACTTTGATACCGAAAAGAATAAAAAACTTCCCACAGAATGCCCCCCTCAGAAAGAAGTTATTTCATCTAAATAGGAAAGTTTTATTTGGAGTGCTTTATTTCTGGAGTGGGCCTTGTTTGCTGACTATAACTCGTATACCATTGGTATCCCTGCGTCAGTCGCTGTTCTTACCTTTTAATTTGGTTATTCTTCCCCTCCCATCATTTAAAGCCCTTTTTTAAAGCAACTGAAAATTTTGTCATTAATTTAAATTCATTGTCTCTTTCCCGTACATCCTCATAAGCACGTAGTAACCGCTTCCATTTTTCATTTAGCCGAAGACGAGGACTGGACTTTTCGCAGTTAATTTTTATTTTGTCGCTATTAACAACTGCATTTTCATATAATTTGCCTTTAAGTCGCTCCTGAATGTATTGAACTCGCTCTTTTCCTCGTAAATGCGTTAATGACTGCGAAGGTCGACACTCACTGAATCAATTAATCAATCAATTATAAGGTGTATGTTTACGTAAAGTATTTTAATCTTTCGAGCGAAAATCTTTTATACCCGACACAATTATCTATATCTGTATATATACATTCATACGGTGTGGAGCAGCAGCAGCAGCAGCAGCAGCAGCAGCTCGGTCAAGTGCCTTTTTGCGCATCCTGTAGTTTCTTCAGCCGCGCAAGTTTGGTAGGATTCTTACCTTTGCTACATTAAATTTATTACTCCTACTTTCTCGTTTTCATACTATACGAAGTCATATTTGCTAAGAGATAATAAAACTTCAAATGATTTATGAACCTCTTATCTTATTTAGATACTTTGGGAAAGTGGCTGACAGCCCTCCGCACTATAAAGTGAAGAGAGAATACGTAAATTAAGATCCCAAATACCCACTCTACGTAAACGAGGCAACAGTCAAAAAGGAACTGTAATTATTAAGCTCATAATATCCAAAGGAGAAGTTGAAAAAACCCATACAACGGTGCGCACGCACGCACTAAAAAAGGCACTGTGGCTCTCGGAACAAAAACAAGGCCAGCCTATAATAATTACCGCAGTTAAGACGGGATAGCGGCTCTAGCAATTGGCGCAACCATTTAGGAGGACCACGGAATGACTGTCAGCACATTCACTGTGAAAAGGCTTCAAGAATGCCCTGTAAAGATTTTTGGAATGTATTTCCATTCTATAAGAAATGTTTTTAAACTACAGTGAGAAATTTCTAAATTTATTATTCTTACAGGAAACATGTCTTTTTCCTAATTTGGTCTGAGGTTGCATTTTTTTCTCTTGTCTTTTGGGTCGAGGAAAAACTACGAATTTGTTTATGCAATGGAAAAAATATTCAACAGAAGACAATACGTTATTATTATTATTATTATTACTACTACTACTACTACTACTGAGGAGCTTATCCTGTTCTAATTAATACCGTAATGCATTTTAACTTTATAGAAAAGGTATTTCTTGAGATTTCTAATTACATTTTCTCTTCTTTTGTGAACAAATAAATGTTCCCATTGAATACATTTTTTTCGAGAGAGAGAACCTGGCGATTAAGGAACTTAAACGAGCACTGTAAACGCGTCTATTTCGAGAAATATTTTCCAGATTAAGCCGCAGAAACTAGTTCACTTTTTGAAGAGGAAATTTCTCGTTCTTAAGTCTGTTTCCTTTATTATTGGAAAGAGACTGCGATTAAAGTCGTATAGTAGTGATGATGAGAATAAAAAAAAGAAGCTTAAATTTGCGAAAGTCACGAGATCAACAGTGAACTTTTTTTGAAATCAGTAAGACTGAAACATGCGCACTCAATTCATTTCTATTTTAGTAGAGAAGAAGGCTTCGGTTCAGCAAGCACGAAGTGTGTGGGTGATCTCGTAAAAATCGATGAGAATATGAATAAGACTCGCTATCAGGGAATTTTGGTTCGGTGTTCATTGCCGAGTGGGGTTCGTTTAATTGGAAAAAGATTGATCTTCCACTAAAACATCGACCCAAAACGTATATGCTGCAATACGCAACGAGACTCGGGGAGGCAGGACCAGATTGACAGAGTTCGAGTGCTAAAGTTTTCACCACAGAGTCCTGATCTAATCTCTATTGAAAAGCATTCATGAATTAAACTAAATAATACCCGTAAGTGAAGTCAACTAGCCAACAGGATTCAAAATGGCAAATAATTTCTAAGGAAACCTATACACCCGGCCAGTATACAGGCTCTGGTTGACTCGAGATGTGAAGAGATGATCACACTAAATACTGAATACTCGTTTGTCGTTCGTTTTTCTGAATTATTAATCATTTGCAGTGAATTGCTCGTACTGTGTCTCGTATTCTATAATCTCGGTAATGTATTAAAATAGAAGCGCAATGATCTTTGTTTATTGCATTTTTGTTCATAATTCATAATGTTCATAATGCGCGAAGTAGCACACTTATATCGAAATAATGATGAAGAAATATAGATGAATCAACCTTTCATTATTGAAACGATATTGACCTGCCACTTTCGAAATAGCAATCTAAATGGCATAAATTTCGATAGCGAGATCGGAGTCCTGATGCAAATTCATTATTCAATAAATAAATATTTTGGAAATGCTGATTGCACTTCATTTTATCATCGTATTGTTGCATCAACAGTACATCAATATTCATTTGTGAAGTGTCACAAATATCAACCACATTGCAACGACATCAACCATGCACCAACAGTCGATGGATCAACCGTGTTCTCTGGGTATAAACTCAAACTTATTATTATTATTATTATATCATCATGATTATATATATGCTTTGAAATTACAAGTAACCACAATTTAACAGTGCTCCAGCCTGGTACAGGAGAAATGAAAGTCACCCTCCCTGTCTTCACCACTTTACACGAGTGTGCCAGGTAGGAACAATGTTGGATTGTGGTTACTTGCAGTTCTCTTGTGGCTTGCGCGGAATATTCTCCTATACAAGCGTCGTTCTTTACGTTAATTATACTGCGTGTTTGCAGTTTAAATGTATATAATGTACGGCATGCGGGAGGTGCCCCCTTGGGGCATTGGTTTCTGCGCATATGTAGAAGAATTACGGCATTTGTTTGAGTGAGGCCCATGGTGTAATGGTTATCATATCTGACCGGCAATCGGAAGATCCCGGGTTCGATTCCCGGGTGGTTACCTCATTTTTTTCATTTGTTTCGTTCTCTCTCTCTCATCTTGCGCGGAATATTCTCCTATACAAGCGTCGTTCTTTACGTTAATTATACTGCGTGTTTGCAGTTTAAATGTGTGTATATATATAATATATTATATATATATATAATATATATATAATCTTAAAGAAGTTACATTTACATTTGAGTTTAAAGAGATCTTCAAAATAAAATAATTTTTTAAAGCGAGCTTTTGCTATTAAAATACCTTCAGCAACCTAAAACGACAAATTAAAAGACTAAAAGCCAGTAAAATGAAGGCGAACAGGGATCAACCTTTTTAAATAGAGGCTTAAAGTAAGCCCTGAGTTTACTTTAACCACAATTAAATCAAATCTGAAATCACAAAGTCCGAATCCCCGCTATAGGATTTCGTGATATCGGATTTGAGTCTTTCTTGGCAGAATTGTGGCTTGGATTCACGTTAAACAGTAGGTCCCCCAAGGTCGAGTATTAAGATTGTCCTTCGTCTGAATGATCGATTAGGGCAAAACTGCTGACAGAGGTTGATACCGCGTTCACAATGTGTTTGCGATACAATCCTCCTGTACACTGTAGGGTGGATCGATTTTACATTTTTTTCGATTTCCATATTCTAATATAGACAAAAACTTGCGCATGCATGAGAAAATAGCCTCTGCAAAATCTTAGCTTAATAGGTAATCATCTTCTGCCCCCGGCAGAGCGATGAAAATCATATTTTAGTAGTCAAAAACGTATTTTTAAACCCTAGCCTAGAGTCATAAAATTTTGCGTGTGTGTTATTTCATGCCTAAGCAACGATATAAATGCTATGGGAAATATATAAATGCATTATTTAAGACAAAGAGCCAGATGAAAGCGGCCCATTGCGCAAACTCTTGGATTTTATTATTGCTATGACCATCGGCAGTCGAACCCTCGACCTCAATGTGTCACTCACTCAGTTACGGGCGCTGATTCTATAGTTGTTACCTATTGAAATATTGGTAAGCATCCATGACGCTAAATTTTAGTAATTGGTTTGAATTACTTTTTTTTTTAATATTCACGCAGTAAACATTTTTTATTCTTATTATTCTTTTAGAGAATATTTTATGAAGCGTGATATTAGCGTTAATATGTTTCTTTCTAATGGCTGTTTTATTACATTAAGCATTTGTACTTTTTAATTAAAGAATGAAGCAGACCCTTAATTATCCATGCAGCGATGACCTTCACAGTACGCACACTGGGTCCACCGTCTTTTTTTCTGCATTATTTTATGAAACTCGTATTCTGAAGCTAATTTAGTTCTTTAGCATTTGAAATACAGCATTAATAATCATTATGAAAAGCTATTATCATATACACGATAAAGAATTCATTAATTCTCTCTCTCTCTCTCTCTCTCTCTCTCTCTCTCTCTCTATATATATATATATATATATATATATATATACAGGTCTGGGATCACCTGAAGATCAGGGCCCCCAGCCTTCTTTAGTTAGCTTTATAAGGCTAACTAACGAAAATATCACGACCTAACCTAACCAATCGTCAAGGGCGTACAGTTGACCTAATGATTGTTTAGGTTAGGTCGTGATATTTTCGTTAGTTAGCCTTATAAGGCTAACTAAAGAAGCCTAGGGACCCTGATCTTCAGGTGATCCCAGGTCTGAACAAATGTTAGCTAAGTTCACCATTGAAACAGAAATACCACTCGTCAGGTGTTCTTATGTTTTACTAGAAATAAAAATCTTATTCTAATACTTGAACCAGATCGATTTAATTTGTCACAGAATTGGTATTAAACTATAAGCTAAGTCCAGATGCAAACCATTACTTACCTACACAAAGTTCTTTTGCATGGAAAACAAGGGCAACATCAGATATGCTGTAATTTCACTGCAAAGGGACTTTGTGGCCACTCTGTAGATCTAATATTTTTCCACTCATCCATCTTGATTTTTCACTCGTCACGGACAAGTAGACAAATGTATTGGTTGAGCCCTGTATAATATACAGTATATATTGAAACTTATTGTGGATCACCTGAAGATCAGGGCCCCCAGGCTTCTTTAGTTAGTCTTAGGTACTTGTAGGTTATCTCCCCCCACCAATTTTGACAGAATATTTTCGTTAAAACTAACGAAAATATCACGACTTAACCTAACCAATTATCAAGGGCGTACAGTTGATCTATTAGTAAATAGTAAATACTATTCCAGAAACAAACGATGTTATAATTAATAATAGATCAACTGTACGCCCTTAATAATTGGTTAGGTTAGTCGTGACATTTTCGTTAGTTTTAACAAAAATATTCTGTCAAAATTCGTTGGGGGGAAATAACCTACAAGTACCTAGCCTTATAATGCTAACTAATGAAAATATCACGACTTAACCTAACCAATCGTTAGGGCAACTGTACGCCCTTGACGATTGGTTAGGTTAAGTCGTGATATTTTCGTTAGTTAGCCTTATAAGGCTAACTAAAGAAGGCTGGGGGACCTGATCTTTAGGTGATCCCTTATTCTTT
>JAJOZX010001514.1:77500-247500 GCA_023014485.1 Bathynomus jamesi | reverse complement strand
TTTTCACCTAGTACATTAGAACGAGTTAAATCATCACTTGGCAAAGCAGTTGAAGAGCTTCAATCTCTTGAATCTGTCGCTTCGCCACCCACCAAAAGAATAAAAGTTTCAGTGACAGAACAACACCTTCAACAAGCAAATCTATCACAGAATCTGTCTCTCAGTTTCTTGAGTCAAGCAGCAATGACGAGACCTACGCGATGTCAAAAGATGTAGTAAAAATGATCGAGAGCTATCACCAAGAAAAACGCCTGGCTGCATGTGACAATCCTATTAGTTGGTGGAAAAATACGCAGAATATCTATCCATACTTGAGTAAACTTGCGAGGAAACATTTAGCCTGTCCTCCAACAAACGTACCAAGCGAGAGATTATTTAGCAGTGCTGGATTAATATATGATGAAAAGAGAAACAGACTGGCAGCAGAAAAGGCAGAAAAATTAATGTTCCTTAAGCATAACCTTCCTATAATTAAGTTTGAACATTAAACGATGAACATCTTAGTTTACTTTATTTTAATTACTCATTTATAAATATGCCTAATAAAACTTTAAACTTAATATAAATAGTTATCAAGCTAATTAAAGATCTCTTTCTATAAGGGTGGAGGAGGTTGGGGAAAGAGGTCGGTGGGGTGCATTTGAGTTGGGTTCACGTCCCGCATCCTGGTAACACAATTATGGTTTCTAATTGTGGCTGAAACTCAACAAAATATAACGAATTTATTTGCAGACGAATTCACTAATTGATTTCTATATTAGTTAGATGCTTGATATTATTTATATGTTCAGAGGAAAGTACAGCAATTATTGTACAATTAATCAATTATACTACATTATAGCTACAGCTCTCTCTATATAATAACTTATTATATACGTTAAACACAACAAATCTCGAATATATCCTAAAAAATAACGAAAATGTAGACATCCGCATCCGCGGATGTTGAAATCAAACATCCTCATCCGCATCCGCGTCCGCGGATGTGAAAAAAATGGCATCCGCTACATCACTAATATATATATATATATATATATATTCTGTAACCCATATATAGGCTGTAACTCTTTATGTACTTCAGTGTTCCTGAGGATGTCATTAGACGAAAGCGCTTGAGCACCATTGTGTGTTTCCTGGTTTTATTCATCATAAATATTTTTTACGTGTTACTTTCGTGAAATAGCTTTATAAGGCTAACTTACGAAAATATCACGACCTAACCTAACCAATCGTCAAGGGCGTACAGTTGACCTAACGATTGGTTAGGTTAGGTCGTGATATTTTTGTTAGTTAACCTTATAAGACTAACTAAAGAAGGCTGGGGGCCCTAATCTTCAGGTGATTCCTAATTTTAAAGTGCAAATATTTTAAAATATTTTATATACTAATACTAAACCAAGAATTTCACTTACATTGATTGAAAAGCATAGTTCTAAACTGCGCAATGATTGTAAAGTTAAAAATTTAAATTACATCATAGTTGTACTTGTTTTATGAGAAATCAATCAGTATATTAATAAAAGTAACTTGGGGTTGTTATTATATACCAGAAATTGGTGCTACTATAGCGTGATTCCTACCTCGATTCGGCGGTCTACCTTTTAATTATAGCTTCTTACCTTGTTTACTAATTGCTTGTTTACATTCCAATGTCAATCGCCCTTGACGATTGGTTAGGTTTAGTCATGATATTTTCGTTAGTTTTAACGAAAATATCGTGACTAAACCTAACCAATCGTAGGTAGACCACATACTATAGTAGCACCGAAACTATTTTTTAAACAAATAAAATTGAATAATAAATAGCATTTTATATTTATTATATTTTCATTTATACCTTGGAGAGGAATCACACTCTACAATACTGTAGTTTCGAACCAAAACGGGTAGGAATCACTCTATAGTAATATAGTATCGAAGTCACCGGTAGGAATCACGCTATAGTAGCACCCAGAAATTTAAGTTCATTATAAATTATTTACGCTCATGCTATAGTTGTATAATACCAAAAAATATAACCATGAATTTATAGTTTTATATTTGTGAGCAGTGACGAAATAAAACTGAAATATACTTTTATTAGTTTATTTTTGCAATAAATATTGAAACCTGAAAACAATCAACGCGTAGATTAACTGCGTGGGATGAGTAGTTTCGTAAGTTTTCTTTGCGATTATTTAGGTCTATTTAACTCATATTAACTGAAGTTAATTTATGCTGTGAGTACCAATATCCCAAGACTTATTTGGCATATAATTAGGCATACTCGTAGCTTCGATGTTCCATACTCGTTATCAATATTTAAGAAGGGACTAAGAGGCCTGCCGTAAATTAAATTTGAATTAAATATGGTAAAGCCTTGGCTGACTGGAGTGGAAGGACGCAATCCATGACTGGATTGGGACTCGGTTGCAGCCCTCAGACTCATAAGGGCTGAAAGAAAATGATAGTGAGCGCTAATATTTAATAATAAGTAATGTTATGTATTAAGGCTGTAAATGCTGAAACAGCAAATTAGGGCTAGGCTAAGACAACATCATTGAACATGAATAAGGTGACCAGACGTACTGATTTGGTCAGTATAGTACTGACTTTCACACAGAAAACAATGTACTGATTGATTTTTTTGGTTTGTACTGATTTTCTACTGTCAGACTAACGATTTCGTTTTTCTAAAGTTATCGATAATAACCACACATTGATAGAAAATGAAAGCTTTGTTTTAATGCCAATAGGTGGCGGTTGCGCGCATTGTTTTTGTTTAGATAAAGTTTAAAGTGGGTGACACTGTGATTGAGAGCGTGAGAGTGGCAGGTAGGTTTTGCTTGTCTTCAATTACTTAAGTGTTAATGTAATTCTGTAAACAGTTTACAGGCTTTACTTTAATTAGAGCAGTGGTCAAAACATTATGATGACTTTTATTCCTTTTTTCGATAGAGTTAGACAGTTGTCCAGATTGGGAAACTATTCAGCTAACAGTTGATGTAACAGAACCCAGGCATCCGAGTTTCATCAACCGTGATGAACTTTTTGATGAATATGCTCTTGCGAAACCGATCATTACTGCATCCATCAAAGAATGGGACGATGATTCCGCAGCATCTGACAGACGTTGGCGCGATGTAATCAATGGATTGAGGAAACGTGGTCTACAGTGCAATCAACTAAAGAAACTAGCTGCGTTTTATCTGGCGCTCCCAACAACAAATGCACCCGTGGAAAGGTTGTTTTCCCATTGTACCGATTACTGGTCCTCTGACAAAACTAGACTTGATGTTGCTACATTGAAATCTGTCTTGTTATTCGCACCAACATGACCCAATCGTGTAACTCTTTATACGAGGAGTTGCGGGAAAATAAAGACATCTTCAAACAAATTCACTCAAGCCAAAAGTACTCTATCAAGAAAAAGTAGACGTTATTTCCTGTTCATGTTCAATTTTTTGCATGCAAATAAAGTGTGTTGTTCCTGTACTGATTTTCATTGAAATAAATATGGTCACCTTAAACATGAACTCACTCAAAGCTCAGGCCAAGGCCTATTTAGGGTAAATATTTCGTTGAACTCAAACCGGCAATTAATGACCAGAAGATATTTTTCTGGTCAATTCTTGATGTGCTTTGAAAGAATCTGACATCCGTTTCTTGAAGTGGATATAAATCTGCAACAGGCGGATTATACGTTAGCCTAAGCTTTATAATTATTTATTGCTTTGTAATCATTTGCATACTCTCTAAAACATAGTTTTCTGTTTATCTTTCGTAAGATTCAGAATATTATGTTCTCATGTTAAGGTGTTCGTTTGAGTTCAGCGGGATATTTGCCCTATTTAGTATTTGACAATTCTTGTACATACAGGTAGCCTGACATTTATTAAATAAGAAAAACACCTTAATAAAGTACCTCCACCACCCATAGTTTTACCTGCTATGCTCCCAAAATTGAAAAATTTGGCAGAAATTTACCAAATCTGATGCATCAGTTCTCAAGCTGAAGTATTAATTTCAGATTTGGTGAAATCACTTTTAAATTATTATTATTATTACTAGCTAAAGTGGGCCCTACGGGCCCATTTAGCTAGACCTGCGATGCTGGGGCCTTCGGCCCCCCAGTTACTGGAGGGGTCAATTGTTAAGCTTCACAAAAGTTCCTCGTGAACGTAAAGTAAATATTAAACTTTCACTGCCTTGATAATTTCTTTTTAAAATCTTCGGTATCCGATTTCACCTTTTGAAATGATTTTTTGCAAATCTTGACACAATGTGAAGCTCAATATTTTCATGGCTGCGTTCTTTTCTAGTTTTATTGCGGTGCTGGGGCCTTCGGGCCCAGTAATTGTTGGGGGCAGGAGCTGGTCACACATATATTTTCGTTCATTACTCATCACCCCCGTCCACCATATGAAGTTTGGTCAAAATCAGTTCAGAAAGGTAAAAGTTTTTTCTGCGGACAGACGGACAGACATTTGGTGAATTACAGTAAGACTAGCAAAATTACTCGTCCTACGGGCAGGATATTCTCTAAGTTAGAGTCAGTGCCGACTCCAACCTTTTTGAGGCCCCACACGCAAATATCCTTGGGGCCCCTAATATATATATAAACCATTTTATTGTGCGAAATATATATATATATATATATATATATATATTTCGCACAATAAAATGGTTTATCCTTAAACATTTAAAAACCTACAATTCCTTCCATTTCCAATTTCCATCCATTTCCTGTTTAAATAAAAAAAAAAGACCCACAATGTTTCAACCATTTTATGCAACAAGGGGGGGTGGGGATAGCCCCCAAGTTGCATAAAGGGGGGTGAGGGGGATTTGGGGGGAGAAGGAGAATGACCTCGGGTGGGGTAATGGGGGAAGGGTTATGCAACAAGGGGGTGGGGGTTAGCCCCCCAAGTTCCATGAAAGGGGTGAGGGAGGTTTGGGGAGAGAGGGAGAATGGGCTTAAAGTAAATGCAAAGCTCTCATCCTTAAACTATTAAAAATAATATTTTTGTCTTCATCTTGGTACTCCGCTAAGGTGCCCTCGCCGTAGGTGAGTTTGCGAAGCACAAGCCCCGCCCGTAGGGCAGGGAGTCGAAGACTGCTTGTTAAATACAAAAATCTAATAAGTTTATTTAGATAGATATATATCACATACATTCAAGACCTTTCTCTCCTGGCTTTTTTTATTGCAAATTCATGAATAATATCATCATAGGACAGCTTCCGACCTACCTTCCGATTGATGCTCATGATGGCAAGCCCACTCAGACGTTCTTGTGCCATTGTTGACCTGAGGTACGTTTTGATTAGCTTCAACTTGGAGAAGCTCCTTTCAGCCGTGGCTACGGTCACCTGAAGAGTGACTGCAATTCTGAGAACAATCCATAGGTTTGGATATAACTCTATCAGCCGCTTCTCGTGTAGGTAAGTCGGCAATTCCAGTGCAGTCATCTTCTGAGATGGCAGATCTGATGGCACACATTAGGCGTTTATTTACATTTTAATTTTTATGATTTTAACAACAACAAAAATTGCTAGATTTTATATGGAAATAAAATGAATGGCGCTGCAAGAGTTTTAAAAAATCAAAGTTTGGCCCATTTCTTTTATTTCTCTCAATCATTCATTAATTAATTTTTTTATACCGCTTGCTAAGGGAAATAACAGGAATGAAATGTAGTACCCATATTATGGATTATTAGCTGAATTAGGAGTGTGGCCAGTCAAAGAAAAAAATTGCGTACAAGATAATGCTCATGAACAATATATTAAACTCCAATGAGGATAGATTAATTAAAATGATAACCGAAGATCAGTTGTTAAATCCATACCCAGGATGTTGGGCAGAGGAAGTGGCAGAAATGTGTAAATTATATAAAATAACATTAGAGGACTTGAAAATTATGAAAAAGTAAATTAAAGAAAAGTGTACGACAAAAAATAATGAATATTTACAGGAGAACTAATAAAGAGGAAAACTAAAATGAAAAACTAAGATTCATTGATGAATTTAAAAGAAAATCATATACTGAAAATATGAAAGAAAAGGATATGGAGATTATAATGAAAATCCGATTAAATACGGTAGAGGTGAAAGAAAACTATAAAGGAAAATATAAGGTCATGAAGTGTGAAGTATGCGAGAGAGAGAATGATACGACAGAACACTCGTTTCATTGTGAAAAACTAAGAAACAGTGGGGGAGATGATGGGAGTAGAGAATATAAAAAAACAGAAAGTATCAAAAATTATATTGTAAAAATAGTGGAAATTAGAAGACTCTGTTCACAGCAAAGGTTTAAGTACATAATAGGAGATACAGTGTAGAGGCTCTGCACCGGAAACGTGTGCTAATCTGCAGGATCAAGTGAGCAATTTCTAGAACCTGGAACCTGGGGATCTCCCGCCTCGCGAGGCCCCACGCACACTGCGTGATCTGCGTAATGGAAGAGCCGGGGCTGGTTAGAGTTTAACATTTACAATTACTGTAGCTCACGAATCATTTAAATTTTAAATGCAGCTTCACAGATTTTACTTGAAGCTCACGAAGCAGTTAAATTTCAAATACAACTTGTCACATTTTTTTTTTTACTTATCATGGCTTCCGATGCGGAGCTAAAAACTTTTATGGCTACATTCTTTTCTAAATTTATTCACCAACTTGATTTTCTTCATTCCACGAAAGTGTATGGAACTGTGAAGAAGCGTGATGGGACTTGGTTTATTTAAAAAAAAATTTAGAAGTTAAAAATCTTGAAATTTAAATGCTTCGTGTTTTAGCATATAAATATTTTTTGGGGAAAATTGGGATAAACTTTTTGGGGGACACCCGATCCGAAAAAAATTGCTAAAAATACTTCAAGGACCCCACAGCATGTTGTCACCAAATTTCATAAAAATCGGTCCAGCCGTTTGGACCTGAAAAGGAGACAGACAGACGGACAGACGGTGAATATTATTGCTAGCAAAAGAGCGGCGCTACGCGCCGGTTTTCTAGATCTGCGGTGTTTGGGTCTTCGGCCCAAACCGAATTGAGGGCCTACGGCGTATTTTATTTTGAACATCAGTAGCTCTTTATCTGGATATTATTCCTATTCTTCTCACCTTGGGCCTCAGTCTTTGGGGTGCCTGCAGCCCTCCAATTGCTGGCGAACCAATTATTTTATTCGGTCAATAAAACTACAGAAAAGAACGCAGTCATAAAAATCTAAAGTTTCACAAATCTTGATACAATGAGCTCAGATGTGAAGCTTACGATTTTCATGACTGCGTTCTTTTCTATAGTTTTATTGACCAAATAATTGAACCCCCAGTAATTGGGGGGGTCCTGTGGGTCCCGCAATTACTGAGGGTTCATTTATTTGGTCAATAAAACTATAGTCATGAAAATCTTAAGCTTCACATATTTTAACACAATGTGTTCTGCGTTCTTTTCTATAATTTTATCACGGTGTTGGGGCCTTCGGACCCAGCAATTGGCGGGGGTGGGTGGAGGGATGGTCACACGTATATTTTCATTCATTACTCATCACCCCGATCCACCATACGAAGTTTGGTCGAAATCGGTTCAGAAACGTAAAAGTTTTTTCTGCGGACAGATGGACAGACAGACAGACATTCGGTGAATTATAGTAGTATTTATTATTATTAGATGATGTATTTGTGTTGCTTTCTCCTGTTTTTAACAGTATTTGTATTCACACCATTGATATTTTGGTGTCATTTGACTCCTCTTTTGAGACTGTGTATGACTTCTGTCAAATTTCTCATACTGAACTGCGCCTGGTCCCATATACCCCGTGCCCCACATCACTACCCACAATTCTACCTACCCTACCCCCTGCCCCACACACGCTTACAAATTTCATACCAACACCATATATATGCCTTACCTAATGGTACTTTATGATGGTTTCGAACGACGGCTCAGGATCGACCTGTGGTCGACTCCATGTGCAAAGACTTTGCACAAGAACCTGTCCAGCTGGATCTTGAAATTATTCAGGTTTTTGTACTGGAGGTTCCTCCGTTCTTTTCACAGTACATTAAAGAGTTTTGGGCCTCGTATTCTGAAAGTATTTTCCATCCTCGTTTTCATGATCTCCTGTCTCAATGCAGCTGGGACAACACAAAATTTGTCTCTTCTCTCATTCCAGTGTGTTTCTGTTTAATTTCTAAGATTTGGGACACAACTATACGTATAGTTTTGTGTACCGCTTGCCTCTTCTTTCCAGGGAATAGAGTTTCAGGGATTGTAATCGAGGCCAGTAGTCTTCATCTTTCGTTTCCTCTGTCGTAGCCATAAAATTCCATTGTACGGCTTCAATGTTTGCAATGTCTCGTTTTCTGTATGGGCTCTTGAGTACTGAACGGTACCCAATTAGTGGTAAGACTAAACTCTTCATAATTTTAGCATTATGCGTACTTTTCAGCTGTGAAAAATTCCTCCAGGTAATTCTCATTACTTTTCTAGATGTTGTAATTTTAATGTTATAGTGTTCTCTGAATTTTGCATGCACTCACATTTTTACTCCAAGATCCCCGACCTGTGGGTTTGATGTTATCAGTTTGGTGTGTGTACCTTTTATTCTGTAGCATCTTGTTATTATCATATCTTAGAAGTTGGAATGTTTCTTCGTTGAACTTCATATTGTTGTCTTCCGCCTACTACTGTCTTGAATAAGGTTTCAGTGTCGTTTTGTAATTTTTCTGTGTAACCTGTTTTTGATATTTCCTCGCAGTTCTTTGTGTTATTCGCGAAACACGATACGATATTGTCATTAATATGTGCATCAATGTCTGCAATCATTATTATAAACATTATTACGATACCTTGTTGGACGGAGCTCACGACTTTTGACACTTCAGATTTGACTCCATTTACTATCACCCTTCGTGTTTTTTTCAGTAATTCCTTTTTTCTTAAGTGTGTGTGCTATAATTTCATGATCACATTTATCGAAGGCTTTAGCAAAATCAGTATACTGTATATTACATCTATGTTTTAGACCTGGGGCCGAGTACGTGTAAATGTACTCGTACAAGTACGTTTTTCGAGGCTAAGTACACGTACGTTGTCAGGCTGAGTACAAAACTTTTTCGAGGCTGAGTACAAGTACAAGCACGATTCTTCTTTTTCTAAATGTACTCAAGTACAAGTACGAGTACTTTAAAAAGTATTCGAGTACATGTACAAGTACATTTTAAGCCTTATGGGGAATGAGAAATAAGAAAATAACAAAAATGTCTTTAGAGTTGTCAGGTACAATAAAATGACTCGGAACTGTTGACATATTGACAAGGTAGCGATCACCTGCAAATAAAAATGTTTTGTATTTCATTGTACCAAACTATTGGGATTTAGAATTTAATAAAATAATAGGCAAAACGGAAAAATTTAACCAATTTATGCACAAAAGCAATATTACTAAATATTATTGAAATGTCATAATTTATTGTGTGTTTGGTTGTAAATAAAACAGTTGACGATATTTTTTAAACTTTTTTATTGTAATTGAAAAAATTACAGGGTGGTGCGAAAAAACGCAGCTCATAAATTAAAGGTTACTAATTTGCCGTGTACAATTTATAAAAGTAATCAGTTGTACTCAGATGTACTTATTCTTTTTACAGTGTATTCGAGCCTGAGCATGAGCACCGAGTACATGTGAGTACTGGGATATATGTAATCGAGTACATGAGTTCTAAGTACATCGGCCTCAGGTCTGCTATGTTTCGCTCACGACAATTTTTTTTCAGTATTTTCTCTTGTTGGTCTGATAACTGTGATAGGCATAATCTTCCATCCCTGAAGCCATCTTGGTTCGGATTGAATAGATTCTTTTCTTGTAGGTGGTAAGCAATTTTGCCTCTGATTGCACTTTCGAAGCACTTTGTAAGGTGGGAGGTGAGAGTTACTGTCCGACAGTTCTTAGGCATGGCTCTGTTACCTCCTTTGAATAAGTGGGCAATGTTCGCGCGTTCTTTAATGGAAGTGGAATTTGTCCTGTGTCGAGCGATTTTCTTCATAGTAAGTATAGTGGCTTGGCAATACTTTGTTTACATTATTCAGAAATGTGTCACTCCATGTGTTTGGCCATGGTGCTGAATTTTCTCGTGTTTGTGATAAAGCCTTAATTACGTCTCATTTCAAGAACTCTAAATTTATCAGTAGATTCGTGTCGGAACTCGTTCATGGCTGATTTGTATCACTGTATATCAAGGAATTAATTTGGATTTTCTACTTTCTTCTCGGAATAGGGGTGCTGAATGGTAGAGTTAAAATGTTTCTTAAACAGTTCGTTTATTTTTTCTGGGTCATTTGTATACAACTCCGGAACAAAATATAGAATACTGTCTCAAATGCGCTCATGACCTTGATAATACCTTTAAGTTATACACCTTTATGAGGAATATTGAATATCTGTGACGTCATTATGATAAAAAGACACCTCTATGTGCCAGTTTTGAGAAAAAAATGTAGCAAAAACCTTATTAAATAGTGGGAAGTTAATGCATAACAACGTACCAAAATATATGAATATCTTGTCACGTGTTACAAAGAAATAGAATAAATTCATTATGTTTATTGAGTACTGCCAATATATTAAACCTTTATCAAAGAATTTTTAACTCTGCGTCTTAGTATTTAGTCGCTCCACCCTTTGTGGATTTTAACCGCAATAAATGTGGGGACTTAAACAATGTTTCGAAACAGTAGCTGCAACCAGTAGTCCAACAGTCCAGGACGCCTTTCATTTCACACGAGAAACGAAAGGCGTCCTGGATTGTTGGACCTCTGGTTGCAGCTGCTTTTCGGAACATTAAGTCTCCACGTTTATTGCGGTTAAAATCCACAAAGGAAATGATAAAAGTTAAAAAACTAAAAGATTAAAAATTTGCCAAGCTTTTCAAAAGGAACTTCCTTCTTCGTTCATGTGGAACAAACAACATCGGAAAATAGGAAAAGTAGAATATGTATTGTTCCCAAACTAAAGGCCAGACATGGACATCCTCAACTCTGAAGGAAAATAGCTTTGCTGTCAGAAGGCTAAGACTATTTAACCAGCTACCCAAAGAAATCAGGAACACCACTGATATCAATGTAGAAGCAATCAGTAGAAAACTAGACGTCTGGCTGAGAACGGTCCCGTATTAGCCGGGTGTGCATGGCTATGTGAGCTGGAGAACTCAAGACAGC
Source organism: Bathynomus jamesi (assembly GCA_023014485.1). Taxonomy (NCBI): domain Eukaryota; kingdom Metazoa; phylum Arthropoda; class Malacostraca; order Isopoda; family Cirolanidae; genus Bathynomus; species Bathynomus jamesi. Next base: position 236,303 of record JAJOZX010001514.1, on the reverse strand, counting down.
AACTTTCTCTTACATCAAGTCGGGTCTAGAGGTGGGGCCACCAGCTCGACCTCCGTGTTAAGAGGGACCGATGCACGGAACATCTGCAAGGTTGCAAAGTATATAAACCTAACATAATTTTAAGTTAGTCATAAATAAACTGATTTAAACGTTAAATAATATGTAGTGTATTTGTTTTTTAATAAATATAAGATAATAATGTCCAATAAGAATTAAATGGTGTGTTTATCAGAATTTAATAATGTTTTGTTTAATAAAGAAGAAAATAATGTTCAATAAGAAATTTAATTATGATTTGTACGCAAATAAAGAATTAATAATGGTTTGTTTGAAATTAAGAATATAAAGTGCGAGTTGGCAACATCTGAAATGGGCCCAGAGAAGGGAAAATGCCCAAATCCAGTCTTTGGGCGGGATGTGTCCTGGTTAAGGTGTGTTTTTTTGTATTAGAATGTTATTGTTTATTTAAAATATTAATTATGTCTCTCTCCGCGGTTAAATGTTAATGATAATTCCGCCGTCGCTTTACCCCGTTTGTCTAAATTGTTTCGATATGAATAAAAAGTCAGTAAATAGTAAATAAAAGCGTGTAATTATCCCCGGTTCCTTTTGCTTTGTTGTTCGAAATTTTAATGGCGCTCACCGTCTTAAGCGGTCTATCGGTGTCCGTATAAAGACACAGAGAAAACGAGTGATAATAGTAAGAAAAGGATTTAATGAAAAGAAAGCGAAGCGCAGAGAAATAAATAAATCAAGTTTTTTTTTAAAAATCACGACATTACATGAAAATGGAGCGCGCCATCTTGCATTACAGATAAAACGAATTTTTAAGGAATGGGAACCGGAATTTGCTTGCAATAATGGTACACAATGCATTTTACTGTTTAATTTACGGAAACAGAATATCTACTAATTATATAAATACTACAAAACAGGTAGCACTGTATTTGGCCGAAATATAACTTCGTACGGAGAACGTGGGAAAATGCCCTTATATTAAGTTAAATAGGGCCACCGCTGGCCACCAAAAATGTCGTACACCTCATTCAATTCATTGCTTTATTCGTTACTTACTTTATTTTACTACTTTCCTCTTATCATTGCTTTTTCTTCTCTTTACACTCGCTTCACTGTACTTTATAACCACGGGCAGACGGGTAGCCGTGGGCGCCATTAAACTTTCGAACAACAGCAAAGGAACCGGGAATAATTACACGCTTTTATTTACTATTTACTGACTTTTTATTTATATCGAAACAATTTAGACAAACGGGGTAAAGCGAGGGCGGAATTATCATTAACATTTAACCGCGGAGAGAGACATAATTAATATTTTAAATAAACAATAACATTCTAATACAAAAAAACACCAAACCAGGACACACCCCGTCCAAGGACTGGATTTGGGCATTCTCCCTTCTCTAGGCCCATTTCAGGTGTTGCCAAGTAGCACTTTATATTCTTAATTTCAAACAAACCATTATTAATTCTTTATTTACGTACAAACCATAATTAAATTTCTTATTAAACATTATTTTCTTCTTTATTAAACAAAACATTATTAAATTCTTATAAACAAACCATTTAATTCTTATTGGGCATTATTATCTTATATTTATTAAAAAACCAATGCACTACTACTAATAATAATAATAATAATTAATAATAATAATAACGCTTTGATTTTATTACGTTCCGTTTTCTCATTGAATCAGTTGCTCGGAGACACTAGCACCGGACCTCCGGTTTTGAAATGCAATGGATTTTATAAGGTCATAAATCAAAATGATGAGCCAAACATATTGAATCATCCCTGGTGCACATTCGCTTGAACTTAAGGTCAATTAATCTTTATTTTAGGTCGAATTATGCTTGAGAAGTGTCCCTTCTGAATTCCAAATATACCGTAGTTACCATAAATAATAATCAGTGAGGAGGACCAGAAACTGGCACAGAACTCAGGCCAGACTAATTTTCCATTTCTAGAAAATTGTTTAGCAAAGCTAAAAAAAAAAGGTATTATAATAGATTAATTAACGGGAATTTGATCATAAAAATCAATTTACCATTTAAATTTTAAACATCTTCCAACCTTACTTAAAACAGTCGCAATTAACGTAGTCTTTAAGTATAAAAATACTATTAAATCTCGCCTAATAAAGAACAGCCCGGATAATATAGCTGGCTCCGTCTACTCGATTGGATGTAAACAACGCAATTCAGTTCATGTATGTAGGTCAAACTGGGAAAACTTTAGACGTCAGAGTAAAACGGCATAAATATGCGGTGTAAGACGGCAAATAATTCTCATGAATTGTTTATATAAATGTGATCATAGTATTAATTGAGAGAGTTCTAAAATTCTAAAAATAAAGACATAATTGAAAGGAACATTATGGAATTTGCATTCATGTACATAAACATTGCATTCATATTCATAAACAATTTCAATAACAGTTTGGGAACGTATAAAATAGACCACAACTTCTTAAAATATATTTTTCCTTTAAGTAGTACTTGTTAATAATTTTATAATCCCGCCTAACTATTTTGTTTACGCTGTACAAAGATATATATATATATATATATATATATATATATATATATATATATATATAATGTGTATGTATATATATTTTCGGCTTGCCTTTTCCCTTCGTTCCCTGACGAGGTGTAACTGTTGTATACACGAACGACCTTAAAATCGCTTTTCATTTTTCCTTGTTGGTGTGCATCATATATATATATATATATATATATAATATATATATATATATATATATATATATATAATCCTTTACAAGCGAGGACCAAGAGAAAAGTATTAACTGTGTTAAATATTTATGGCAATTTTTTGTTATGGTAAGCTATTTTTAATGAACTTGCATGAAACAAATCTATAACATGGCAAAATCTTTCAAAGTTATTGTTCTTCTTCAATAAAAAATTAGGGTGAAACTCCTAAAAGCAAATACACCTGCAACGCTTAAAAATTCAGTAAGGTAAAAAAAAAAAAAATCACTTTACCCTGTTCCAAAAAGGTATTTTTCCGAGTGAGAAGAAAATAATCAAGGGGGAAATAAACGCGACGCGGAAAACTCGATCTTCGTAAAAGGAAGCGTAAAGTCGATTGTACCTTAAACAAAGAAACGAGAAAGTTGATAAACATTTTGATTTCTAAGAAACAAACTTCTTATTGGCTGAAGATCGGCCAATCACGTCAACTGAAGAATCACAGCAAGACCGAAAAGAAAAAAATATATATATATTTCGAATTGCACTGAAACAAGTTACATCCTGACGTTTATATCGCGTCTCCTTCGGGAGTTTAGAGTAAAAGTTTTAACACTGCTGGAATTTAGACCCCACGGTACCGTCTGTCTATCAAGCCATCAAGATCTTAGATTGATAGACGAAGATATATAGAACTGAAAAAATCATTTATAGACATGTATTCCATATTCTATATACGTGTGTGTGTGTGTGTATATATATATATATATATATATATATGAAAATTATTTCACGAAAGTAACACGTGAAAAATATTTATGATGAATAAAACCACGAAGGAAAGGAAACACAAAATGGTGCTCAAGCGCTTTCGTCTAATGACATCCTCATATATCCTCATATATTCATCATATATATATATATAATCCGAAAGGTGTTCAGAAAGTTTTTCGCCTGACTTATTTATCAATATGCTAGGATTCAATGGCTGTAACAGTAAAAAGTATTGACCTTTGGTTGTGTTTTGAGTGTAATAAGCCTCTGGCCCTCATCACTCGTTATTATCATCATTGTACCCCTTTTTTGCGTGAACGAAATTCTACTTCACAAATTCTTTTAATTTTTCATTTATAAAAATTGTCACCAACAAACTTTTGGACAGATTTTGTCCCGTTCTAATATAATAAATAAACGTTACAATACAGTATTTTATAAATGCGATTGAACAAACTCCAAACGCTTTTGACAACTTTCGTTTCATTTCGTGAACGCATCGATGTGTTTGACAGAAAAATCGTATGAATAGATCATCAACTAAACGGATCCGACAAACACGCAAACTGTTTCTACAATGCAGTAAGAATGACAGTATAAAGTATAAATAAACAGTGTACTATTTTCTTTTAGACATTATGAAGGAAACTAAATGACAAAGCGTCATGTACTTGACAACTATAATTATGTTTGACAATAATCGAATCATTTTGAAGTTAAAAAATCTATATAAACCCGTATTGCACCTACGTCAACCAACGATGTTCTGCAACGTGGACCCATCCAAAGCAAATGAGTACAACATGAATTCTCTTCGGATTACCTACACTCGATTAACCAGATTTTTCCAAGGTGACTGAACTAGAACTTTAGAATGCCACCGCGTCATGTACTTGACAACTATAATTATGTTTGACAATAATCGAATCATTTTGAAGTTAAAAAATCTATATAAACCCGTATTGCACCTACGTCAACCAACGATGTTCTGCAACGTGGACCCATCCAAAGCAAATGAGTACAACATGAATTCTCTTCGGATTACCTACACTCGATTAACCAGATTTTTCCAAGGTGACTGAACTAGAACTTTAGAATGCCACCGCGTTAGTATATCTGCTTCAGTAGAAGACAAAATATGGCACATAATGAAAGAATCTCTCTCTCTCTCTCTCTCTCTCTCTCTCTCTCTCTCTCTCGTACGGAAGAGCGGCATTGGGAGAAAGAGTTCCAAGGATTGTTGCTGGACAGAGACAAGAATATTAACATTATCATGGCGATTTGTGAAAACGTAGAATGCTTTATTACGAGCTAGCTTTAGGTAACGTGAACAAATGTGTACTTGCTGATTTCCTCCAGTCCTTCTCGGCCAATGTAGGCGAGGAACACATTATAGTGATTCTGGACAGTGCCCCTCGTTACAATGATGTCCGCCTTCAAAATCCCTTTAAAATAATAAAACATCTGCTTCCGCATTCTCCCTTCTTGAATCCTACAGAAAATGTCTTCAATCCATTAAAGGCAATGCTGAAAAGAAGGCTGTGTGATCTACAAAATATGACAGCAGAGAGGGCGAGAGATGCAGGAACGAATGGGGAAAAATCACCTATATCGAGTAATCTGAGAGGCCATGCTGAACGTGTCAGTCGAAATTGTTAATAATTGTTATATACATTGTAAAACGTACCTACCGAAATGTCTTGATAGAGAGGATATTTGGAATTGAGTAAAGATTATGTAGTTGAGAGTGTGCAGTGTATATTAGGAAATATTGTTTACGGATCTGAAATGTGAACGTAACTTAACAGTTGTATTTGAAAATTGTTAAAGACATTGTTGCAATTGATAATGCATGTTAACCTTTCGCGATTTCATTTGAAGTTTGTCAAATAGTAATACGAACTAACGGACATCGCGTAAAATGTCGATATTTAAATAAACATTGTTCATTCTTAAAGTGACTGTCTTTTAAATCTGTCGATATGTCAAAAATGGAATGGTTTGCCTAAGTGTTGTACTTCACTGTCGAATTCATCACAACTTTATCAAAAATTTTGGTACTTTATTAATTTGTTGTACATTTTGTTCCATCTAATTTATATGATTTCATTATTAACTGACGTTCATATTGTTGAGTACTGATTAGAAGTTACACTACGTACTTGCATGCATCCAGAGGGACTTATCAATGTTAGAAAATCCTGAAACAAATAAAATGAACTTTCTTCAGCTTTCTTATCCAGAAATAAATCAATTAAATGAACGGTTATGATTGGTTATGGTTGTCTCCCCAGCTGCCGATACCGGGAACGCAGACCCGGGCAGCAGAGCTGGTTCTGCTACTGCTACTGCGAGATATCCTGGGCTTCTTCCTGACTCACTTCTCATTAACTTCTGCAACATTCGTGGCCTTTCCTCAAATTTTTAATCTGTTAAACACCACCTATCCTCCTCTAAACCTCACCTTCACTTCCTCTCTGAAACTCGGGTGTCTGGAACAACTGACAGCAACCCATTTTCTGTACCCTCCTACTTTCTCAAAACTCAGTTTCATTCCAAAGGTGGACGCAACGACCTAATTTGCTCTCGTATTCTCGAACTTGAATCCTCCGAATTCTTCACTCTAGCAACAGCTTAATTGCCACTCTCAAACTAAATACAGCTGCGCTGCCTACCTTTCCCCTAATTCCATTGACTATCCAAAACTCTTTGACTACCTTACATCCAAAATGGAATACATTTTATCCCACTCTCCCCTTGTTAAAATCCCCATTTTAGGAGATTTCAATGTTCACTACCACCTTTTGCTTTCCTCCCATTTCACTGACATCCTTGGTGAACTAGCTTACAACTTTTTTACCCTAAATGACCTAGAGCAGATTGTAAAGCACCCTACTCGTATCCTAACCGTCTTGAAGATAGACCCACCATTCTGCATTTATTCGTATTTCTCACCACTTATCCTTCTTCTTACTCTGTCAAACCTTTTTCTCTGTTGTGCTCCTCCGATCACAATCTTATATCTGTTTCTTGTCCTATCGCTCCAGTTCGGCTTTTAGATCTTCCCAAGAGGAAGTGCATTTGGCACTTTGGAGCTACTGATTGGGAAGCCAGTACTTCTTTGATTTCCCATGGAATGCTAAATGTTTCCGTGGCCTGGGCCCCAGCGAGTGCGCTGAGCGCATCACGAGGTGATTCTCTGGAGCATGGAGGCGTACATTCCATATTCTATTCCTATTACTAATACAAAAATCCTTGGTTTAACTTTGCTTGCTTTAATGCTATCCGCAACAGAGAGGAGGCTTTCAGAAAGTACTGTCGCCATCCAACAACTGACTCTCATTCAGCTTATATTTCTGTCCAGAATTGTGGAAAATCTGCTCTTCTACTCGCCAAATATCCTTTATCAGGCAAAAATGTGAAAATCTATTTAATTCTAATTCTTCTCTTTCTTTCTGGCACCTCTCCAACAACTTTACTTCTTTCTCTCATCTTTTCCATTCTGACAGCCCAGTTGCCGTCTCTTCTCCTGAAAAAGCTGAACTCTTCGCTCAGACTTTCGCCTCCAACTCAATCCTAGATGATTCCGATGCTGTTCTTCCATCTCCTCTCCCTCCGACTCAATTATATCTGGAATTAGAATCTCCTCCAAAGATGTTTTTTCTGCCCTCTCTGGGCTCAACTTTAGAAAGGCGTACGGTCCCTTCTTTTGTTCTTAAGAACTGTGCTTCTGTGCTGACACCCTGCCAAGGTAAACTCTTTCGTCTTTGACTTTCATCTGGTACTTTTCCTTCCTGCTGGAAGTTCGCTTTCATTCAGCTCGTCCCAAAGAAGAGTGACCGCTCTCAGCCCTCCAACTATCGTCCAATTTCTTTCATTTCTTTGGTTAGGTGCGTTGTACCGGCTCCGCAGTTTCTTCACCCCCGTTCAGTTGCTGGCTCTGTACAGGGGTCTTGAATGGAGTACGCTTCTCATGTGTGGGTTAGCTCAACCCACACAGCTCTACTCGACCGAGTGGAATCAAAAACATTTCGTCTCATCAATTCCCCGCCTCTTACTGACTTTCTTCAATCCCTTTCTCTTCGCCGCACTTTTTCCTCACTCTCTCGTTACTATCACTATTACAACGAACATTGCTCTTCTGAACTCTCTAACTGCATGCTTCCTCCTTTAAGGGGAGCACACAGTACCAGACTTTCGACACATTCTCATTCCTTTTCTGTCCAACTCTTTAACGCAAATGTTAATCGGTATTCTCAATCTTTCATGTACTCAACCGGTCAACTCTGGGACAATTTTCCTCAATCCATCTTTCCTCCTGTCTATGACCTTCAGTCTTTCAAACGCAGAGTGTCCAGGCATCTCGAAAACTTTGAACCTTGATTTTGGCTCTCTTCTTTCTCTATGGGGGGTACGTTTTCGTGAGCATTCGCCCTTGGGCCCTCCTTCCTGCATAAAAGATAGAAAATCATTACTGATGAGATAACATATATATATATATATATATGTATTTGTAGGTGCCCGGTAGTTCAGTGGTTACGGTGGTGGACTCCGAGCGGTATGACGCTGGTTTGCTCCCGGCCACTGGCACCGGATAGAGTTGAGTTGGCCGCTTACTCTGTTGTTGGTCTGGCTCAGGTGACCCTTGGGGCACATTCACCCCTACTCCTATGAGCTTCCTGAATGATGGCATACGCATTTGCTTTATGAACCTATATAATCAGTGAGGAAGGCCAGAAACTGGCAAAGCGATCAGGCCAGACAAATGCTGTTCATTGGCCAACTCTCGAGTTATTATTATTATTATCAGCATCCTCGAGATTCGAACCCCTGACCTCAGTGTCCTCACTTCGCTTATAAAGAAATGGTGTTACCCACTGAGCTACGGATGCTGACGAACGCTGGCCTTCATGAGTCTATTGACGTATGCATTACCAATAACAAAGCGTTTAAATCATTTTTGCATCGAGATCATGCTCTTGACTGATTTTATTGTCGCTGACGCCTGACGATTTTATTCTGTCTTTGGGGGAAATCCCGATGCAAGAAAAGGTTTAAAAAAAAGATTAAATTTTTTAAAAACTGAAGTATTAACGTTTCCTTGTATTTTATACTTTTCATAATAAAACCATGGGATTTTTACGTGTTGTTTATAGATTATTCAGTGCAGTAAGAGCAAAGAATAAATATATACTGACGTATCTAAAAAATGAAGCTCCGCCCACTTTTGCAATAGTGTTTTTCAGATGTATTTGTAAAATTCAAGTGGACGAAATTTTGTCATTGCATTGACAAATTCTTAGAGCTGCGTGTTGAATTATTCAAATTTTAGAAGGTACAGTTAGGTCATAACTAAAATTTTGTTAAATTTACTAACTTTCACTACTTCTTAAATGATTTAATATGTGGCTCAGCTGCAAGAAATTTCATCAATAAGATGACATTTAAAATTAGGCTATCACCCGTTGGCCAAAGCAGTATTGTTACTAGGTTAGCCGTGCCAAACTTAAGCGTAAAGAGATATAGACCTTTCTACTCTAGGCTTTACGTGATCTGTATTTGGCGTGTGATCCTAAACGGAGAGTATTATAAACAAAATCGATTTCAGTGAAAGATCTGAGCTAAATTTTGCATAGGCCTATAGGTAAAGCTCCAGATTAGGTTTACATTAACTATGGGAATAAAACCACAATGAGAAATGGATTTATTAGAAGCAGAAGATTTCGACCTACAGTATACTAAGGTCTTCATCAGATACGAAGACCTTAGAAGAGGACGAAAGCTCGTGCTTCCTATAAATCCACTTCTTACTGTGACCTTATTCCCTCAATTCAATATTTCCCCCGGGGAGGGCGGTCACAAGGCCGACTGAAGGGTAGCGCGAGGGAGGTTAGCAAAGAGAAAATAAAAAGTAAAAATGTAGATATTTTCTGTAATTTTATTCAATGACAATTATTATTTGGTATTCACTATCACTCTACTCGGTATGATGTGTGAAAATTGTTTAGAAAACATGCCATCTACTATTAACAAATGAAACCTTCCTTTTTAATTCTACCTCACACTGATTACAGTTGGTATCAATAAATTAGATTACACGAATGACGTTTTCAGTTGAAATAAGAGGGCCGTGAAAGATTGAGTTCAGTCGGGATAAAATTGTCTGCGAAAACTTTGCCTTAATTCGACTTCTCGTAATTGAAAAAAATTCACTTAACGTTTCATTAACTATGTTTACTGGGGGGGGGGGGGGGGGGGGGGGGACTCGAACTGATAAGAGATCAGTGATGTAACTGTAGTATAGTAATGATGGGGGTTGTTTAACTCCTTCGCAACATCTAAGGTCATTGACGGAGGAGACCTACAACTTTACGCGGGATCCGAACCACGGGTCGCTACACAATCTGGACGCGGAGGACGGTCTCCCATCCGACCGACGGGAAGTATTACGTACGACACTGGCCACGACGAAGCTAGTGGTGTAACTATATAATAATAATGATACATTTTGCCCTTTTCATCATATTACACGTATATATTTTATGTAATATACATTACTCTACTACATACTAATACAAGTTATTTCACTATTATCATCACATTTCATGAGCTATTAATTAATTGTAAATGCAATATGAGGTCTCAATATGGTTTAATTTCACAATCAAACTCTTGAATTTAGTAAATGTTAGGGATCACCTGAAGATCAGGGTCCCCAGCCTTCTTTAGTTAGCTTTATAAGGCTAACTAACGAAAATATCACGACCTAACCTAACCAATCGTCAAGGGCGTACAGTTGACCTAATGATTGTTTAGGTTAGGTCGTGATATTTTCGTTAGTTAGCCTTATAAGCCTAACTAAAGAAGGCTGGGGGCCCTGATCTTCAGGTGATCCAATGTTACAAACCCACAGGGAGAAATAAAAGCAGATTCCAAGGCTGTTTATGTATTTAAACACCTCGTCAGGGAATAAAGAAAGGAAACAAAAGACGGAAATACTGTATATATATATATATATATATATTATATATATATATATATATATATATATATATACGTATGTAGTATATATATAGTTTAAAAAATTATATACAAGATTGTTTCCTTTAAAACAGATATATTAAAAAAAACTGTAGTAGAATAATCAATAATAATAATAATAATAAAAAGTTTAGGAACAACCTTACATTTCGAAATGGAAAATATTTTAACACGTTTAAAATGAATCCTAAAACTATCGTACATCTGGAAAATTGTTCTTCACAAAAATTTCTTCATTTTCTTGCAATTTTATTTTCTGTACAGAATGTACAGCGCTACCACTTACTGTTCACTGCGTGATTATTACTATTACTGCTACTAATACTACTACTGGTAATAGTAATAGTAGTAATACGCTACAAAATGAAACTTATATACTATAACCTACCAATTTGATGATAATGAAAAAATTATTGCACAGCATTATTTACAGAACTTTCTCGTGCGCACGCTACGCTCCCCTTCTCATAATTGTACTTAATTGTACTTGTCCTTGTCTTCTTCATCTAAATAGTGTTGACCTTATTTTTGGCTCGATAAAGCAATTATTGTCAGGCAGGTATTTTTAAATGCACTTCAACGATATGCACAATTTGCATGTACAACTAGGTTTTAATAATTAGAATGCAGCACACACACACACACACACACACACACACACACACATATATATATAACGTAAAGAACGACGCTTGTATAGGAGAATATTCCGCGCAAGATGAGGAGGGAGAACGAAACAAGTGAAAAAATGAGGTAACCTATACAAGCGTCATTCTTTACGTTAATTATACTGCGTGTTTGCAGTTAAAATGTATATATATATATATATATATATATATATATATATATATATATATATATGTGTGTGTGTGTGTGTGTGTGGACGGGTGCGGGGAGGATGGAAACCCCTCCCATCTGTATGTAACTTTCCAACAACAGGAACGGTCAGAGAAGGGGCATAGCGGGGCTTTCCTCCGACGGCTCAGGCCGGAGTGTCTGAATGTGCGTGGATGTGGTCAGGATGAGAAGAAGGGAAAGATTGGTGCTCTGTTTCGTGAGAGAGGTCTGGAGGTCCTGTTCTTGAGTGAAACAAAGCTGAAGGGTAAGGGTGCGGAGTGGTTTGGGAATGTTCGGGGGTAAAGTCTGGGGTTGGGGAGAGGGTAAAGGCAAGGGAGGTGGTTGCGCTTCTGATACAATGAGCTTTGGGAATGTGCGAAAGAGTGTAAGGAAGTGAGTTCAAGGTTGATGTGGGTTAGAATGAAAGTGAGCCAAGAGAGATGGGTGATTGTTAGTGCGTATGGACCTGGGAGTGAGAAGAGTGGAGAGATGCGGAATGCATTCTGGGAAGAACTGGGTGAGTGTTTGGGTAGTTTTGATGCGAGGGACCGAGTTGTCGTGCTATGGAACTTGAATGCCAGAGTGGGGCATGTGCCAATTGAGGGTATAGTTGGGGCGCATGGGGTGCCTAGCGTGAATGGAAGTGAGGAGAGGTTAGTTGAGTTGTGTGCTGAAAGAGAATTGATGATTGGGAATACATGGTTTCGTAAAAGAGACGCACATAAGTACACGTGGGTGAGTGGTGTCCCGAGGTGATTGGGCACTAATGGATTGTGTTGTTGACGAGATCTGCTAGGGGGAGGTTGTTAGATGTGAATGTGTTGAGAGGAGTGGTAGGTGGAATGTTTGACCACTTCTTGGTGGAGGCGAAAGTGAAGGTGAAGGTTTGTGGTGGGCGTGGAGTAAGAAGGGTAGTGTGCCTGTGAGAGAGGTAGTGAAAGTGAGTAAACTGAGGAAAAGGGAATGCGAACGAATGTATCAGGAGAGACTGAATGAGGAATGGTGCAGGGTGAGAGAGAGTTTATTTAGAGTATATTTAGTGAAGTGTGCGACTGAAGTGTGTGGTGTACGGAAGATTGGGGTTGGACATAAACGACGGGGTAGTAAATGGTGAAATGTGGAGGCTGAAATGTTGGTGAAGCAAAAGAGGGAAGTATATGTTCGATACTTGCAGAGCAGAAGTGTGGGTGATTGGGAAGAGTAGAAGGGTAAGAGGCAAGAAGTAAAGAGAAAAGTGCGAGAGCTGAAAGAGAGAGCAAATGAGAGTGTCAGAAAATTTCAGGGAGAACAAGATGTTTTGGAGAAAAGTGAATAGTGTGAGGAAAGTGAGAGGACAGATGAGCATGACTGTGAAAAGATTCGATGGGGAAATGACGACAGATAGAGAAGATGTGAAAACAAGATGGAGTAAATATTTTGAGAGACTATTGAACGTATCGGAAGATAGGGAAGCAGATGTGGTATGTTTGAGCAGAGAGGGGGTTCAGAGTATGAGAAGTGTGGCGAATGGGTTACTACGTAGGGAATACGAGAGGCCCTAGGCAGGATGAAAGGTGAAAGAGCGGTAGGAGTGGATGGGATCGCTGTAGAGCTCCTGAAAAAAAGGTAGTTATTGTAGTGTTGATTGATTAGTGCCTCTGTTTAATGTGTGTATGGACAGAGGCGAGCTGCCTTAGGACTGGCGGAGTGCATGTATCGTCCCCCTGTATAAAGGCAGGGAGGACAAAAATGTATGCCTGAGTTATAGAGGAATTAGTTTGTTGAGTGTGCCAGGTAAGGTGTATGGGAGAGTGGTGATTGAAAAGGTGGTGGCATACATGGAGCAACAGATTGGGGAGGAGCATTGGGTTTTTAGAAATGGTAGAGGGTGTGTGAACCAGGTGTTTGGGTTGAAGATGTTGTATGAGAAGTACTTGGAGAAAGAAAGGGATTTGTATGTGGCGTTCATGGATCTTGAAAAAGCTTATGATAGGGGTGACAGAAAGGCATTGTGGCAAGTGCTGCAGCTGTATGGGGTACATGGGTCGTTGTTAAATGCGGTGAAAAGTTTTTACCGAGAGAGTAGAGCATGTGTGCATGTGGAAAGAGAGGAGGGTGAGTGGTTTCTGGTGAAAGTAGGTCTATGGCAGGGTTGTGTGATGTCTCCATGGTTGCTTAATGTGTTTGTAGACGGGGTGGTGAAAGAGGTGAATGCAAGGGTCATGGGGAGGGGAGTGGTGCTGAAGCATGTTGTGGGGGGAGGTTTTTGGGAAGTGAATCAGTTGTTGTATGCGGATGATACGGCTCTGGTAGCGGACTCGAGAGAAAAGCTACAGAGACTGGTAACTGAGTTCGGGAGGGTGGGTGAAAGAAGGAAGCTAAGAATAAATGTGAATAAGAGTAAGGTTATGTGGTGCTGTAAAAGGGAGTTTCGTGAGCGACTGAGTGTAGCTTAGGCTTGAGTGGCGAATGCGAAGGAAAGGAAAAGGATAGATAACTGGAAATGAAATGCTTGAGGACGACCTGTAGAGTGTGGCGGATTGATCATGTGAGAAACTGTTAGCCATGAGAGGTGTGGGAGTTGAAGGAGTCTTGTGGAGAGAGCAAATGAGGGGGGTGTTAAAATGGTTTGGGCATATGGAGAGGAGGAGCGAGGAGAGGATGGTAAAGAGGATTTACGTGTCGGAGGCGGAGGGGGAAAGGGGAGAGGTAGACCGAGGAGATGGAGGGATGGGGTGAAGGAAGCATTGGGTCAGCGTGGCCTGGACATCTGGGAGGGCGAAAAAGACGCGCGCTGCATAGAAAAAAGTGGAGCGATTTGGTATATGGGGGCGACGGGCTGGCAATGTCCCGCCTCAGGGTATATGAAGTGGTCTGGTAAACTGTAGAGTAGTTGGTGGGGCTGGGCTGTGGATAATGTTGCCCTGAGGCAGGTGTATTATTGCCATGACAGCTGATGAAGTGAATGTGAGCGATTGAGGCGCTTCCTGGCTGTTCTTGACACGACCTCACTGTGGTGGGAGAGGCATTTGGGTGTAATATATATATATATATATATATATATATATATATATATATATATATATATATATATATATATCTGAGGATGCGGGTAAACATTAGCACAGCTCTTCATTCCCGTGAACTCCAAGATCCGTTTTTGCACCATTTAGTGACTGGTGATGAAAAGTGGATACTGTACCAGAATGTTAAGCGCCGTCGACAGTGGGTTCGTGCCGGAGAACCAGCGACACCACAGCCAAAACCAAATCTTCACCCTCGGAAGGTGTTGCTTAGTGTTTGGTGGGATAAAGGTGGTGTCATACACTTTGAAACCTTACCACACAACCAAACAATCACCGCTCAAGTCTACTGTCAACAACTGGATCGATTGAACACTGCACTAAAAGAAAAGAGACCTTCTTTGGTTAATCGGAAAGGAATCGTGTTCCACCACGACAACGCACGTCCTCATACCGCTCGGATCACTTCTGCAAAAATTGAGGAGCTTGGGTGGGAAAAACTTCCACATCCTCCATATTCTCCAGACCTTGCGCCTTCAGATTATCATCTCTTCAGGAGTCTGCAAAACTATCTTGACGAGAAATGATATATTTCTTTAGATGACCTGCACACCAGTCTTTGTACGTTTTTTGCCTCAAAACCGCCTGAATTTTATAAACATGGCATTGAAAAGCTTGTAGGACGTTGGCAGAGTGTCATCGATTCCGATGGAAAATATATACTAGATTAAAAAGTTTCAGTTGAGTGTTTTTTTGTCCTTCAAATTCCGATTTAAAAAACGACATTACTTATGGGATGACCTGATATATATATACTAGGTGAGATACCCGGCGTTGCCCGGGTTAATTGAATGCCCGGTTAGGTCAACTGAATGCTCCCAAAACCCCTCATCCCCCTTTATGCAACTTGAGGGCTAACCCCCTGCCCATTACCCCACCCCTCCCCCATTACACCACCCCTTCCCCATTACCCCCACCCCTCCCCATTACCCCTCCCCTCCCCCATTTCTGAATCTGATCAGATATCCCCCAAAACCCCCCTGACCAAATAATTGAACTCCCAATTACTGTCGGTTCAATTATTTGGTCAGTAAAACTATAGAAAAGAACACAGTCATGAAAATCTTGAGCTTCACATTTCCGCCCGTAATACAAACAGACAGGCTGATTGACTCTGTGTTGACATTCCTCATCCCATAAGAGGTTCCCGTGCCAAATTTGGTAGCTCTAGGTCAAACGGTTTGCGCTTGCATAAAGGACAGACAGGCGGAAATATATAATAGACTAGGTGAGGTACCCGGCGTTGCCCAGGTTAATTGAATGCCCGGTTAGGTCAACTGAATGCCCCCAAAACCCCCTCACACCCCTTTATGCAACTTGGGGGCTAACCCCCACCCCTCCCCCATTATCCCCACCCCTCCCCATTACCCCACCCCTCCCCATTACTCCCACCCTTCCACCATTACTGCCCGGGATAAATTTCACAGACAAACAGACAGGCTAAACTACAGAAAAGAACGCAGCCGTGAAAATTTTGAGCTTCACATTGTGTCAAGATTTCTGAAACTGATCAGATATCCCCCAAAACTCCTCTGACCAAATAATTGAACTCCCAATTACTGTCGGTTCAATTATTTGGTCAATATAACTATAGAAAAGAACACAGTCATGAAAATCTTGAGCTTCATATTGCCGCCCGTAATACAAACAGACAAACAGACAGGCTGACCGACTCTGTGTTGACATTCTTCATCCCATAAGAGGTTCCCATGCCAAATTTGGTAGCTCTAGGTCAAACGGTTTGCGCTTGTATAAAGGACAGACAGAAAGGCGATATATATATATATATATATATATATATATATATATATATATATATATATATATATACACACTTTAGACTTTAATAATTTATTTGTAAACAAGTACATCATTAGCAGTGGATGTGAACAGCATCTCTCCTTATATCCCATGTTAGAATCAGTGACCTTGTCAGTTGTCTTATTTACATGTTAACCTTTTCACTGGAGGCACTTACACTATATACGGTGAAAGTATTGTTACTGACTCCCAACAGAGCTGGTATTAATAATCTGGGAGTTAGCACAATGGCCGCATTAGTTGGCCTGAGCGTTGTGTTGGTTTCTGGCATTCCTAACTGATTATTATTATTATTAGTAGTAGTAGTAATAGTAGTAGTAGTAGTAGAAATAGTAGTACGTTAACCACAGTGAAAGGATTAAAAAGCAAAGAAGACGGGTCATTTCACAGTGAAGGTCGTAACATTTGGAGCAATTGTTCAGTATACATTCAACCAAAAAGGTAGGTAGGACAAAACTGCTATGAAGCATTGTGAAGTATGTTCTCGGGTACATCGACGTGACGGTCGGAACATTCCATGTTGCAACCGTCACGCCGTCACGCCTGTAAAAATTTAAAGAATATATTCTAGAACAAATGGCGCCAAAATGTACCTGAAAACACCACAATGCCTCATAGCAGTTTTGTCCTACCTCCCATAATTATACCTTTCTAGTTGAATGTATACTAAACAATTGCTCCAAATATTGCGACCGTCACCGAGAAATGACCCAAAATGTTTTACCCTACCTATCACCGCTCTTAATTTGTTAAATTCTCGAACCCAACTCATACTTAACCCTTATACATGTTGATTCAAACAGAGATAATAATCAGTCAAGAGGACCAGAAGCTGGCACGCAGCCCATTGTGCTAATTCCCGTTATTACTACTAGTACCTTCGAAAGTCGAAACCCCGACATCATTGTCTTTACTTGGCTCACTGAGAACCAGTAGGATGGGCGCAAAATGTTAGTGCAATGCAATTACAAATGTTGAACAATGTTGCAAGATGCTATGCAACAAGTTGAGGGGGGTGTTGCAAGAAGTTATGCAACTATGGGGGAGGGGTTATCCCTCAAGCTGCAATGAACCCCCAGCATGCTGGGGGAGACCTCTTTGGGGAGAAGTTGGGACGGCCTCATTCCCCAAAGGGATATACCTAACTTAAGAGAGAAAGGAGGAGAGAGGTGTGTTCGCTTGGCAGGAGCCAAGCGCATATTAAGACCAACCGAGCACCCGCTGTCTTATAAGGTCCTAATCCGCCAGTTGGCTTAGAAGGGTTCTTAGAAGGCGTAAATGGCTTGTTCAGGTGTACATTATTAGGGTTGAGTTGGCAGATTGCGCTATTTAATTAATTAAAGTATATATTCCTGCTTTCCGCCAGTTGGCTTAACCAGCCAGTTGACGTAGAATACCTAGAAGGCAGATATATATATTACCTTTTCAACTGCCAGATTGCGCTATTCAGATATTCTTGACAGATGTTTAGAAATCCGTCAGTCGGTTTAGAAGGCAGCCATTTGGTATAATTAAATAATAATATCGTTTACAACTAAAAGAATTAAATAAAACACCATTACATCATTTTGTTTATTTAGACGAATTAGTGGAATAAATTTCATGAAATAGAAAATAAATATACAATCAAACGATAAAATCAAAAAATAAAAAAAAAAATAATAATAGCATAAGAAATACGAACGAGGAAAACATATATATATAATAAAAAAATATACAAAACGATGTAGTATAACCATCGATATATTAGTACAGGAAAATAAAAAATATACTAAACGAAGGAGTATAATCATCAACATATTAGTACAGGAAAAATATATACACACACAATTATATTAAATAATTAAATATATTGAAAATAAATATACATCAAAATAATTTATGTTCTACGGCGCAAAACACTAAACTCACATGTAATCGAGTCTACAGACACATTATTATTGCTTTGCACTACGCGGTAGATACGGCTTAACATTATTTCACGCTCAAATTATACGGATACCTATACTCGATATAAATGGCCTTCATATCGTTCAATACTGTTTTTGTGCCCACTTTACATTCGGTTGGTGTTATATTTAAACACAGCTAGAATACACTCAAAAGTACACACAAAGAGGGCATCGTTAGCCATCACGGCATTATTAAATACAAGTTTATAAACACTTCCAATCGAGGGTTTTTTCTTTTTTTCTTACCGTCCCGAGCTTTTCAATCGTGAACTCTTCTTCACTCTGCATGGTGGCAATTGAAATAATCTTCCAAGTCGTAACGACAGGTACTCATTATATAGAGATACAACTCTTTAGAGTGAACAGTGTAGGCGAGCTCTGCCCTGTACCGCTCAAGTCCTTTGTACCAAAGTTCGGGATATTTCGAAGAGTCTAAACCTTTTAAATAAGCATCCAGCTCTAGACCATTCTCGCCTTGTTCATTCTTACATTCGATAAATCCGTCGAACAGAGCGGTGTATGCGTATTCAAGAACCGTGTCAAAATAAATCATATCCGTAACACGAGCATCTAATATAGGCTTCAGCTTGCGGAATCCGACGATTTTAAACATTCTGTCGAGGATGAATCGGTTCCGCATAATGACAAGAACGTTATTATCAGATGCATTCTTCCACATCAGTCGTATATCAATGCAAGGCTGATCGTTATTTATACACAACGTACAAACAACGGCATATGAGGGACATCACTAATCTGTTCTCTTCTTGTATCTACACCTGCAGGTATTTTATAACGGTCCTCACCCCACTTCTCAACTATTACGAAGACTCTATTCATCTCAACACTTAAATAAATAACATTACGTTTGTTTGCTTGCCTGCAAATCGTTTCAAGTACATAGTTAATGGTACCGGTTTCACGCCTGAACACGCGCAATGACTTCGTCACGGACACATCGGACGCGGCATTGAGAATGCTTTTCAAAGGAAGTTCCATCGTATTCGAGGAGTGCACGTCCAGTCGGTTCAAGCTCTGAGCTGACTCTGAGCAACCGTTGCGCTGTTTAGCTCGGGGAACAGTTGTGGAAGAGTGAGTCACACGGGTGAAGCGTGTATGGGTTTGATCGAACTCGTGTGTTTCGGAGGGGTGAGGTACACGGGTGGGCGGCTCGGCTCGACGGGGGGAGCGAGCTACACCATAAACTGTTGAATCGTGTACGGGTTTGTTCCAACATGAACACTTGTGCCCCATTATACTGGGCAATCGTTTAGAGAATTTTTCCGATACATGAAGCAATACCGGTTTTAATGTTTTATCACCCACTCCCCAGAAGGCGCACCAGATATTTTCGTTCATTTTCACGAACTAAACATTTTATTCACAATCCGGTGCACTGTTTGAGAGAAACATATCCCATATTTTTCCTTTTTTGCCTAGCAGACGAAACTCGTCTCTAAAGGCTGTTAAAAACTCGCACAGGCCTTTAGCCACAACCTCACTACAAACCTTGTCATGTCATGATATATATTAATATAGTGGTAAAAATCCTTAAGATTCTCCACGATGACAAGATTTACATTCTCAACCGTAGAGTACGAGTACTCGATATGATGTAACATGATATAATATCGCTTGTCACACCACTCATCAACAAGACTTACTAACCATAACCGTTGCTTATCTTCTGCATGTGTTGTTTCTTCTCCTTCACGGTATATGTGAGCTTTTATAAAGGTTAGGTCTACAACATACTTCAATACATCGTTTGTACCACGAAATCGTACAATGCCCTCGCCAGAATAGCCGTAGAGTATTTGTACCTCTTGTTCCTTCGCACGGTTCAATGTAGCCTTAAAAGTATCAAAGGAGGGTGGAATAGGGAGTCTTTCAGTATCCACCACATCTTCACACTTTGCTGAATACCACTTCATAAACGTTGAACACGCAATATTAAAGGTAGCCATTACTATTTTTCGTCTACGCGAGAAAATACACGTCTGAGCTCAAGGGTTTGCAGAGGTCAACTGACCACGCAGAGAAGAGATATGCTCAGGTAGTGGCAGGAGTCACGTGACCGATCTTACAGTGGGCGGAGCTTAGGAATGTACAAGCACGCAAAGGAGAAAATGAAACCTTAATTGAAGGAAATATACGTAATAAATAAACATATCGTTAACAATACACACACACACACACACACATATATATATATATATATACAATCAAGGATTAAGGTATCCAAAGGGTACGGTATCATAGGTACCAGGCACCTGGTAACGTTTCCTATAGGTGTTACGGCATACCTTCGTGCCCCTAAGTTCCTTCACACATCCCAGTTTCTGCGCCCGAAAATTGTGGGTCCCCACAGTCAGTTGGGGTGGCTGGTCGCCCTCATCTTCCAAGCACACTAGTTCCTTCAACAAGTCAAAGTTAACGACTCGTCGGTTCGCATAGTTAAGCGTGATACCCTTAGCCTCCACGATATATTTCATATCCCCCACCCTCATCCATACCCAATAGGTTTTTGGCCCTGTTGATACAAATAAGTGTGCGGATGCACCATCGCCATACTCATCACTGATCTCGTCAGTTAACTCTCCGAGGAATTCCCCACTAGCAGACATGTATTCACTCTCCCTCCCTGTGAATATCACGCTATCTGTGTCAGCGTACAGCACCCTCCGCCCAAGAGAGTGCAGTCGTCCCCAAAACTTGATGCGGGCGTAGGCCGTTGTGAAGCTGGCTACAGGTATGTTTGTAACCCGTGAGGTATCTGTGGCCAGTTCGGTATTGTTGTACTTTATTATGTAAGTATTACCTACATTCACAATCTCCATGACCTCTTTATCGGGAGCGTTGGCATAATCCCAGACTTCACTATAACTTTGTGCCAAATGAACGTTCCCTTTGCCAGTATTCTGTGCAAATTTCCCCCAAAGACTATTAGACACAACTTTGCACTAAAGCGCTTGCCAGGATTCTCAACAATTTGGGAACGGTCAAGCTCAATACATTCATGGACACGGTACTGAATATAAGCCGGTTTTCATCTCCGGTATTAGCCCCTCTCGGATATCCCGATCCTTCTACCTTATCCTTCAAAAAAGCGTTTATATATGGCGTGAAAAGGTTGGGTAGCTTCTGAAATCTCCACACCTCGTGTATCTTCAATATTCTGTACCCATGGCGAACGGCTAGGTCCAGCTCAGGGCTTGTATATAAACCTCTGATTTTACGCTGGTTGGTTGTATGGTTACAATCACCGTTGTTCTCCTCTGCGCACTTCAGGCACAAGGGAAACATGAGCTTGTGGTCTATAACGACGGGTAAGATCGGCATCCATAAATCGCGAGGGGAAGCACATCTACGAAAGAGAGTCCAAAGTAGCGCTCATTCAAGTTAGCTGAGAACTCGATGGTTGGCACGGTGAGACCCACCAGCTTTTCAGGCGCACCTACGGGGTACGGATTGTTCTTCATCACGTAGGGATATAAAGAGCAGAAGTCGTAGTAATGTATTTTCACGCCCTCCGTAGGCGGAAAGTATAACTTGAATGGGTTTGTACGCCCTCCAAACAAGCTGTCACCGCATTTGAGGGGGTCCAACACCATTGAACGTTTGGTGGCCCTTATTTCTTCACGGTACTGGCCATCTGTTTCCATCCGTGCATCATGCTCATGCTCCCACACGATCTTGTGAGTGAACTGGGAGCCTATAAGTTGATCGCGGTTACGGGTCCATGCGAGGTTATCGGCGGGGGATCTTCCATGGAGGTCCCCTGTGACGGCACACTCAGGGTGTGGGCATCCATGCCACCAGCAGCCGTTCAAGGAATACACAGTCTTCTCACCAGTGGTTGGATCCTCACTTAGGCCATCAACCCAAGAAACACGACCATTGACCTTAATGGGTACTTCCCCCGTGTTGCGGGCGTGTTTTATGTATACCCCGGCCTGTTGCTGTAGGTGTATGAACCAGTAAATAGCCTTGTGCCCATAACTGCGCGGGTTGTTTCTGTGAATGACGGCTAAGGTGTCTTTAGGCATGAAGTTATTCTTGAACACCGTAAAACATAATGAGGCGATCGTGGTTGCAACTTGCAGCAGATCGCATTTGAAACGGGCTATGTACATCCTTCTAAAGGCGTGGAAACATACTCTAAGCATGCGCACATCATTCACGCAATAACGTTCACATTCATTAGCTATATTGTATGGACTAGCTTCATTAAAACTGTTGTAGTAGCGGTCAAAATCGTCACGTTCACTAACACTCATGTTGGTGTAGTTAAAGTAATGTTTGGGGGGAGGCAGTCCTACGTAATTTAAAGTTTCGCTAGTGAGGAATGTGTAAGGGAAATACCCTTTTGAAACTTTGAAACTTCAGCGGCTACGCTCATGACCTTGGGTAGCTTGGCTAATTTACAAGGTGTGAACAGCAGGGTGTCTTTAAACTGAACATTACCTCTTATCTGCATTTGTATTAGTTTGTTGCCTCTTTTCAAGCGGTCGCCTGTAAATATCGCAGACGACTCGTGTTCAAGCAACTCCTTATAAAGGAACTGTGTGTCAAATTTTGCCCCGTTATGGGCAAAAATATACAGTCATTTTTTTTAACTTGTCCGCTAATTTGACAATATAGGATACAAAGAGTTTCACAGGGCTGTCGTGTGCAATCGTTTTAAAAACTTTTGTCCGTTTTTCACATTTGTGACACTCATCACCAGGCTTCGGACAATTATGCATTTGCATACTTGCATATGCAAATGCATATTTTTGGCATTCTAAAGTGTTTTTGCATATATCGTTGATTTTCTGACAATTAGTCATATTTTCCTTATTTTTATTTTTAAGGTTACATTTTCAGGTAATTTTAGCTTTGACAACAATGTATTTCAGAAATTTGGCAGTACTGTTTTCGCGTTTAAGTTATAAGCAGACCAGTTATAACTTATATTATAACTTATCAATCGTTCTCTCCCTTAGTTGTCTGCTGGTGTCTGAAAGGACGAGGTGAATTTCCAAAGATGCCGAAAGAAAAGAGGAGTAAAAGTGCAATACTTAAAATATTTGCTGAAGAGTTTCATGCATTTACGACTGATGGGAACGTGTTGTTTTGCAAATATTGTGAGGTTGCAGTTTCTGCCAGTAAAAGGTTCCAAGTAAAACAACACCTTGAAACAGCTAAGCATATAGGTAGAGTGAATACTACAAGACACAAACCAAGCCAACAAATGTTAGCTGACTGTTTAACAAATAAAACTGGCCCAAAACGTTCGCAGT
Organism: Bathynomus jamesi; assembly: GCA_023014485.1. Classification (NCBI taxonomy): domain Eukaryota; kingdom Metazoa; phylum Arthropoda; class Malacostraca; order Isopoda; family Cirolanidae; genus Bathynomus; species Bathynomus jamesi. The sequence goes on along the minus strand of JAJOZX010001514.1, from coordinate 212,798 downwards.
TCAATATGGATTTGTGCAATGCATTTTTATCTGCTGATATACCTTTGGCAAAGTTACAAAATAAGGAGTTTAAAAATTTTCTAGAAAAGTACACAAACGAGCATCTTTTAGATGAGTCCACATTAAGGAAGAACTATGTTTCGGAACTGTACATGGATAAATTAGAAAATATTAGAAGTAAATTTGGAAATAATAAGATCTGGGTGGCTATTGACGAAACGACAGATGTAGAGCAGAGGTGTGTTGCAAGTTTTGTATTTGGTTTATTGGGAAGAGAATATAACAGCGGTCAATCTTATTTATTAACAATTGCTGAGTTGGACAAGGTAAACCATGCAACTATTGCTGTATTTTTCAATGATTCATTAAATCTATTAATGCCTTCTGGTATTCAGTATAATTCAGTTCTTTTAGTGTGTACTGATGGTGCCCCATATATGACTAAGTGTATGAGAGGACTTCAAGTTCTTTATCCTAAAATGATACATGTGACATGTGTAGCCCATGGACTGCACAGAGTTGCAGAATATATTCGTTCAAAGTACAAGGATGTAAATGAATTAATTTCTAGCGTTAAGTCAGTTTTTGTAAAAGCACCATAACGCAAAGCAAAATTTAGAGAACTTGCTGGAAGTGCACCGTTTCCTCCTTCCCCAATAGTAACACGGTGGGGAACCTGGTTAGAAGCTGCATTCTATTATGTGGACTATTTTGAAATTGTAAAGAGTGTGATGGAGACATTTGATCCTGAGAGCGGTCACAGCATCACAGATGCAAATACTGCATTCACAAAGAAAGGTATTCGAGAGAATCTGATTTACATTTCCACCAACTTCAGATGTATTTGCGCAGCTATTTTAAAACTGCAAGAAAAAGAATTGCCATTAAAGCATAGTATTGAATTAGTTGAAGGAATTCGCAGTTCATTAAAAAGTCTTGAAATCAAAGAGTTCTATGGTAAACTAGAAGCTGTGCTGTCAAAAAATAAAGGGTATGGCATGATGAAAAAAATTAGTGAAATACTGTCAAACAATACACAAATTGACTCCAGTTTAGAACACCTCAACCTTTCGGATATAATGGCTTTAGAATATGCTCCGATAGTTACGGTCGAAGTGGAACGAATATTCTCTGAATACAAAAATATTCTGGCTGATAACAGGCGTAGAATGACATTTGAACATTTAAAGCAATATGTTGTAATTAAATGTAATATGTAAAAAGTTTCCTGTATCATATTTTTTTGTGAAGTTTACTGTCCTTTTAATGTCCTTTTCTATCGTTTTATTTGGTGAAGAAATAAATATAATTTTTTATTATTATTTATATACTTATTTTTAAATGCATATTTAAGTGCATATTTTCTCAGTTTTTACTGCATATTTGCATGTATATTTAGCCATTTTTAAGTGCATAATTATCCGAAGTCTGCTCATCACACTCGATCTCCATGCACTCATCACAGATAGTCTGACTTATGAGTAAATGTGGAATAACCTCTTTGGTTTCAGCGTTCGTGTATGTTTCTATATCGTAGTACACGGTTATACAAGGGCTATTTTAGGCTTAGCATCTTTCATATAACATATATGCTTCACTCCATCCGCCTTATATTTTTCATGACATGTAGAACAGTGAATTTCATCGCATTTATGTTTGAAATTCCCCCAATTATCCATCATTTGAAACATACCGCACTTACAAATCCTCATTTTCCTGCAAGTGCCAATTGATTTACGGAGCTCAAAGCATTTATTATTGAAAAATGTACGTCTACACACATTACATTCCCTCTTCTCGGTTTCAACTACACGACTTTCACATTTGGGGCTTTTACACTGCTCATATACCATGTAGCACTCCTTACAATGTTTCACTATATCATCTGCAAACTCGAGACATCCCTTACACAAATCATGATGCCTTCCATATTTTCGACTTTTATCATAACTAGCTTTGAGAGTCCTTATATTACGGATGGGGAGATACGATGTTTCTGACAATCCTAAAATAAGTAGAGGTCTTGTACGATCTCTCACACAGCTTTTAAAAACATATACAGTCCTACGACGATCATCCATTCCAAATACGACAAGTGCATTCATTTCCTGCTCGACCCTTCTCAGTTCTTCAGAACCCATATTACACTCAAACCCAAGCTTACAATCTGAAGCCAGTTTACGGGCACGCTGCACAACCGTAGGTAGCCAGATATTATACGCAATTGTATTTAGTACAGTGAACATATGAGCTAAGACTATTGCTATAAAGCCGCAACCACGATCGACGTTTATATGCTTTCTGAAAATAGCCTGAGAATTGAAATTAAGAGTATAAGGTGTGGCACTATGACCCGCAACCCGGAATATCTACCATGAAGTTGTCCATATTGAAGGCTGTACTACTTTGAGAGGCCTGCATTATACGGCCCAAGATATATTCTCTGTCTACAGCTGCCAAGCGTCTGAACGGTATTACTACCCAAAAATCATCTACGTCCCCGTCATCTGAACTGAACCTGAAGGACAACCTCGTCCGGACTTCACGTTCGTCGCGGTTCTGAAGGGCAAACTCCACAGTACGTTCAACTATACGTCGCAGTCCAACACCGTTGCTATACATGGATCCAGGGTCAACCCTGACCACGTACCGATTTCTAGTCAGGGCAGGGGTGAGGGTAGCGGTGTGCACCAACTCGAATGTTATACCTTCCTCCACAGCATCAGAAGCTGTTGGTGTGGAGGAAGTACCCAGAACTGAACAGGAATAAGGGGTATATTTGAGGAAGGTACTATTGTGGGGGATGTGTCGTAAGACGTAGAGGGTTGGGGCTCTATTATTGGGGGCCTAACAACCGGCGCAATCCTGTCACGCTTTATACCTGACTTGGATGGCTCTTCATCATGCTTCGGCTTTGAATTGCCTCGTGCTACAGGTATCGCTGGTGAGGGTTCGTCAGCGGGGATGGAGTCTGTAACTACACGGTCATCGGGGTCTTTGTAATATCGATGATGGGCTGTACATCGTCGTCATTCACAGTTCTGTGGAAGAAGAAAAACAAGAACATAAAGAGCAGCACTTAAATTTTGTTATATTTTGTAAATGACCCACTTAGGGGTGTGATGTGTTAGAGATGGAATCTGTAGAAAAATTCAGGTTCACAAGCTCCTCCACATGTATTATATCTGGTCCTACAGGATGCGGTAAAACTCTGTTTATGCTTAAAATCATTAAAGATAAGGGAGAGATGTTCTCGAAATTTGTGCATAAAATAATGTGGTGCTATTCGACGTATCAGTCAGTGTTCAACGAGAGATGAAATTTTGTTCCACAAAGGTGTATATGACGTTAATTCGTTAAAGGATAATGAGCATACAGTCACTGTAATTGACGATCTCAAGTTGGAAATGGATAAAACGTCTGCCGAGACATTTACAGTGTTCTCCCACCATCTTAACATAAGCGTATTCTTCATCAATCAGAATCTATTTTTCAAAAATAGATACATGCGCGCTGTGTCGTTAAATACACAATATCTAGTCTTATTCGCACAACGTAGAGATGTGTCACAAATTGGGGTATTAACCAATCAAATGTTCCCGAATCAGCGTAAGGAGTTTTTGGAGGTTTATAAAGAAGCCACAAATCAGCGTTACGGATATTTGCTTTGCCCGCGAAACACGTTTAGGGTGCTTCTAAGAACGAATATATTTCAAAACGATCCTGAAACGGTGTATATTCCAGAATGACAAATAGGCTGAAGAAATATCATGAATTAATAAAAATCTATCAACGATTGCCCCGGGCACTGCAACAGATGTTTGTTAAAAATATCGACTCCGACTTTTTAAAATGCATCTGTGAAATCTGTCTTAATCTTATAAAATGTAATGTGCCAATGAAACCCCCTCAAAAGGCTCGCTTACGTTGTTACAAGAACATAATACATGCGCTTGCTCGTAAAAGTCAAACTGTGGGGAAGAAAAAGCGAATTATTGTACAAAGAGGGAGATCATTCTCCCCATCTTATTTTCAGTTTTGGGACCTTTACTAACTAGATTAATATAATGAAGAAAGTTGTAGTGATTCCGCATGAGGTGTATGCTTCATTGCAAAGTTCAAAGATTCCAGTCACGGCTCTAGAACCCCGTAAAAGCAGGCTTAAAAGAATGGAAAGTGAGTTGCTAGCCCTATTAAACAGTGAAAAGTCACCTGATAAGAAAAGGATGTTGTACCAAGAGGCTTTGCAGAAATTTCTTCATGAGTACGAAGATTATAAGAATCCGACAGAGCTCCCCGTGGTTATTAGGCACAGCGCGAGCAACTTTGAGCATGGCGACATAGGACCTGGGCCCGACGTTAGAGATGACCAACCAAAGAATAACGGAACGCAACACATCGAACATGTATTAAAAAGCAGTCTCCCACATACATTGAGGAATAAAGGCTTAAGTCTTTATAATCTATTGGGTGAAGACCCCATCATACAGTGGGCCGATACAGGCGAGGTCATTGTTAAAGGAACATGGGTACAAGCATCCAATATCGTTAACATTGTCCATGATCTGGTGAGAAAGTGGGACAAGCCCTCACCAACAGGATGGAAGCATATTTAAAGCAAGACCAACAAATAAATGTCCCCAAAACATTGATAGGCAATCTGAATAGGTTAAAAAACTTGGATCAAGTTTCACATGTGTCACAACTGAGTACGCCATCGCCCCCAGCAGTAGCGTCTCTGAAGAGGAGAAAGAAGAGAACAAATGGCCAACCTTATCCACGTGTCTCTAAAATACGCAAATGGCTAACATATTAAGTAAACGCTATTATGACATTTCTAACCCCGCCTCCTATGGCGGCGTTAATAGACTGTACAGAGGTGTTTACGGAGTAGGGAAAAAAGATGAGAGGTTTTTGCGGGAGCAGGATGCTTATACGGTGTCAGGACAATATCCCCCTAGGACCAGATCCCTCATGAACACAAGTATCCCCCTCGGAGAATAAAAAAACAAAACAAGAAATTTATTTAGAAAAACGAGATTCGAATATTTATAAGATAAAAAGCAATTTTTATTTAAAAGATATTTAAAAGATAAAATGCAATTTTAAAAAGTTTAATTGTAAGCAATTCCTCGTAAGTAATCTAAAATACTTCTGTTCTCATAATCTTTCAAAACAGCAAGTATACGACTTGAATCTTTATATATTTTTCTTGGCGGTTCCATGGAAAGACTGGCAAACCTCTGATTTATGTGAACCTGCTGAATAGACATTTCACGCTGAATGATCGCTAGAAAGTTCCAAATATTCAGATGGGAACATCCAGCAAATGACGAAAAACTTCTGTGCCAACCTTCAACAGAGTTATTAGTTCTCGGAAGCTCATCATTAGTCCTAGTGTACATGCTCCATAGAGATACGCCAAATGTTGCCTCTCGACGTCCTCGACGGCATGGTCTTCCTATATATGTATCTTCAAAATAATCCAGTATCGGAAAAGTTTCTGCAGGTACCAAATCATGCAACTGTTCATAATCTGCTTCGACATTGTCTGGTGGTACAAATGCCAGAGCTGCAATCATCCTCATTTTGAGAGAAAAGTCCATGCTATCTTTGTACTGCTGCTGAAAACCATGTTCCTGTATTTTTCTATTTATATTCTTAGTTAAATGGAAAAAGCATCCTTTTATTTCAGTTTCAGGAAAGGTCGACTGCAAACTGTTGATCATTGACTTTTCAAAATCTACCATGACACTCACAGGCGCTAAATCTTTCATATTTTTTAACTGTTGCAGCAATGTCGTATAAGTAGTTTGACTTTTATCTGGTAAAAGTGCATAGGTGCAAGGTACTGTACGCTCTTTAAGTAAAGCATGTATAGTATATAACTGCGTAAAAATTTCAGAAACAGTTTTGAATGTCCCATCAAGAAACCAGTGAGATGAATTTCCTAAAAAATCTAAGCTCTTGTGAGTGCCAAATATTAAAATTCGTTTACTTGTGGGTCCTGAATCATACAACAGGAAATTTTGACCGTCGGTTGTTGTAGTATAAGTTTCTGGTAAAATGAGATTTTGAGCACATGACGGCAAAGGCAAATAATTGTTTGATTTCTGTCTGACGCGCCTAATATTACGACGATGATGATGAATCGAAGGTATTTTTGTTGCTGCTTCTGGATATATTGAGGAACAGGCTCCTGTGATTATTTGTTGTGGTGTTTCCTGTGTACTTTCTGCACGCTTTTTTACTTCTTGAAAGACTTTAACAGCTTCACATTTTGCCAAATCCGGCGCATGTGTATGATTATGTAATGTACCAATAATTTCATTTTGGAACACTTTCACTTTACTCTTACATAATGCCGTATACCGATGTTGTTCTCATTCATACGACACACCACTATTTTCCAGATTTTTGTGTTTTACACATATACAGGGTGTCCCATAAGTCCGGCATCATAGGAGAAATTAATATTTTTCTATTTCTACAAACCATAATTCATATTTTTCTTATGCTCGGGATGCCAATTTCCCGTCCACCATTCTGTTCAGTGACGAGGCTGTTTTTTATGGAAATGGTGAGGTAAATCGACAGAACACCCGCTACTGGTCTCAAAACAACCCTCACTGGTATACCTCTTCAAAGGAACAAGGTGCATCTCGGGTGATGGTATGGTGTGGCATTTGGAAGGATCGCATCATAGGCCCCCTCTTTTCCGATGAACATGTCACTGGAGGCACCTACCTACGTATGCTCAAGGAAGAAGCATTTCCCAGTGTCTTGAACGAAGAAGGAAATTTCCCAACATGGTTCCAGCAAGACGGCGCTCCTGCACATTACAGCACCCAAGTAAGGGAATACCTGTACCAACAATTCCCTGGTCATTGGATAGGACGTCGAGGGCATGTGGAATGGCCAACTAGAAGCCTGGATCTCACGCCACTAGATTTTTATCTCTGAGGCCACTTGAAAGCGCTGGTATACGCAGAGAAAATTAGGAGTGTTGAACATTTGCGGCAGCGCATTATTGGGGCATGTAATACCATTACTCCTGACATCATTCACCGTGTGCTTGCTGACTGGGTATCACGTCTGAATTTGTGTATTGAAAACAATGGTGGACATATTGAGCACGTTCTGTAAATAAAAGTTTTTGTTTTGCCTTTTTTTATTATTTTTCCTATGATGCCGGACTTATGGGACACCCTGTATATCCTTCAAATAATAATTTAACTTTCCCTTTATTACTTTTCACAAACTCCATGATGTTTTAGGGTGAGAGCACTGACACAAATGAAAACATAAATTAACATGGAGTCAGGATTAAACCTAGGTACGAGCTTAAAAATTTAAGTTAGTTAGTTAGTTAGTTGGTTAGTTAAGTTAGTGTTTTTACTTTTTTCATGAGGGATATTTTACTCGGAGGGATATTGTCCTTGTGGGATATTGTCCCAGAGGGATATTTTACTTAGGGGGATATTGTCCACAGGGGGATATTGTCCTAGCACCTGCTTATACACTTCATAAACCGGTGAGAAAAAGGTTTAAAACGGCCAAGACAACAGCGGCTTCGACTGACTATTTGGCAAGCAGATTTAACAGCCATGCAAATATATTCAGTGTATAATGACGGCTACCGCTACATCCTATTCATAATAGATGTATTCTCTAGATATCTGTGGCTAATTCCTCTGAAAAATAAATCGCCTGAAACAGTTGCTAAAGCTACCAAAACGTTGATGTTAAAAGAAGATAGGGTTCCTGGCTATTTTTGTACGGATATGGGGAAAGAATTTATAGGCCGGGCTTTTCAGAACATGCTGACAGTTTAATATCAGTTACTACACTAGCAGTTCTATATATAAGGTGTCTTTAGCTGAAAGAGTTCAACGTACCATAAAGGAACGCATGCATCGGGATTGCATCGCTATTTTACACATAAAAACACATACAGATATGTAAACATTCTGGGGTCATTGACGTCGTCATACAACCGTTCACACCACCGTACGATTGGCACAACACCTAACGAAGCTTTAGAAAGAGGTACGCGCCCAGAGGTGAGAAGAGATGGAGCACCGGCACCACACTCTATACATTTCAAAATCAATGATTATGTAAGGCTATCACGTTCGGGAAATAAATTCGCGAAGGGATTTGAGCAAGGATGGACACGTGAGATTTTTAAAGTTAGTGCTATGAGACCTAACGGCGAGATAATGATGTATTACGTTGAAGATTTGAATGGGGAAGAAATCGCAGGGGGCTTTTACAGCGAGAAGTTGCAGAAAGTGACATTTAATTTAGGAAAAAGTGTGTTTAAAATTGAAAAAAATTTTAGGCACCAAAAGTTCAGGAAAGAGAAAAATGTACCTGGTGAAATGGCTGGGTTACCCAGAAAGCTTCAACACCTACTGTATATAAAAGCTGCTGCAATAATGAAGCTTAAATAGTATGCAAAATGGCGCCTAACCACTTCTATGTCACACTCCCGTCCTCTTCTTCTCTGTCTGTACATCCTAGCAACACCCTGGCCAACTTTGTGACTGAACTCCACGGACCCATTGAATTGGAGCGTGATTCGTATGAGGTGGGTTTATGTGAACTCCAGTTAGCCACCAAATTTTTAACTCTTGAAAATGATCAGATCATATTTCTGGTCCTGAGAAGAGTCGATGAGTGTGAAAAATTAGCATAACCTTAGACAATACTATGTAGGGCCGTTTCTAGCCATTAAGAGGCCCTAAGCAGTATACCCATTTGAGGCCCCACCCCTCCATCCACCAACTCACGCCTTACTACATCACCTAAGCACACATACAAAAAATGGCTGTGTTAATAAAAAACAATTATGAAACAATTTTAATGAAACATTTATGTCCAAAACAACAAATATGTACTTTCAGAAGACAAACAGAAAAAATACTCCATGAAATTCCTGAAAATTAGCTTATACTGTACATTATTTAGAATAAATGACAGAACTATGTATAAAAAAATAATGCAATTATCAACTACCAAACAATTACTAACTCTACGATAGAATCGTGTAATAGCTAACAGTTATACAGAACAGTTTGTATCTTCACAATTTTTGCCTCCTAGATTTTTTCTGGGCGAAATCATCAATAACATTATCATATGAAATCTCCCTGCCAACGTCCTGGTTGATGCTTATGATGCCAAGGCCACTGAGACGATCCTGCCCCATTGATGATCTGAGGTAGTTTTTGATTAGCTTCATCTTAGAGAAGCTCCTCTCGGCTGACGCTACTGTCACAGGTTGAGTGCAGGCAATTCTTAGTGCAACCCAGAGATTGGGGTATAGTTCCTCCAGTTGCTTCTGATGAATGAAGGAAAGAAGCTCCAATGCAGTCATGTTGTGTGAAGGTAAAGTCGGCAAGTTCTTAATTTCGAGGGCCAGTTCTCTTCCATCAATGTCAGAGTCAGCTCCAGAGCTCAGTATCTTAGAGCTTTTCACACTTGCAGGACAAGTCTTCCTTGTTCATTGTGGTGAAGTTTAGGAGACCCCCAAATATGTCCCTCCCATCATCTAATGTTTTGAATCTCTCATTTATTGACCCGATGGCACAATCCACCACCACATTGAAAAATTTGACTTCCAGCCTCTTTAAGGCTTCTGTAAATGGTTCGTCAGGAGCTTCGTAAGCAAAGTGCTTTTTTGTGGATCTGAGCCTCTTCTCCTTCAGCACAGCCTCCACATTCATTTCCTCACATATGTCCCTGCTACGACTTGTGCTGCAACAAAACCTGTTTCTGTAGCTGGTGAGTGAGTCTTTTGTTTTTGTGAGGAAGTTGACTGCCACATCAAACTGCATTGTAGGAGACTGCAGAAGTTTGTTCACATGGTTAACTGCATGAAGAATGTCATACCATACTACTGTACAAATCTGAAAGCGATAAGACCCTACCTCCTCTGCAAGTGCTTGTGCTTCAGTCCTGGCTATGGCATCTGTGGCATTGTTTCTGACTTCCAATAGTCCAACATCTCTGATGTTGTGGCTCTGGTATCGCACAGCCTCAATGCTCTTAAGCCGGCTCTCCCACCTGGTTTCACTCCAAGACTTGAGTGTTATGTTCACGTGCTTCTTTAGGATTGTCCATCTCTGTGTAGCTGCTGCAAAAAGGTTGTACAATTTTTGTACGTTGCCAAAGAAGCTGATGGCATCTGTGGAAGTTTTAGCTGCATCAGCCACTACAAGATTCAGAGTGAGAGCCCCACATGAAACATAAAGTGCACGACAGTTCTTCTCTAATAACCTTGCCTGAACACCTTTGTTCTTGCCCTTCATGTTCGCTCCGTTGTCATATGACTGTCCTCTGCAGTCATCAAAGTGAATATTCAGTTCATCTAGTCTCTTCACAATCAGAACTGATAAACCCAGGCCTGTACTTTCTGAAGCCTCAAGAAAGCCCAAGAAGTATTCTTTTATTTCTGGTACTTCGCCCATTTTAACAGTTCTGATAATAATAATCGACATCTGTTCGTAGTGGCTTATGTCTGGAGTGCAGTCTAAAGTGAGTGAGTAATATTTAGCTTGTTTTATTTCTGCAACAATGGCATCCAAGATCTTCCCACTAATGGACCCAATGAGCTCATTTTGAATGATGTTTCCTAGGTAACTTGAATGACTATATTGGCCACTTTCGACTCTGCTGATGTGTTGTTTCATCACTGGATCAAATTTGGCAAGCAGCTCAACCTCCTTCAAGAAGTTGCCATTGTCTCGATTGTACAATGTAGAGGAAGACCCCCTGAAGGCAAGGTTTCTCTCTGCCAGTGATTGGATTATACTTACAAGACGTGTGAGAACATCTCGCCAGCGTCTTCGCTCTACCTCCATTAATGACATTTCAGTTTGGTCAATGGTCTTCCCGGTTTTTAGCCGCAGTTCCAGATCCTTCCATGTTGCCATGTTATCTGCATATTCTGAACTATTTTCATGGCCTTTCAGAAGCGAACCAACGTTTATCCAGTTTGAAAGTCCATCCGTAATTAGTTTGTACGACTTCCTTGAAAACACCTTGCAGCAGAAGCTGCAAGGTGGAGCAGATCTTGGTTCTTGTTGCTCAGTAGAAATGCCTGTGTGTGGTGTTTGAAGCTGAACAGAAGATGGGCCACTTGTTGGTTCATCAGGCTCTACTTCTACTGGTGTTTGAGGTTGCATAGAGGGTGGTCCTACTGTTGGCTCATGATGCTCATCAGGCTTTGCTGAGGATGGCTTTTCCAAATATTTCAGTAGTGCTCCTGAGAAGAACATAACATTACATATTCTGTTAGAGTTTGCTAAAATACTCTTTCTTATCTTGTTTGATAATTGATCTGTGTGAACAGAATTTGAGGTGATGTGATCCATTAAATTTCACATTTCGAAATATTATAAATATTACAGAGACTAGCTTACTCTACACGATTCCTGAGCACTTGCCTAGCTTGATGGTCTACCTAACCTAGTTGCCTGAACTGTAATCATAAGAATATACAAGTGGCACATCTCACCTGTGCTACTGGAAAGCTTCTCCTCCTCCTCTATTTTCTTCTTTTTCCGTTTTTCAGCTCTTGATGGGTAATGTCGTTCCATTTTCCAAGATGCACGGTCACATCTAGTTAACCACAACTAATCTGCTAAATAATAATAATCATGATAATAATGATGATGATGATGATAATAATAATAATAATAATAATGTCTTACAATACTAGAAAAATTAAGCATTTAGGAAAGTATAAGCATATAATAAGAATAAAATTAAATAATATAGAAATAAGATCTCACAATAGTTATTTACACATAACGACCAAAACGTTTCGTTTGTCACCGTTTTATCACATTTGTCTCATACAAAAACTTTCATTAATACGACAATAATAATAATAATAACAATAATATTAATAATAACCAGCTATATTCCTATTCTTGCCCACTAAGCTATGACCTGGGAGCCTGTCTAGGGGCCTCCTAGTAGCAGCGGGGCCCTAAGCGGCCGCTTAGTCTGCTTATGACAGGAAACGGCCCTGATACTATGCGATCAGTCCTGTTCGGTGAGGTACAGTACTATAGTACAAATGTAACACTAGGAATCGGTCATTATGACACAGCAGTGTTGAAGAGGGGGAAGAGGGGGATAGATACCTCGGGAGGAAGGCGTTACAATCAAGTTTTAACGTGGTAGAAGATATAATGGGTGGAACTAAACCTAAAGAAGCTCTAAAAAAACATTTAAACCGTACACGGGACGAAATCATCAAAGATGCAAAGAGAAAAATGCGTGGTTGCGGAATGAAGAAGAAGAGGGTTGTCAGGAAGAAGGGGTTACCAACATGGCGTTAAACGTAAAAGGACATCAAAAAAGAAGTGTTCTAAGCGTATAAAGCCTATGGCTGATCATTTTTTTAACTGATATAAGCTGAGGACATTACTCTCACGAATCATAGGCTGATTACTACTTGTCGAGAGAGGTAGTACTATTTCTGACTCGTCATGGCGCGTTTCATCCATCCGTGTTTTTCACATTGTTGTAAATCCGAACTGTCCCTCTTTGATATGCCCCCTATTGGGCATAGCGACTTTATTACAATTAACCCATTAAACACAATTAGTTCGCCGAGTGCCCCTATAGAATTCGTGATACCCATCTCAGGCCCTTACTTTTTTGACCCGAGCTGCATGCACATGTACGCTAAACTGCGTATAGCCCATTCAGATGGAACGGACTGCGATGATAGTTACTCTGCATACCCTGAAACCAACTTTCTACACACCATATTCAGCCGGTGTGAGGTGTATTTAAATCAGGTTAACATCTTGGCAGGAACAGGTTATTATCACCGAGCCTATCTGGAAAATGTCCTCAACTTTTCAAAAGAAACGAAGGACACCTTTTTAACTGCCGAGGGCTATTATCAGACTAAAGATGAAAGTAGTATAAAGGATAAATTTAAAAATTCTAAAAAAAGATATGCGAATGTTTTGGGCGTCTTCACACAGACTTCACTTCCAGGAGAAACTGCTTATGAACGGCGTCGACCTGAAACTACAGCTCAACCGCGAGAGTCCTGAGATCTGCATAAATCTGTGACCTGATCAAGAAGAGGGCGCAAAACCCGTTGTGATTCACATCATGGAGACATATTTGCGTGTACGGCGAGTGAAATTAAGTTCCCCGAAATATGTAGAAATTGAAAAAAATTTAATACACGCAACAGTAAAATACCCAATTAACAGAGTACAGATCAAACTATACACGGTGCCCGCCGGGTTGGCCTCGAAGCAGCTAGAAAACGTGGCCCTTGGAGTTCTACCTAAAAGGATATTAATTGGAATGCAGGATCACGCTTCGACGAATGGAAAATATAAAAAGAGCGCCTTTAAATTCGAGAATTTCGGCCTTAAAAATATAACTATACGTAAATGGCGTCGCATTGGGCGGGACTATGGTTACGGATTACTCATCAGACGCTGTGTTCCCGCTCTGCGCGAGAGCTTATAGTAGTCTGGCTCATAATGCCGGTGCCTGTGACGAGCTTGGGTTTGGCGTAACGCAGAAAGAATTTGTCGAAGAATTTAACCTTTACTCATTTGATATTACCTCTGGCTTATCTTCTAGTATAAATACACACTTAAGTCCACAACAACGTGGGAACATGTCAGTCAGGTTGGAATTTGCCAACCCTATAGACGCTCCTATTAGTGTACTCGTGTACCTCGAATCACAGGCTCTAATAGAAGTTGACCGTTTCAGGAACGTGGTCACAGACTTTTAAAATGGTCGCGAATACACTCCAGAGAGTAATGAAAAGTGACCGATTCACACGCTCCAAATTTATTGGTGTGTTTGCGAAGAATGAAATATTGAAGTTGCCAACTACGAGAAACTGGTACGAGGTTATCGTTAACACCGACATTGTGGGGGGTGAGGGGATTCATTGGTTTGCAATCTATTTTAAAAATAGGGAAAGAATGTACTATTTTGATTCACTCGGCACTCAGCCCTGGAGTGACCCTGTGGTTGTACAATTTATCGAACAGATACATGTCCTGAAATTGTCTGGAATCCTTACCGCTTCCAAGGATATTTTAGTAATACTTGTGGCATGTATTGACTTTCATTTCTCCTGCACATGTCACGTGGGAAGGGATTTATAATTTTTTAAAAATTATTCGATTTCGACACTGAAATGAATGATGAAACGGTATGCAGAGAACTGAAAAAAAGGCTCCCATATGTTCGCACTCGTTGTATCGTGTAAAGGTGTATATATATTTGTAACTATATTGTGTAAAGGTATATATATATATATACATATATATATATATATATTTGTAACTAAAATGTCTCCATTAAGGCTTACTTAATGGACGCTAGTTCTGTAAGCCGATTTGTACGTTTTCTACCATTTAATAAATTGAATGAAAATACGTGTTTTGTTCTTAACCACAAAAAAAACTTACATTAGTTCCTCGATGACCTGGCATTCGTTGGACCGGATGTGAGCCAACATCTCGACCCCGGTATTCAGGCCCCTGGGGTGGCTGCGCGGTAAAGCCTCCAAATCATTTATTCCCCTTTCATCATCATCAAAGCTGTCATGAAAAGTTGCTATAGCATGATCGAGCTCCGCATCGGTCCTTTAAGGAGAAATTAACATGATTAGTTCATACTGAATCATTTAAAGTTAAAGTAAATTTTTTCATAAATCGATTTGTGTTCAGAAATCATAGCTCAGTGCTAATGCAAACTATGCTATAATTGAGGATACCTGCTAATGAAACATAAGTAGACAAAAAACTTACATTAGTTCCTCGACGACCTGGCGTTCGTTGGACCGGATGTGATCCAACACCTCGACATCGGTATTCATGTCACTGGGTTGGCTGTGCGGTAAAGCCTCCAATTCATTTATTCCCCTTTCATCAAAACGAAAAGTTGCTATAATATGATCGAGCTCCGCATCGGTCCTTTAAGGAGAAATTAATATGATTAGTTCATACTGAATCATTTAAAGTTAAATTTAATTAAAGTTTAATTATGCCCGGTTAGGCTACGCTAGGTTAGGTTATATTAAGAGATAAATGGCAAAACGCTGGGGTGTTGGAATCCCCGTTAAACCGTAGGTCTAGGGCGGGGTGAAAAGTTTGACCTGGGCTAGGTTAGGTCATATACCCGGTTAGGTTAGGCTATATTATGTCCGGTTAGGTTAGGTTATATTATACCCGGTTAGGCTATGCCAGGTTAGGTTATATCACACCCGTAACGATTCCGGTTAACACATACAACCATATATACATATGGAGAGGGAACTACAATAAGAAAAAACGCTGGGGTGTATTGGATTCCCCGTTAAACCATTGGACTAGGGTGGGGTGAAAAGTTTGACCATCTGGGCTAGGTTAGGTTATATTATACCCGGAATATCACACCTGTATCGAGTACGGATACAAGTTTCGGATTATTAATTTAGTTCAGGTTAGGTTATATATCTGGTTAGGTTATATTATGACCCGGTTAGGCTATGCTACGTTAAGTTATATTACGCCCGGTCAGGCTATACTAGGTTAGGTTATATTACGCCCGGTCAGGCTATGCTAGGTTAGGTTATATTACGCACGGTCAGGCTATGCTAGGTTAGGTTAAGTTAGGCTAGTCCCATAACGATTTCGGTTGTTAACACATACAACCATATATATAAAAATATCACCTCTATCGAGTACGGATACATGTTTCGGATTATTTAGTTCAGGTTAGGTTTGTTATATTATGACCCGGTTAGGTTATATTGCGCCCGGTCATGGTATGCAGGGTTAGGTTAGGCTAGGTTATATTATTATAAACGAGAAAGAGCATTGGGAGTAATTTTTTCGTTATAGTAAAACAAGAAAAACTCAGAATAAAAGGAAAAATGAGATTACTAAATAATTATAAACGAGAAAGTCCACCATTAAAATCTTGCAATGTAACGTTCACTAAATTTAAAATATCACACCCGGTTCAGGCTATGCTAGGTTAGGTTATATTACACCCGGTCAGGCTAGGTTAGGTTATATTCAGTGGTGGCATTCAGCCGGTTCGCACCGGTTCATAAGAACCTGTTCTTAAAATTTCGAGTTCGCCGAACCGGTTCTTACAGTCTCTTTGCAATTTCAAAAACTGGTCGCCATTGGGAAAAGGTTAGTTAGATATTTTTCTTATTGTTTTCCTTTGCAAAAAAACTTAGGTGGCGATGTAAAGCGAGATAGAACCGGTTGCTAAAATTTTTGAATGCCACCACTGGTTATATTATTACCCGGTTAGGCTATATTACGCCCGGTCAGTCTATGCTAGGTTAGGCTATATGTACCGGTTAGCTACGCTAGGTTAGATTATATTACGACCGATATATATATTATATATATATGGAGGGAGTTGCAATAAGAGAAAACGCGCAGCAAATTATAATCACAAAGTAGATATCCTTTCACTTCGTCTTATTATGAATTTTAAGAATTATAATACTTGCAATGAATGAAACGATGTATATAGCCCGAATCACAAATTATTACGTAATTACTTACATCTCCGTGACGTCATCAGTGGCAAAAACGTTCTCGCCGTCACAAATTTCTGCAATGTTTTGCGTTGAAAGTGGCGCATTCCGGTTTACAGCGGTGAAAATTACACGCGTTGCCTCTGCGTAGAAATCTTTATCTTCAAACAATTCTGGGGAAATGTAGAGCTGCTGCGACTGGCTCATGACGAGATATTTCTATAGCACTTGCCAATAAAAACAATTGAAGTGTATTCCTGTGGTGAAAATGCCCCCTTTTATAGACGGATAGTAATTATGAACATCCCACAATACTCGAATCGCGATTTTCCTATTGGCCATCGATGAAATTTGGTAAGCACGCCTAGCCTAGCCTACTGTACTGTGATTGGCTGTCCCGTGAAATCTGGGGCGTGTCAAATATATCTTGCCCGTTCCATATCCGTGGAGAGAGAGAGAGAGAGAGAGAGAGAGAGAGAGACGCTTTGATTGGAAAATAAATCTTGTTTTCTGGGGCGCTGATGAGAAGGGTCAGGAAGGGAGATTTGAACATATAATAAGCACCCTTTTATATATGAGGGGCTTAACGAGGTTGGAAAATAAATTTGGAAATCGGTTTATGTTGCCCCATCTAAAATTAATGGACCGTGAAGTCGAAACAATTCTCGGAGGTATAAAGTTTATGATCATCCATCTAAATAAAATTGGAAAACTCATCTGTACGTGAAAGCTCGATCTACCGTACTATATACTGGGGTATCAGGGCCTCACCTGTATAGCTGTAAAGTAGTCAGAAAAGGAAGGATCTTAGTGACAATCGAAAATAAATTCAGAATTCGGGTACAATTCTCGTATGTTTGAGAGATAGGGAAGCGCTAAACTGGAAAATAAATTGCCCGTGAATATTGGATGTATCATAAACGTGTGAGTTTAATCTTTATGATGTCTAGAGAGTAGAAATAAGGTTCCAGCAAAGGGAAGTTTATTATCGATATTATAATTCCGTTTTAATAGCCGTATATATATGGGTTCCCATATACAGGAGGCGGGATAAGACGGTTTACCGAGAATGACGGAAACACCTTGTGAAAAATAATATTTATCATTTACTACGGAGTATAACCATCAACACATTAGCACAGGAGAAATATATATACACACACAGTTATATTAAATAATTAACTATATTGAAATTAATATTGAAAATAAAAAACAATAATTTACACATTGTGTGTGTATGTATATATATATATATATACACACAATGTGTACATTATTGTTTTTATTTTCAATATTAATATTCTTTTCAATATATTTAATTATTTAATATAAATATATATATTATATATATATATATTATATATATATATTATATAATATACATATATACACATATATATATATTTCTCCTGTGCTAATGTGTTGATGGTTATTCTCCGTAGTAAATGATAAATATTATTTTTCACAAGGTGTTTCCGTCATTCTCAGTAAACCGTCTCATCCCGCTCCCTGTATATTAAAAAATCAGGCATAAAATATATATATATATATATATATATATATATATATATATATATATATATATATATATATAGTGGTGTAGTGCTAAATAAAGAAGTGAGGGAACGCATTTTGAAAGTGTTACTCAGATGCGGGGGGGACAATGGCGAGCGCGGCGAGCCCATACAGCTGGGGGTCCGGGGGCACTGTAAGCCCCCGGGAAATCTTTGAAATCTGACCAATTTCAGGGATATTTTGAAGTCATATGCACTGGATATTAGGATATATTCCAAGGTTGAAGATGCAGTATTTCCAGTGTCATTAGATATACGACATCCAGTACGATCAATAAAAATAGCTAACAACTGGAATGATTAACTAAAAAAAAGTTAACAACTGGTACGCCGTGGTGACTGTTTCACCAGATCTTTATAGGCTAGCATTGCCTCAGTCGAAGCTAAAAGAAATGAAGCAGTTAATGATTCTTTCTCATATTTCTTCTAGGGGTGGGAATTTCAAATGAATCCGAACTTAGAGATTTGTAAGTTCGGATTCATTTGAAATAGTGAGGGAACGCCGTTCCGTCTACCAAAAAAAGTAAGGGAACGCCGTTCCCACGCGTTCCCACAGCACTACACCACTGTGTATATATATATACACACTGTGTGTGTATATATATGAATAAATTTACACCCATCTCTAGAAATCTGTGTCCAGTTCCTCTGAAAAATAAATTGCCATAAGCCTGGAAAATAGCTCTTAATATTTATATACAGTATATATATATATATATATATATATATATATATATATATATATCAGGTGGTCCGAAAAAAATGACGCATTTTTTAAAAATTAATATCTCAGTAACCCCCTTCCTTATCATGACAATTTTTATACGCAAGATACTTTCAAACTTCTTTTTTTGAATGCAAGAAACGGAATTCTGATATCTTTTATAGTTTTCTCGCAATTAACAAAAGTAACAACATGGGTCAAAAAAACGAATATCATGAGAAAGGAAAAATTTAATCAGAAATTTAACTAATTAATTTACAGTAAATGATCGATTGGACCACCACTCTGTTGACACACTAATCTAAGTCTTTTCTTCCACACAAAAATAATACTTCTTACTTCATTAATGCCAATTTCTTGACAAGATTCAAGTATTTTACTTTTTAATTCTGATTCGGTGAATTTTTCTCGTCGACCTCGGTAAACCTTCTCTTTTAGTAACTCCCAAATTGAGTAGTCCATAGGATTACAATCTGGGCTTTGTGGTGGCCACTCATTTTTCGTTATTAATTTTGGTGTATTGCTAATCAAAAACGACTGTGTGGCGTAGCTTGTATGCGACGGTGCTCCATCTTGTTGAAATATGAAATAATTTTCTTGATACAGGCGACGACAATCCGGCAACAATTTTGTTCTTAAAAGTTCAATGTAATTTGCAGAATTCACCTTTGTCTTTTCAGTTTCAATAAAATGAACATCTGTCTTGCCATTCCAAGAGACCCCTGCAGATATCATAACCTTTTTGGAGAATCTTGACGTTTCATGATACAATCTGTTTATTGAAATGTCACACTTTTTACCACGCCCGTAGACAACATCATTTTGACGGTTTCGCGGAATTTCTAGAGTGAAATCTTTTTCATCCGTGAAGACTATCTTTTTAATATCAACGACAGAGAAATTATCAAGTAACTTTCTGCACCTTGTTTTTCTTTTATCCTTAACAGTATCACTTTTTCTAGAAGATACTATTCTTTTGAAGGCTTTTAGTTTTTGTGCTTTAATTATTCGGTGTACAGAAGTCTTTCCAATATTCAAATGTTTAGCAATTGTTCTTTGTGACAAATGACTTCCTGGTTTATCTTCTTGAGAGCAGATTTTATCGTTGATGTAATCCACATTTTCTGGAACCGAAGCTGTTTTAGGTCTACCGCTTCCTGGTTTTCTGGCAGTACTTCCCGATTCGCGAATCTTCTTTAAGAGTCTTTCCACTGCACGCCTTTTCCACTTTTTGCCGGGAAACTCTTGCAATAACCTTCCAGTCTTCCATCCTTTTTCACAGTAACAATTTTTAATGAGAATACGATCTTCCTCTGACAACATCATTAAGGGTACTGACGAATTGTTAAAAAATAAAAATATCCACAATTTGACTTGTTCATTCCTGTAGAGTTTTGTAATAACTTGCAAAAATATCGCATGATATCGTATAAAAATGATATCGTATAAAAAACGGATATTATATTGCGATTTTTGTTTTTTTGACCCATGTTGTTACTTTTGTTAATTGCGAGAAAACTATAAAAGATATCAGAATTCCGTTTCTTGCATTCAAAAAAAGAAGTTTGAAAGTATCTTGCATATAAAAATTGTCATGATAAGGAAGGGGGTTACTGAGATATTAATTTTTTAAAAATGCGTCATTTTTTTCGGACCACCCGATATATAATATATATATATAATATATATATATATATATACACACCAGGTGTCCCAATGAAATGTTTACACACCATATTAACACACACACACACATATATATATATATATATATATATATGCACACCTTAGATGATAGTAATATGCGCTGATGTACAGTATTAGTATATTTATAGTACTTAGTAATAGTAGTATAGCAGTATAGTAATGGTGTATTGTACTTAAATAACAGTAGTATCCCTTGTTACAGGAAATGGCGGCATTGCAGTTATCGTTTGAGCAACGTAAGTGGATTCTGAAACTACTGGAAGACGGAGAATGTGGCTGAGGTACAGAGACATTGGAGAAATGAGTTTGGAACATTACCACCATCACGGGTAACAATTACAAGATTACGTGATAAGTTTGAGACTGACGGAGCAGTGCAAAACGTCAACAAAGGCCGATCTGGAAGACGTCGCACTTCAACTGACAATGAAAGTGTTGAGACCGTGTTACAGGCCTTCACAAACTCTCCAAATAAGTCTACAAGGCAATGTTCTCGTGAGACTGGTGTTTCTAAATCCAGCGTTCATCGCATTTTGCGACGTGAAAAGTGGAAACCGTACATACCTAGACTGTTCCATGCAATGAATGAGGACGATCCAGATCGTCGAAAAGAATTTTGTGAGTGGTTTTTGTACAATGTGTGATGAAAAACAATCTTTTCCTGATTTCATTGTTTGGTTCGATGAAGCCACTTTTAAACTTAATGGTACTATCATCAATCGACACAACTGTGTGTACTGGGCCACCGAAAATCCAAACGTAACAGAAGAACGAGCACTTAATCAACCAGGAGTGTCACAGTGTGGTGTGGTCTGTCTTCCAGAGGACTGATAGGGCCATTTTTCTTTGAGGACATTATCACAGGTGCTGCTTACTTATCAATGCTGCAAGACAACATTGTACCTTCAATCAGAGCTCTTTTTTTGGAAGAAGAGTGTTACTTTCAACAGGATGGCGCGCCACCACATTACCACAATGACGTTAGAAATTTTCTCAATGTTTGTTTTCCTAGAAGATGGATAGGACGTAGGGGGATGTACCGAGTATTCACCACGATCTCCTGACTTAACACCCTTAGACTTTTACTTGTGGAGCACTCTGAAGAACACTGTGTATGCTGAAAAACCAAGGACACTACAGGCCTTGAGACAGGAAATTGAAATAGCCTGTGCCAACATTCCACTCCGAACAATCCGAACAGTATGTCGATCTGTTGCGCGCCGTTGTCAAGAATGTATTGATGCTAGTGGCGGACATTTTGAACATTTAAAACATTAAAGTAAGCAGCACAACCATGAAGGTATTGACGCTGCTGGCTGATATTTCGAACATTTAAACATTAAAGAAGCCTATTTGCTATCTATTTACTATCCGCCTATTTTGCTTATTGATATATATGCTAATATGATGTGTAAACATATTTTCGGGACACTGTATATATATATATATATATATATATATATATATATATATATAACACACAGGGTGGGCCGTAAGTTTCCATACATAGGAAAATTTAAACGTTTGGTCTTCACGTGCGTCGGTATTTGGATCAGCAGTTTCCGGATGCTTGGATTGATCGGCGTGGTCCTGTGGAGTGGCCTCCCAGATCCCCAGATCTCACCCCCCTTGATTTCTATCTTTGGGGGCACTTGAAGGCCATGGTGTATCAGGAAAAGATACGAGACATAAATCATCTAAAGGAACGTATCACCAACGCCATTACAAGCATAACGTCAACTGTGCTAATGCGTGTTCATCAACAGTGGGGAACACGTATTGAAATGTGTTTTCAAAACAATGGCAACCATGTAGAGCATATATAAATAAAAATGGTTGTCCATAAAAAAATGTTTATTTTTCCTATGTATGGAAACTTACGGCCCACCCTGTGTATATATATATATATATATATATATATATATATATACAGGGCCGGATCTAGAAGTTGCGAGGCCCTAGGCGTATATATATATATTGAAAATATGGACTTAATTATCGGTACTATAGCAGCAATATTAGAATCCCGCATAGACAGAACTATGACAGCACTTAAAAATTAAACCAAACCAAAATAATCACGCATGGAAATTGTATAAGAAATATAAATAAACCATACAAATAAGTATAAATTATAATATGAATCAAGATTTGTATCGAAAATATAAGAATGATTTCTAAGATTTATATAATATAGGTAATGACTTTCCATAGTATACAAACGTTTTTCATATGTGATGTATAAGAGATGTTGACATTTCATTTTTTATAATAGTGAGCGATCGACTTATCAGGCTAAATATTAATGCTTTAATATTTGGTTCAGATGCTCCTTGAATATTACAGCAATGCTTTTCTACTTTTCTTCGAGCTAAACTCTTCAATTAATTGAGAATAATCTAATGAATTTGTTATATCGTTTTCTATTGATAACATAGCTAATGATTGCAATCTCGCTTGAGACATGGTGGAACGCAAATATGTTTTAATAAGTTTGAGACGCGAGAAACTTTCAGCCGAAGCAACAGTAACTGGGATGGTTAATACTATTCGAAGTGCAACATAAACATTAGGATAAATCTCACTTAGTTGTTTTTGCACTATATAAACAAGGGCACTTCCGAGATCTGTTTTCTCAGGTATAAACCTGCAAAGTACTTTAAGTTCTTCATAGAGTTCTAAATCATTAATATCACTTGAACAGAACGCGCAAAACGGCTTGAGCGAGGCCCCCCTTTGGCGCGAGGCCCTAGGCGATCGCCTAGTTCGCCTATAGCTAAATCCGGGCCTGTATATATATATATGTATATACAGGGCGTCCCAAAAAATGTATACACACTTTAAATAATAAAAGGCAGTGTTTATTAAAATACATTTCATTTTCAAAATGTAATAGAATCTACAGACATTATTTAATTGTTTTGTCAACGCCTGTTTTCAAACTGACGTCCGTTCTGGTCCAGGCACTGCTGATAACGCGAAGCAATGGAATCGCAAACATCACGAAACATTTCGTTTGGTATTTGTGTGCATTCTCGTTCAATGGCTGCTCTCAATTCAGCGACTGTTGCAGGTTTTATAGCGTAGACTTTGTCTTTTAAGTATCCCCATAAAAAAAGTCTAGTGGTGTGAGGTCTGGTGAACGCGGAGGGTATTCTACGAAACCCCTTCGTCCAATCCACATCCACATCGTGCCAAGTACCACTCGCAATACTCCACTCTTCGGTCCGGATCATCTTCATTAATAGCATGGACTAATCTTGGAATGTAACTTTTCCATTGACAGCGCTTCAAAATGCGTTGGACAGACGATTCTGAAATTCCTACCTCACGACTCGCTTGCCGCACAGATTTTCTTGGACTTTGGTGATACGTTTCCAGTACTCTTTCTTGCTTTGTGGGGCTTGTCGATGTCCGTGGTCTTCCGGAACGCTTCTTGTGGACATTCTGAACAGTTCCATCGGCTTCAAACTTATCTCTAATTCGAGTGATGGTAAGTCGCGTTGGTGGATCTGTTTGAAACTCCCTCCTAAACTGTCTTTGCACTTCAACTGCGTTTTCACACTTCCAGTAGCATTTTAGAATGAATTTCCTTTGTTCAAAGCTTAGTCTGACTGCCATTATTAATTCTAATGGGTTTAACTTGGAAAGAAAGAAACATCAATTGAGCTATCAGGTGTTAAAGTGTGTATACATTTTTTTGGGACGCCCTGTATATATGAGAGAGAGCGAGGGGGAAATAAACAAACAGATAAACAACATGACCGAGTCTTGCAATACAGTTTAACGGGGAGCTCAGCGTATTAACCACTAGGATACCCTGGGTTCCCATTTATCTACCAACCGTGGAAGGATGCTTACACTCCATCTTAGACCTACAACTTAGCCCGGACCACCAGCGACCACTAGGATACCCAGGGTTCCCATTTATCTATCAACCTTGGAAGGCTGCGCCGTCACCGGGTCTCGAACCTGGCGCATATAATCGTGTGTAATGATAGAGGGCGTATAGTCGGGAGTGTACGTGCATTTGTCCAAACGATGTATACACTGTGCCAACTGGCTGATAATGCCTGGAGGCACTGGCTTCTAGCCAACTGGCTGATTAGGACTTTATAAGACAGCAAGCGCTGGGATGAACTCTCAATATGCACTTGGCTTCTGCCAAGCGAACTTACCTCTCTCCTTCTCCTTTCTCAGGTTAGGTATACCCCTTTGGGTGGTAAGGCCGTCCCACCTTCCCCAAAGAGGTCTCCCCCAGCTTGCTGGGGGAGTTCATTGCAACTTGGGGGATAACCCACCTTATTGCATATCACCCTTGCTGCATAACCTCTTGCAACATCCCCTTGTTGCATGACATCTTGCAACATTTCCTTTGTAGCATTGGTCAACATTTGCAATTGCATCGCACTCTAACATTTTGCGCCCATACTACTAGAAACGATTTCTCATTCAGCTACGGGAGCTAGTCTCAGAGATATTCAGTTAACAGTATTAACACGATGGATGGATGAGACCGGACTTGTGGGACACCCTGTGTAATTTGGTCAAAATTAGTGACGGTGGACAGTTTTTGTTTTATTTAAAAAAATAAAATGATCAATAAATTGCAAATAGCTTTTTATTCCATGACTAAGTGTTTTTTATTAAAGAGAAATTATAAATAAATCTATAAATAATAGTTAAACATGGGACTAATTGGTGAAGTGCATAGAACATCGGTTTTAAGAAGAGGCTATTTTGTCACTAAATTTCATGGCAAAATGAGCCTTACCGTAAACGTGGTGGATATGCGTTCCAAATCGCAACTTCATAAGGTCAACTTAGATATTTACAGTAGATATTTAGCCGATTAATTACATTAGCCGAAATCCATATTGGGCTCCAAATAAATCTAACCTAACTAATCCCATGTTTAACTATTATTTATAGATTTATTTACAGTTTCTATTTACCAAAACCTTTTATTCATGGCACAAAAGGCTATTTGCAATTTATTGATAATTTTATTTTTTTTAAATAAAACAAAAAAAATGTCCACTCTTCTTAACCTTAGACTATAATTTTTTCTTTTTTAAATCTGAAACCAAGCTTTTACACACACACACACACATATATATATATATATATATATATATATATATATATATATATAGAGAGAGAGAGAGAGAGAGAGAGAGAGAGAGAGAGAGAGAGAGAGAGGTGCACAAGTTTTATTTTTGTCGCAAAGCAGAAATTTATTTGGAAGTGTAAACTAAAATTTTTAAGAATTAATATGAAAAAGATTGTTTAGTCTATATAAATATAAATAATTTTACTTAAAAGTATGAATTACTTTTGCGCAACTTTAAAACTTTAGAGATAACTGAAATGAATGAAAAAATCCTATTTATTTATTTTCTTTAGTCCTAATAAATTACAGATATTATTCCCATTTTAATATAGACTGAATTAAGATAAAAAATTAAGCCTATTTTTTGTAAACTGCACATCACTGCAAAATCTGTTATAATATTAAACGTATCTGACAACATGTTTATGCGTTAAAATAAGTTTAGAAATGTATTTAACTTAACAAACTCGTAACACATTTCTAAATGTTTTGTTAAAACGCTATTGAATACAAAATGTACTTGGGCCTGAAATAGGTTGAAAGGGACTTTGTTCCATGTTTTTTCATGAAACATTTGTAATTTTCATGTTTTGGACCTTATATATTACATTTAAACATTATAAACATGTGTGAACATATTTAGCAATTAAATGATATAACTGCGATACGTCAGACTCCTAGCCATAAAAGTTTGAATTGCCTGGCCATTAAGAGAAAATAATTAAGGCGCTTAAAAGGATACATCGTGGAAGTATTTTTGATACGTTTTACATGGTACGATTTTTTATGTAAATGGAAAAAAATACATCGTTTTTAATCGTGAATTAAAATATCTTAAGAGTCTTGAAATCTGCTCTGACTGCGCATGCGCTCTGGTCTTGTTGATGTCGGTTCATATATTTGATTTCAGCTACATATATGGAATATAATGGAGAGGTTTGCGGATAATGTTAATTAGAAATAAATTTAAAGCAGGTTGATTACTGCCTACATTATAATTAATGGATCACCCAAAGATCAGGGCCCTCAGCCTTCTTTAGTTAGCCTTATAAGGCTAACTAACGAAAATATCACGACCTAACCTAACCAATCGTTAGGTCAACTGTACGCCCTTGACGATTGGTTAGGTTAAGTCGTGATATTTTCGTTAGTTAGCCTTATAAAGCTAACTAAAGAAAGTTGAGGGCCCTGATCTTCAGGTGATCCTAATTAATTACCTAATAATACAAAGTATTTTCATTTTTATATGGAAAAGTTTGATAGACCCGAATTACTAAGTCTGAAAAGTGAATACATCTTAAAATTTGGTTACTTATAAATTTCAGTTTGAATTAATATACTTAACCCCCAAATACTATAGACAGATACATATTACATACTTTCAAAGTGGCGCAGAATCCATGTAACCCATCAATAGCACTTACGGCTTAAGTGTGGTAGGGGTTCATAGACTAAAATTTGCAAATGTCTAACATTTTCTAAATTTGGTACTGGGCTTCTTTTTTTTTTTTGACATGTGAAAAGTTTTTTCTAAAATATATTTCCTGTTTCATAAATAAAGTTATGAAATGCATGCAGTCTCTCTCTCTCTCTCTCTCTCTCTCTCTCTCTCTCTCTCTCTCTCTCTCCTCTCTCTTGTAGTGTTCGCCTTTATTAATTTACTTTCTCTTCATTATTTACGCTTCTTTCTACTTTACTATATCTCTATTTATTCTCGATCGGCTCTTTCTTTCATTTATCACTTTGTTTCTCTACACTCTTTTTGCCGTATCGTATAAATATCATGGTAGCGCGCCTAGACCTGACTTGAAAGACCGTTACAAAACAAAGGGGGAAGGGGGTATATTAACTCTTTTTAACACTTATGAACGTTTTATTAATTTCGAAAATGGTTTAGTTAGTTAGGGGTATGCGAGTATGAAATTCTATTATAATAATTTAGGTCGGAGAGGAACACAAAACAATTTGACTTTAAGATCACATGGCTCTAAATCTTACGCGTATCGCGTCCGCCTCAAGACTGGCTTATGGTAGTCCGCTCCTTGGGCCCCTGTCCAGGACTACCAACTTTACCCATTTTAAACAATTTACAATCTAACAAACATGCTTTTCGTAATCATCAAATTATTAGTAAATTTACATTAAACATTATCTTAATTAAAACAAACAGAAATTATATTCTTAACTAAGCATTACTACACTCGCATCACCCCCTTGAAAATAAGTTTTTCCATTAGTAAAACTTATTAATATCGTTTAACAATGTCAATAAATTTATTCAACAAACTTACATATTTTGCAATTTTTTTTTTTTTTTTTTTTTCTTTAACAATTCAAAGAGATAGACAAGAAATAATAGATGACAATTCCATACATATATTGTATCATATTATAAAACCGAAAACTTTATAATTTTCACATTTGCATAAAATAACATTTCACTCTAATAATTAAATTACAACCTGTAACTAATCTATACATGCCAAAAAAAATAACAGAAAATTTTCTTACAGTGGCTACACAAATCCAAGTTCACAATCTATTCCGCGATTTCTCATCAACGATCGCTTTACATTTGAAACAATTATTTGTATAGTTATACAGTTACTATCAGGGCAACATAGAAAAAAAATAAGAAAAAGTTTACATAAAATACTGACCAAGAGCGCACATACTACTTCACGAAAAACACAACAAATTATGGGCAATAATCGCACCCTTTCACTTATAATTTCATTACACAATAATCAGTACTTAATTTGCTGGACGTTGTTTAGATGACACTCCGCACGCTGACAACGGATTTCAATTTTCAATCGCAGCTCTCCTGCTCACTTCGCTAGAATGCAAGGGATTGCATCAATCAATATGCAACAGGGCAGCACGCTATAATGGTTCCGCTCTCTCTCCAATGGCGAAAAAAAAAAAACAAGAGACGTCCAATTCTAAAAGGATCAGGGGGGGGAGATATCTGAAAGCGGGACCACGCGCTGGAATTGGACGGAATTTGCAATTCTAGAAGTCGATGAAGAAACTCGCCTTGTCTCATCTCCACTTTTGTCGGTGAACGCTGCTCTTCCTACGTCCAGCTGAAAGACTCTTCTACTGGCAACAATCAAACGATGACTCCGCCGTAGGCCGTTTCCCAACGAACCTACTGTATGTCTGTATGGACAGTACAGTCGTAGGCACCCGTTCAAGCTCTCGTGGCTTGTCTACCGCGCGCTGTGACACATATTTAGCGAAGCATTCGAGCACGTGACCAGCTACTGCCCGAAAAATACCAGTAGACCATCTTCGATCGAAACTTTCGTGTGCCAAGACCCTGCACACGTAAATTTCTCTTCTCTTCCGAAACTGTCCTGCGCCAAGTCCATGCGCATTCGGTTCCTCTTCTGTCTCTCTTCTCTTCCGAAACCATCCTGCGCCAAGTCCATGCGCCATTTGGTTTCTCTTCTCTCTCTCTCATTGGTGATCGATCACCTATCCGGTCGACTAAACTCACTTGATGGAACTCGGATTCAACTTGGTTGACCCAAACGAGCCTTTGCAATTTTGAAAAAAAAAGTTTATTCGAAACGTTTCTGTACTGCTTATCATTTCATTTTTAATTTATCGAATTTTCTCGACAGTTCACTTCGAAATACTAACTACACATTTGCTCTGGCCAAATTCACGGAAAGAAAAAAAATTACACATCAAAATTTCGCAAAAATTTAATCAAATCTAGCTACCAATAAGGTCACTTATGGCAGTTACAGCAGAGAAGATAAAAAAAGTCATAAAACGCTAAACAAAATTGTACAGTATAAATATAAAAGCGCCCATACATAGTAACTGTTAGTATAATTTAAGAATATTATTGTTCAAACTACCGTCAGAAATCACTCAATACTCTAAATACAAAAGACAAAAATGAACCCCAGAAACTTCATGTCATCCATTCTCTGACAATCATGAACCCTCTTGCTTTGAGGAGGAGCACACAAAGACGCCACAAAAACGTTACTGGCTATCTATAAGGCTCCATTTCCGAGTGTACACTTGAGTCAATGTTTCAAATGCATTAGTTAACTCCGACTGAAGGTTTAAACAATAATAATTTTCTAAACAGTTATTAAAAAGTAAAAAAAATTTAAATATTACTACCAAAAATTATTTTAATACAGTAATTCCAACTTGAAACGTCAAATTTCATATGAATTGAACTCGCAATTCGCAAATTACATCTGAGATACAACTCTCTCCTTCAACAGAAACCCCAGTATGGTTTGCAAATCACAAAAATCTCAGTAATTTATCGTTTCCAAGTGAAACTACAAATTTGCATATTATACTAAATAAGAATAGATAATATGCACTCACAATACACGCAATCCACTGTAAACAAAAACAACATTGCTAATTAAGAGCGGTCGCTTTGTTTGTAAGCGAACCTCTATACAAATATCCCTAACCGAATGAACTTGCATTATATCCTAACATAATTTCGTAATATTTTCCATGCAAACGCTCGAACTAAAAAAAAGACATTTTTCATTTCTAATCCAAATTAAAATATCAAATTAAAACATCCTTTTTAGAATACAATCTAAATTTGAACTAAAAATTTTACCATTGTCATTGAACTGGAAAGAAAAATAAAAATCGGCCTACCTGTACAAATAAAATTGATTATTGAATGAATTTATAAAACGTAAAAATATATGAAAAGAATTTTCTACACAAATTTCTGTAATTCAAAAAAAATTATAATATCCAGATTTAGTAAAATGTGTACCGTAACTCACATTGGCCGCCAAAATAAAAATAAAATTTACTGCTGCACTTTTAGGCCTATATTTAATAAATTCAATGTTATGCGCGGAAAGAACAATTTAGAATTTTATGCATAACATTTGTGCTTATTAAAGAAAAATCCTATGCTTATTTATGTTAAACCAATTAAAATTTTGTTAAATAACTAAGAATTTACTACTCAATAGACATACCGTAATAACGGTTAATCTCCGAACAATATTTTACGATAGGCCTACAAGAAATCTTCAGTACAATACAATAGCCATTTTACCAAATATGTCGGAATTGTCGTGAAATGAACGAAAGGAAACAGAGAGAAAAAAAATAATCAGCTTACCTACCAAAGTTTATGAGTATATAAATATATGTAATTATATATATAACTAATAAATACGTATTAGTTAATAAGTAAGTATATAATTAATGAGTATATAATTAATGAGTATATAAAAAATCCAAAAAAAAAAAAAATTTACAACACAATTTCTCTATTTCAGTTAAACGAATTCTGCTTATTTTGAAATTTACACAATCCTATACGGCGACTTATAATCTGACAAATTTAATATGTTTAAGATTACCTTTCGACTGTCAATTAACTGTAACTTAACCTATATAGCGCGAAGCAGCGAGCGAAGCAAAAAGCCCGTAAATCTATATAAACAAAATAATCCTATTATTATAT
Organism: Bathynomus jamesi; assembly: GCA_023014485.1. Lineage (NCBI taxonomy): Eukaryota > Metazoa > Arthropoda > Malacostraca > Isopoda > Cirolanidae > Bathynomus > Bathynomus jamesi. The sequence continues at coordinate 181,646 of JAJOZX010001514.1, read as the reverse complement.
ACAGGCAATCGAAATATAATCAAAAATCTGCTAATGAAACCCAGAAAATTTCTCACAAATTTTCGCTAAAACATTTTGAAAGGACCATATAAAATGTGTATCATACTGTATTTAAACTAACAATTCACTTACGTACAAATTTTTTTCTATATTAATCGATTATATCACAATTACTACTAATTTCAAAAATTTTAAACAAAAAATAAAAAGGTAAGCTGAAACAAGCAACAGTGGAAGAGACGAAAAAAAAAGAAAAATTGAGTCTTCAGGCAGCACGATAATTTCAAAACTATCCTCTCCAACCGAAATGAACGAAATTTAACGTAATAATGACTCGCAATATTGAGTCAGACAAATTTTCCTACCGACTCTGTACCGCGACTAAAAAATTTTGAGTCACTAGACTGCGAAAAGTAACGGAACTGGACGATGCAAAATGGGACAAAGGGAAAACAAATTAAATTCTTAGGCGCGAAGTTTGTCAGGGACGCTATAAGGATGCGAAGGCGAGCGCCATTTTATTTATATTTACAATGAAATTTTAAGGAATGAATTTCGAAATTTGCCTGCAAACGAATCAACTTTGCATTTAGATATTTTAATAATCGAAATAAAATATTCATTAACGCTATTGTTATTATACCGGGTTTTAAGAATTTTAATCGAAATACTAAATCACGTGGGTAAGCCTCACAAAATATGATGTAAGACCACCGCTGCCACCAGATGTAGTGTTCGCCTTTATTATTTACTTTCTCTTCATTGTTTACGCTTCTTTCTACTTTACTATTCTCTATTTATTCTCGATCGGCTCTTTCTTTCATTTATCACTTTGTTTCTCTACACTCTTTTTGCCGTATCGTATAAATATCATGGTAGCGACGCCGACCTGACTCTAAAACCGTTACAAAACAAAGGGGGAAGGGGGGTATATTAATACTCTTTTTAACACTTATACGTTTTATTAATTTCGAAAATGGTTTAGTTAAGTTAGGGGTATGCGAGTATGAAATTCTATTATAATAATTTAGGTCGGAGAGGAACACAAAACAATTTGACTTTAAGATCACATGGCTCTAAATCTTACGCGTATCGCGTCCGCCTCAAGACTGGCTCCCTATGGGTAGCCCGCTCCTTGGTTCCCTGTCCAGGACTACCAACTTTACCCATTTTAAACAATTTACAATCTAACAAACATGCTTTATCGTAATCATCACAATTTTTAGTAAATTTATATTAAACATTTTAATAATTAATCAAACAGAAATCAATATTCTTAACTAAGCATTACTACACTCTCTCTCCGGGATAGCGTAGGTGAGATGGGGTTAGAGGTCGGGGGCGATGTTGAGGGAGTGTGGAGTGCATTCCGGGACGAGTTTATGGTGCTGCAGTCTGCTGTCATACCCTCAAAACCCGTCACCCCTGCTTCAACGCAGCCTAAGTTGTTCAGTCGTGACATCGCTTCGGCTATCCGAAATAGGAAAGTAGCGTATAGGAGGGCGAAGGTCAATCGTTCCCACGAGAACACTGAAGCGTATGCCCGCCTGTGTGGGGAAGTGAAGGCGAAGGTTAGGCTAGCGAAGCGTAACGAAGAACTACGGGTGGCAAGCCTCTGCAAGGGGAACCCTAAGGAGTTCTTCAGTTATGTTAATAGTAGAAAGCCCATTAGAAGCATGATAGGTCCGTTAAAGGACCGAAGCGGCGTTCTGCGGACCTCCGACGCGGACATCGCTAATGTGCTTAATGAGTACTTTGCGGGAGTGTTCACCAGGGAGGACACCCGCGTCATCCCCGAGCCAGGCGTCAGGCACGAAGGTGCTGGCGTGGATAGTGTTCGATGTACCGCGACAGTCGTTGCCGATAGAATAGACAAACTGAGCGCGTTTAAGGCTCCTGGGCCAGACCAGTTTCTCCCCAGAGTGTTGCGGGAGGTGCGCGACCAGGTGGCTCCCCACCTGGCTACAGTCTTCAACAAATCGTTGGAGACGGGCCAGGTGCCTGGTGACTGGAGGAAAGCCAACGTGACCCCTATCTTTAAGAAGGGGGATCACGAAAGTCCAGGGAACTATCGTCCCATTAGTCTCACTTCAGTTGTAGGTAAATTATTAGAGGGGATAATAGCGGATAGGATCGTTGACCATTTGGATTCCTACAAGCTGCTTGGGGACTCCCAACATGGGTTTAGACGGCATAGGTCGTGTCTCACCAACTTGCTCGAGTTTTTCCACGTCATGTTGAGAGAGTATGACAAGAGTAGGGCGATTGATATACTTTATCTCGACTTTGAGAAAGCCTTCGATAAGGTACCTCACCGCCGGCTAATGGCGAAAGTACGCGCGCTGGGTATCGGTGGGGAAGTAGGTATGTGGATTGAAAACTGGCTGAAGAATAGGCGGCAGAGGGTTGTAATTAAAGGGGTTAGTTCGGGTTGGGCCTCGGGCACTAGTGGAGTTCCTCAGGGTTCCGTTTTGGGGCCACTGTTGTTTATCATTTACATAAATGATATCGACGGTGGCATCGTCAGTCGGTTCGACAAATTCGCTGATGACACGAAGCTTGGGGCCAATGTTGGGACCCCCGAAGCGATCGAGGAACTGCGTGCGGACCTTGGTTGGATAGGAGAGTGGTCCGAAAAATGGCAAATGCCGTTTAACTTGGGTAAATGCAAAGTGATGCACATTGGCTACGCCAATCCCAAGTCGGACTACTCGATGTTGGGGAGTAATATCGAGGCGACTGATTTGGAAAAGGACTTGAGTGTGCTAATTAGCAGCGACCTTAAATTTACGAAACAGTGCGTAGAGGTGGAAAAGAAAACCTAGAAGTTGTTGGTTTATATCAGGAGGCAATTTCGATTTCGGAACAAGGAGATTGTGCTCTCGCTGTACAATTATCTGGTTCGGCCGCACCTGGAGTATGCTGTGCAGTTCTGGTCGCCCACCCTCAGGAAAGATATTGAGAGGCTGGAGCGAGTGCAGGCGAGGGCCACAAAGTTAATCCCTTCCGTTAGGCATATGGGCTACAATCGACGGTTACGCGCCCTGAACTTGTTTTCGCTGGAAACTCGGAGGCTGCGGGTCAACTCATCGAGGTTTTCAAGTTCTTACGCGGGTTCAACGATGTCGATTTTAGAAGCATGTTTAGTTTAAATGATAACCCAACTCGCAACAATGGTTGTAAGTTGGATTTGAAACGGTTTAGGACTAGTGTGTGTGGGAATTACCTTACGTATAAGATCTGTGACACGTGGAACAGGCTACCTTCAGAAGTTGTGAACAGTTCTTCTGTGGATCTGTTCAAGAAAAGGTTAGACCGAATCTTGCACACTATTTGAGGGTCTAGAAAATTTCCCGTGGCACCCGTTGCCATTGGTACCTCCTTGGTATGGGCCGCAAGGCCTTTTGAGATACTTCTTTTCCTTGTAACTTATTGTAACACTCTCTCTCTCAGTGTATATGCATATTGGATAACTTTTAAAAGGTTAAATTTATGTATTTAAATTAAATTTGTGGGGCAGAGAAAACCTTGTGTCTTTCAGTGCTTCAAAAAACTCAGTTCCTTCATCTGTATACTTGTCACAGTCTTCCACACCATTATCCTCTTTCAGTAAATCTTGGCAAGTACACGACTCGTTAATACGCGACCAAATAATTACACTGTCCCACAATGATTTTGTCTGAGGAAAAGTTTTATGTCATTATTATAGAGTTTCTAACGCTGATTGCAAAAATGGTCTTATTATTTTCCTATCACGTATAGTTTTTGAGAAATTTTCATTTTTTGTTTTGGAAAAAATATTCAATTTTTGTAGTAAAAGCTGTTCATTTATTTTATTATCTCGCAACTTTGACCACAGATAAAACCCGCGAAATACGCGACTCAGCCCACGAGATACGGAACTTTTCGCGAAAAACCATCCCCGAAAATATGTACCGTACCTTACTTATAGTTACCTTAATTTTCTTGGCTTTCATCCTCACATTCTTCAATATCGTGCATTATATATATGTACAGAGTGCATTACTTCATACAGTACTCTTGTGATTTATTTACAGTGATAATGATGATACGAGTATAAGCATCACTACATTGCTTGAAAGTGTTTTTATGTGAAAATTTTATCTTCTTTTTTTTTCAGTGTCAAAGTGTTGTTACTATAATCACGTGCTTATCTGCTAGTTCTAGCCATGCGGAATCTGAACCCGCACCCAAGAAAAAGTCCAAGACTTCAGGGTTTAAGGTGAAAGTCTTGGACAGACTTCTGGCTGGAGAGTCAGCCTCTCGTTTTGCCGTGAATTTGGGCTAAATGAGTCGACAGTGGATACGTACAAGAAGTCGGAGGAAGCCATACGTAAGGCTTACGCGACTATTACTGTTCCGAAGGACACTAAAATTGTGAAGACTGTAAAACATGAGAGGTTGGAGCAGGCTTTGGCGCTTTGGATCAAGGATCAAAGCAAGCGAAACATCCCCATGACTGGCCCCCATCACTCAGGAAAAGGGGCTGCAGATACACGCACGCCTTATCGAGGAAGACCCCGAATACCAGCGTGTTGCCAGCGACTTCACGGCCAGTATGGGATGGCTTGATCGCTTTCGTAATCGGCAAGGCCTTCACAACTATCCCCTTACCTTCAACAATATACAACTCAATCCTTCCTCTTCTCTTGACATTCATGGCGTTTCCTTTTCTCGTGATCTTTCCTGGAAAGATCACATGTACTTTCTTTCTAAAACAACTTCAAAGAGGTTGGGTGTAATGCATTCAATTCCTGTCTCTGTACAGTGTTCTTGTCCGCCCCTGTATGGAGTACGCTTCTCGTGTGTGGGTTAGCTCAACCCACGCAGCTCTACTCAATTGACCGGGTGGAATCAAAAGCTTTTCATCTCATCAATTCCTCGCCTATTACTGACTTTCTTTAATCTCTCTCTCTTCACCGCAATGTTGCCTCACTCTGCCTTTACTATCACTATTATAATGGACACTGCTCTTCTGAATTCTTTAACTGCATGCTTCCTCCTTTAAGGAGAGCACGCAGTACCAGACTTTCGACACATTCTCGTTCCTTTTCTGTCCAATTCTCTAACGCAAATGTTAATCGGTATTCTCAATCATTCATCTACTCAACCGGTTAACTCTGGAACAATCTTTCTCAATCCATTTTTCCACCTATCTTTGACCTCCAATCTTTCAAACGCAGTGTCCACTGTCCAGCATCTCGAAAATCCTGGACCTTGATTGTGGCTTTCTTCTTCCATAAGATGGAAATATAAACGCATACATAACTGTGCATTTATCCTGTCGTATCTTAATGGCCAATCATCACGTCTTTTACTCAGAGGGCCAGGGTTCGAATCCTGCTGGGGGATAAATTTTTCTGATGCAAAACTGCGCGATTATATATACACATACACACACACACATTATATATATATATATATATATATATATATATACACACATATATATATATATATACAGGGTGTCCATAAATGTTTACCTTGAAAACAGTATGCTTTCATGTTTTAATGACGAATCTTACATCCGTTTTCTTTTTACAGGTGATCTCGTACACGCATAGAGTCTGTGCTGGTGTGTTTCGTCTACCGCATTCGCCGCTAGGAGCGCTGTAGTAGCTGTTCAGTTAAGATGGCGTCTGTGACAGAGAAGGCACAATGTGTTGTGTGACTTGCAGAAACAAAATCTCCTGTCAGTGTTCAGCGAAGGTTCAGAACAAAGTATGGAAAGAATCCACCTGATGTGAAGTTAAGTCGTGGATGAAAAAATTCTTGGAAACTGGAAACGTGGAAAAGGGAAAGAGCAGTGGTAGACCATCAGTTTCGGATGGGACGGTGGAAACACTGAGAACACTGTTTCCGCAACTGTGTACCTGGATATGCTCACCAATTACGCCATCCCCCAGCTGCAGGACAGGCAGCCAACTGTCACCTTCCAACAAGATGGGGCACCCCCTCATTGGGCGCATGTTGTTCGTGAAACTCTCGACGCAACATTTCCAAATCGATGGATTGGCAGGGACGGGCCAATCCCATGGCCTCCAAGATCACCAGACATTTTGTTACAAGAACCTGTTTCTGCGTTTCAAAAACGCGGTAGACCTACGTTGTAATTAATTTCCAAACGCTCGTTTTTTTGTTTTTTGTTGTTTAACTAATTAAAAGCATGGCACCCCCGTCAAGTACTTGCAGTCGCTGTGAAGGGAAATTTGCCGCTTACGCGTTTACAATGGCTAATAATAATGAACAGTTAGTTTGCAGGTGGTGCTCAAACTTGGAAGTGCTGAGGAACGAGTTAGAACGTGAGAAGGAGACCAGAGTAAGGCTTCAAGAAAGGGTGATGCTCCTGACGGCAAAATTAGAATCCCTTGAGACTCCAGTTACGACCCCTCCTGCCTCAGTTTCTACTAATAATATAAATAGTATTAATAGCCCTCTCTCTTCTCCTAGTCCCCAACCCTTCGTTCGAGTGCGCAATGGAGCCCCATTGAGAAAACCTAAGACATGTCTACCGGTAATAACAAACGATAAGTTTTCTGTTTTAGGTTTCGATGATGCTGATGAACCGGAAATACGACTCGTTGGCGATTCCATTGTTCGAGGGCAGCTCGAGGAATTCTGTGGGAGAAACTCTCGTCGTAGGCGCCGTTACTGCTACCCTGGTGCAAGGGTGGAGGATATAACTAATAGTGTTGACCAATTTACAGACGGTACCTCCGAGAACACAACGTATGTTATTCATGTCGGTACTAATAACGTTTTAAATTCTAGATCGGAAGAACTGCTGGCTAGGTACAGGGACTTACTAGAGCGATTAAAGGAAAAAACTAATAAGATTGTTTTAACAGGTATACTTCCTCGAATTATCCATCACGATTTCTACAGCAAGGCGACCTATATTAACAATAACCTAAAGTCTCTTTGCAAACAGGAAGGAGTGCATTTTGCGAATTTTTGGAACTGTTTCTACGGCAGGAGGGACTTGTTCCTCGGAGATGGACTTCATCTTAATGACGTTGGAGCTGCGCGTTTAGGAAGACTATTTCATAATACTGTCTCTTCTTTTCAGGCTGCCGTAACTCGAACGGTCCTAGCGTAAATTCCATAAATTTCCACTACTGCGCTCGCGAAGGTGTCGCAATTACAAACAATTTGAAGGTTCTATCCTTAAATGCTCGTAGCCTACGAAATAAAAGAAACGAATTTTTTTCTTTAATTGCTTGTAAAGACTATGATATAATTGGGATAAATGAATCGTGGCTTAGCACTGAAACTCGTGACTTTGTAGGGGAGTATCAAATTAAAGGTTATAGACTTTTTGTTAAAAACAGAATAGGTAGGCGAGGAGGCGGTGTTATGTTGTATATCAAAGATAATATAGCGAACGTTATAGAAGTAAAGCACACAATTCCAGAACCGATAGATTCGACTATAGCAGAACTTAAATTGAACGATTTCAAACTTCTTGTTGCGGTTATATATAGGCCCCCTAATCAAACAGCTGATACGGACGAAGCGTTATATCGTGAACTAAAGAGAATAATCAGTAGTGAGCAGGCTTTAGTTATGGGTGACTTTAATTGCGCTAACGTAAATTACGATAGTGCAGGGAGACGCGGAAGGTAATCGTCTAGTTAATTTTCTCGAGGATAGCTTTCTTATTCAAAAGGTTGGGGAACCTACGAGGTTGGACAGTATTTTAGATTTAGTAATAACTACAGATGATAGGCTAATTACTGATCTTCAAGTAATAGAACCGTTAAGCAATAGTGATCACAATATGGTAGAGTTTGTCCTCTCAGTAAGTCACTCGAAACCAGCTAACTCGACTAAAATTCCTAACTTCCAGCACGCAGACTTCAGTAAATTTCGAAATAAATTGTCACACGTCAATTGGGAAAACGTAATGGGGAACTCCAACGCAAAACTAATGTGGGAATCGTTCGAAACAGTATTTAGGACTATAAATGAGGAATGTGTACCGTACAAAATTAAGCGTGCGAAAGTAAGCAACAAGCCCATGTGGTTTACTTCTAGAGTAGGAGACATTATAAAGAGTAGAGATAGGGCTTATAGGCTACATAAGTGCGATAAAGACAATTTGTGGTTACGAAACAACTACATATCTCTAAGACGTGAAGCGAAAAGTGTAATAAAAAAGTCCAAGCGCGAATTTGAAATCTCCATAGCTCGTGACGGTAAAGAAAACCCCAAGCGATTCTTTCAATACGTCAATAATAGAAATCCATTAAAAAGCGTTTTGGGGCCTTTGAAAAATGTAAACGGAGATCTAGTTTCTGAAAACAAGGAAATGGCTACCTTGCTAAACGAATTTTTTACGTCAGTTTTTACTATAGAAGATGTAACGAATATCCCTACGGTCATAGACATAATACCTTTTGATAATGGTAATATTTTGGATAATATAGTGGTTAGTGAAGGGGAGGTAATGCGCTATATTGATAAAATGAAAACGCGTAAATCACCGGGGCCGGATTCCATATATCCCATACAACTAAAAGAATTAAAAGATAGCATTGTTGTGCCGCTAACAAAGATTTTTAGTGCGTCTATTTCTGAGGGGTGCGTACCAGATAATTTCAAGTTAGCAAACGTAACACCTATCTTTAAGAAAGGCGATAAAGGTGCAGCGGGAAATTATAGGCCAATCAGTTTAACGTCTGTTGTACTGTAGGTAAGCTACTGGAATCAATAATTAGGGATCGTATAGTCGAACACTTAGAATTACATAAACTAGTTAGAAATACGCAGCACGATTTTAGGCGAAACAAATCTTGCTTAACTAATCTTTTAGAATTTTTCCAAAGCGTGGTTGACGTTTACGATAGACATCGGGCGGTTGATGTAGTGTATTTAGATTTCAAAAAGCGTTTGACACCGTGCCGCACAAAAGACTCATTGAAAAAAACTAAGGCTCATGGAATCAGGGGTGTAGTAATAAATTGGCTAGAAGAGTGGTTGCGAGGTAGGAAACAGGGTGGTCGTTGATGGAGCGGAGTCGTGTTGGGCTAATGTAGCGAGTGGCGTTCCTCAGGGTTCTGTATTGGGCCCCTTGCTTTTTCTTATATATATTAACGATTTAGATTTTGGCCTAGTCAGTACAGTTTCAAAGTTTGCGGATGACACGAAGCTGGGTGGTAGGGCGATTAATGACGAAGATAGAGGTAAAATCCAGGAAGATCTGAATAAAATCGTTGATTGGTCAGTCACATGGTAAATGAGATTTAACATCGATAAGTGCAAAATTTTGCATATAGGTTCGCGTAACGGTAATTTTGCGTATAGTATGTCAGGGAAAGAGTTAACAAGCGCAGAGCAGGAAAAAGATTTAGGAGTTATAGTCACTGGTGATTTAAAAGTAGCGAAACAAAGTACAGCAGCGGTGAATAAGGCGAACAAAGTGTTAGGTTTTATAGCTCGAAATCTTGAGTACAAATCGCGCGATATTATAGTTCCTCTTTATAAATCATTAGTTAGACCCCATTTGGAGTACGCGATTCAATTTTGGAATCCGCATATGCGCAAAGATATAGACAAAATCGAAAGAGTTCAAAGACGAGCAACTAAGATGATTCCGTCGCTTACGTCAAAGTCGTACGAGGATAGGCTTAAGGAGTTAAAATTGACTACACTCGAGAGTCGGAGGCTAAGGGGTGATCTAATCCAGGTGTTCAAAATTATGAATGGGTTCGATAACGTAGATAGAGATAGCTTTTTCAAAATATCTCAATATAATAGGACTAGAAATAACGGGTGTAAGTTGACAAGTAGAAGGTTCGAGACAACAGTTGCCAAAAACTTTATTACGCACAGAATAGTAAATAGCTGGAATAGTTTGCCGGAAGAAGTAATTAGTAGCACGTCTATAAACATGTTTAAAAATCGATTAGACGCATATGTTGATAGATTGGGTATAGTTTAAGGTAGTAAAATTAAGGCTTTGTGGGGATAGATCCCACAGCTCAACACAAGTGTTGTGGGATATAGGGATGCAGCATCTTGGGTTAGGGGATACTCTCTGTCCTTACACACCCCATTTAAAGAGATTCCTCTGCCGAGCGGTGCCCCCCATAGTACTGTGAGGTATTGAAAAACTCATGATCTGCACTTGCCCCACAAACACCTTTAAATGGGAGACCCAAAATGGGTGCACACACATTTCTACATTACTTTACAGTCTTTACAGCCACACCTACACTTTTCCTCCTAAGTATATATATTGTAATGTATATGGTGGTAAATTTTGACTTGGTCCGCAATCGACATGGATCGTGACTTATTTTTGGTTGGATGGATACCGTAATGAAATTGACTGGATCCTTTGGATCTGATATATTTGCATGTCGATTATAAATAGATATAGAGTGTAACATATTTGTGGATAGTAGTCTATTATGACTTGATCCTCTGGATCCAGAGATTCTATCTTTAGTTTTAAATCGATAATTAATTAGTTTTAAATTGATAATTATTTAGTTTTGTAAAAATTGGTCGTTGCCAATGTACAGGCAGTTTTTACATAAATTTCTTATGTTCTAGTGGTTCGGAACCCACGTAAAATTGTAGGTCCCCTCCGCCACCACGGAGGACATACACACTACACAATTACGAACACAGTTAGGTAGACCAGCCATGAGTGGATCCTAGGGTCTTTGTTGGTCTGAAACATTATAACATTATAGCATTATAACATTACCCCGCTGGATTTCTTTCTCTGGGGTCATGTTAAAGACTTGGTTTATGCAACAGTTGTTCCAGATATCAGGATTGCGAGAACGCATTACGGATGCAATTGCAACAGTTAACCCACAAATGTTGGAAAATGTGTGGCGTGAGTGTGAATACCGTTTAGACATTTTACGTGCCACTAGGGGTGCACGTGTGGAAGCTTATTAAGTTCATTAACTATGTATCAAAACTTTGTATGTTTATCTACTTATGATTAAAACTGTGTTTGAATACGAGTGTTTATTTAAAAGTTATAGCATACTTTAATCAGGGTAATCATTTATGGACATCCTATATATATATATATATGGCTAGTAGAACAGAAAAATGAATAAAGTTTATGGTACACGAGATGGCGTATGAATACAAACGCCAATGATCACCAATGAATCACCAATGAATTTCCTCTAACAAAAATGTTTTGGTACGACCTAACTATAATGTTTGCGTTTGTTTAACTTCCTTTGTAACGGCAACGGTTATGTGACAGAGGGGACCTACGGATTTACGGGGATCCCTACCATCTAAGGGTCGGTACATCATCCGAAAGCGGAGGACGGTCACCCATCCAACTAGTGAATAGACTCAACGATGCTTAACCGCGCCGATCTAAAATGAAGCGATGTATCAATGTGACCACGACGTACTCGACGTAGCCTATGCGATATAATTATTGTTATTTATCCCATATGTATCGGGAGCGTAGCTAGCCCTTTTTAATGCGTAAGCACCGAGGTGTGAAGCCCGAAGCGGGGAGAAGATGTGGAAGGGAGCCGTCCCCCTTTCCATTGCTGAAGGAAAAAGTTAAATAGTCTCGTAGATGGTCCCTGGTGCACTAAAAATTAGGAATTTAAGGTAGAAGTGAATGATTATTCAATGAACTGAGATGGAAAATTCACTTTTATTCAGAGAACAGAAAATAGAAACACATTCGAGAACTATTGGGACAAAGTAGTGTATTTTGCAACTCGCAATAATTAATAGTATCCTTTTCGATCTTATAATTATAATATCATCCTTTCCATTCCCGTTAATTATCTCAGTCTCACCCACTTTGCAATGTCATTTCATCACACTTTTATATACAAGATACCGCTAGAATATCTGTTCACATCCTGTAGTGTTAACTTAGAGATGCAACGCCAACAAATCTGTTGGAAATAATTTGTTTTTCACGATTAGATTTCATAAAAAATAATTTTTAAATGTACATTTATTTTTTTCTAAATCAATGTATAACCACAAACTTTTTGGCTTACGCCTAGCTACGCCCCTGTGTACGACCTGTTAAAAGAAGTCATGTGTTGAAAATCCGTTTTTTTACCGATATATATATATATATATATAATATATATAAAAGTTTCACAACGGGTCTTTTTAAATAAACTGTATATTATCATTCTTTAAATTTAATAAAAATTATTAATGTAAATGAAAGAACGACGCCATTTTTAAAGAGGATTCTGCATGGGATCGGTTTAAGGGTCAAAGTATGGAAGAAGCTTATAATTCTTTTTAACAGGATAATATAAATTGTTTTCAATATTTTACTACTGTAATAATATTACGAGTCCCTCTCTCCAACGTGGCGGCGTGGAAACATTTGATTTTTCAGAATAATACCCTTATACGAAGCTTAACCCAACACTATGGGTTATGTCTCAAACCAGTCTTAGAAATGGGAAGGTGAGGGAGGTTCAGTGACAAACCCACTGCGCGTAATGTATTTGGTACAACCCAGTTCTCCTTTCAAAGGGGACTTATTTTTTCCCGGTTGGTGGCGTTACCGCCACCTCAGCGCCCTCTTTTGGGCAAATGATGTAAAAGGAAACAACCAACCAATTCTACGAGTCTTAAAAAGTGAGTGCGGAGTAGCGAGGTCGAAGATGAGAAGAGGTTCTCCCTTTAAGACGATATTTCTAAAGACGATTACGGCTCGTATACCCATTCAAGTTTAGGATCTTTTCCGTTTGGGGGCTAGCAGCGAATTTTAATGAAAATCGGTATACTAATGTAGTTTTGGTCACTGATTTCAAAAATAACTTTCTTTTTTGGAGAAATGAAAAACAAATATGTTAGAGCACTTTAAATAATTAATGTGTTTTTAACGAAAATATCATGACTTAACCTAACCAATCGTCAAGGGCGTACAGTTGACCTAACCGGGCATTCAATTGACCTAACGTGGCATTCACTTGACCTAACCAGGCATCCAATTGACCTAACTGGGCATTAATTCTTGATTTTTTCTGCTACTGTTACAGATCTGCCGGGATCCTTCAAAAAATGTATTCTTCGTTAGGGATAATTTAAAGTTGCACTTTTTACCGTTTGACTGACGCTTTTAACAGCGAAAGAACTGGATATTTTTATCAAAGGAACACACTTTCCCACACTTAGAGCACTTTTTCATAAACAGTAACAGTTTGTGACTCTGGCTAAATTTAACACAATCCTCTATAACTAGTTTAAGCTAGTTAAAACACATATTAATTATTTAAAGTGCTCTAACATGTTTGTTTTTCATTTCTCCAAAAAAAAGAAAGTTATTTTTGAAATCAGTGACCAAAACTACATTAGTATACCGATTTTCATTAAAATTCGCTGCTAGCCCCCAAACGGAAAAGACCCCAAGTTTGACCTTTCGTTAACGTTCGGGCATAGTTTATTGGGTGTCTTAATGTCTCGTGAAGCGAAATTAATACCGAGTTATAAATTCAATATAACCAGTTAAGAGTTTCGATTGTATATTTTTCGGTTTAGGTCACGCCGCGTAATGTCATATTGAAAGAGGTGTGTGTCATCAGTTGAGGCTCAGTTTAGGACAGGATTGACAGTGAAACAGTGCGGGGAAATGAAATCTTTGATGGTTATTGGATAATCATTTACACCAGGGATTCCCAAAGTGGTCTGTACAGACCCCCAGGGGTCTGTAGGAAGCTTCCAGGGGGTCTCTAAGCTTTTGGAAAAATAGTAACATTAACTATATTAAAATAAATTTCCATTTCACACTAGACATTCGGTAAGTGTTTATTAAACTGGTTTAATGAGCGTAGAATGTTTAATTTTACATTAATTTAAAAGCTATCTATGTTTATGAAATATACTATAGTTTGTAACTGAATTCATAATTTTTTTTGTGGGGGGTCTATGTCCGTACGGAATTAATATTTAGGGGTCCTTGGTGGTAAAAGTTTGGGAACCCCTGATTTACACTACCACTTTTCGTTTATACGCGATAAGCCATATTGAAAAGTCTAACCTGTATGACTTGTCTCGAGATCTAAATTCTAATTTAAATTGGAGGAATAAATCTAATCTATACGACAGAGACACGTATACACAAATTGTATAGGGCAGCGCGCACCAAGGACAAATATACGTATCAGTCAAGCATTAGACAAGAATTCTTATGCAGTATTGCATAAATATGATTAATACGTGCAGTTGTTATAGCTTAAAGGTATGTGTATGTATAGTATACATACACATAATTTCATATGTATGTAATAATATAAAGGTAAAAATTCTCGTCAGATTTGTCACTGGTTTCTTTCAAGTTTGCTCATGTAGCCATAAAAATTTATAAAGTCTCAGTTTACTACAGAGTGATAACGTACAGGGTGTCCACAATGTCTTGTCACCCCAGTAAAATACTAACTGATTTTCGTTTTTCTTTCGGACCCATTTATCACTTAAATGGTCTGCCAGTCCTTGTTTTATCTCTTACAGTTCCTGTTGTGAACAAAGACCTTTTTTTTTTTTTTTTGAGTTGCTGCACGATTGAATTAGTCCTGGAAGTCTGCACGAATATTTTAACTGGTTTTGCATTACGTGGTCGCTCATGGACTCTGGTACTAGCCAAAATGTACTGTTCAATCGTATAGTTGCTGCTATCACGCATTTCAAATGGGTCTGAAAGAAGAGCGAAAATCAGTTAGTATTTTACTGGAGTGACGAGACATTGTGGACACCCTGTACAATAGAGTTTGCATCAAAATGTTTCCGTTTCATATGGTTTCATTCGTGTCAAAAAGTACCTTTCGGTTGCACTAATTCTCTTAGGTTGTAATACGAGATTTCAGTTCAGTTAACTTAACCTAACCTTTCCTAATATAAAATTAAAAAGATGCCGCTTTCATTTGGTTCAAACGAACACATTTTGAAGCAAACCTGCGGAACCTTTATAAAGGATGTCCATAAATTTGTTGCAAATTCCATTAAATTTCAATTGAATTTGTAAAGACAATTTATGAACATCGTCTACTTCAATTTAGGTTTCAAAGGACGAAATTATGAATTACCCGTAATTCGTATTTAATAAATAATGAAAGCGGTTAAAATACTCTAGTATGAATAGTTTATATATTTTTCATTGATGAGCTATCTAACCTTGACTTTAGTTTCTGTGAAAAAAGTTCGCCTAGAAAATTTCTAAAAAGCATAAGAAATTACTAATTAGGAATGGCTGGGTTTTGTTTTTTAATTATTTTTAGTCACCAAAAAGAACAAAATATCCAAAGAAAAACTGGGAGCAAGTGTAGTTTATGTGCCCCTGACACAAAAGGGGACACAAACTACACTAGGATCTTTAGGAGACATTTTTTAAATAAACCCATCAAATAAAACGTTAAAACTAACGAAAATATTACGACTTAACCTAACCAATCGTCAAAAAAAAAAAAATGTATATATATAATATATATATAATAATATATATATTTACGATTGGTTAGGTTGTCTTAATATTTTCGTTAGTTTTAACGTTTTATTTGATTAGGTATACGCGGACAAAGTTGAGGAACGTAAACTACACTAGAATAATATAGGGGAATGTAAACTACACTTGCTCCAAAAACTGAATATTGCAAGTTAGGTTTTAGGTTTTCAGACGAGCTGTTTTCCAAAACTGTACACGTATATACTGTTGTACTCGCAAGAAAATATATATAGGGATAATACAGTACTAAGTTTTGGGGGTCGTTTTAGATTGGTTAGTTATTTCACACGTGACCAATTTCAGCCAATCACGATCTTTGTAACAAGTTTCAAAAAACTGGTTCCGTGAAATTTAACCCTGGAATGCAGAGCGGGATTCGGTTGGACCCCACTATGCACGATAATTTGATTCGCCTATGCAGTCTAGGGTTAATATTTATCACATATACAGAGGGTTAACAAAAGTAAGTAGACGCCACGATGATTGTCCTCAAGAATAAATGGCAAAGCTCATCAATGGAATGTCAGAACGTGTATCTATCAGCTTTACATAATGCAAAAGGGAAAATAACACGATTCTAAATATATTGATTCAGTAAATCTGTTATTAATTACTAACTTATTATCAAATAAAAAATTGTGAAAAAAAGGTGTCTATTTACTTTTGTCAACCCTCTGTAGAGGGCGTGCTTATACATGCAGCATTCTGAAGGGGCTCATGGAAGCTATTCTCTATTACACTCCTAATACGCGTTAAAAATGTGTAAAACTTCATATCGCTTAAAGGAAATTGCGTGCGATACAAATACTGTGCTCTGCGTTCAAATGATGTAGCGACCCTTAGATCAGGGCTTCTCAAACTTTTTTCACTTGCGACCCCTTTGGATCAGACAAATTTTTTCGCGACCCTTCACTCAATGTCATAAAAGCAATAGGTACTAACACTGTATATTTACGAAAAAAATAATATTTTCAAATCTTTCTGCGACCCCCAATAATATTTACGCGACCCCTAGTTTGAGAAGGTTGGCTTTAGATAGTACGTGACACAGCTTGTAGGTTCACTCCGTCGCATGACCTTTGCCGTGACGAAGATTAAGCAACCCCAAACATTATTATTATTATTATTATAATGTATATGTGTGGGAGACCCGATGTTTGCATTAACATATTTACAACAGAAAATGGATCACCTGAAGATCAGGACCCCCAGCCTTCGTTAGTTAGCCTTATAAGGCTAACTAACGAAAATATCACGACTTAACCTAACCAATCGTTAGGTCAACTGTACGCCCTTGACGACTGGTTAGGTTAAGTCGTGATATTTTCGTTAGTTAACCTTTTAAGGCTAACTAACGAAGGCCCTGAACTTCAGGTGATCCCAGAAAATTTGTCATTGCGTGACACACACAAGCCAGTGTACAGTGTATCCAGAAAATCTCTACCCAGTGAGAATTTAATTAATTAATTGACAGCGTCCGAAGCTCAGTAGGGAATACAGTTTCCCCATAAGCGAAGTAAATATGAGGATCACTTTAACATATTGCTTCCCAAAGCATTCGGGAAGCAATATGTTAAAGTGATCCCTCCTGGGAAACTATGTTAAAGTGATTAACACTGGGAAGCAATATGTTAAAAAGAGAAAGATTGGTTGGTTAGAAAGAGGTTGGTAATCTAGGAGATAACCTACCGACCGTAAACAAAGCTATAAATGCCCTAACCGGGCATTCTTTATATATTTAATGTAGGTTAACTGAATGCCCGGTTAAGTCAACTGTACGCCCTTGATGATTGGTTAGGTTAAGTCGTGATATTTCGTTAGTTTTAACGAAAATATCACAACTTAACCTAACTAATCGTCAAGGGCGTACAGTTGACCTAACCGGGCATTCAGTTAACCTACATTAAATATATAAAGAAAATGAAAGGATGCAAAAAGGAGCTACTCAACTCGTACTTGTGGCAAATGATGTGGCGTGACCGATTCTTCCGAAATCCATTTTTTACTTTGTGTGACCATATAGCGCAAAAATTCTAATAAATTTACTTTCAATCTAATATTTTAACATGTTATGATTTACTTTTTATGCCTTTACTTTATTAAAGCGAACATTTTTTATCTTACTCCTCCTAAATATTGGGAAGCAATATGTTAAAGTGATTAACACTGGAAGCAGTATGAAAGAGAGGTACCTGGAAGCAATATGTTAAAGTGATCCGAATGCGACACCTGATAATTAATAATAATCCAGGAGTTAGAGCAACGGGCCGCATTATTCCTGCCTGAGCGCTGTGCCAGTTTCTGGCCCTTCTAACTCCGTATGATTAACGTGCTTTGAAGTAAATTGAAAACGCTGTATATGATTTCATACACACTCGCATACTGTACATCAAAGTGATGTATCATAATATAAACTTCTAAAACAAAATAAGATCGGTACAACTAGAAAATATAAAGATGTTGAATACGACGTTTTAAATTAAATCCCTAAACAACTTATTAAATATTTAACGATTGAGCTAATTAACTTTGTCAATAAAATTGAATGAGAATTTTAATTGGCAATATACCATTAATTATAATCACGAAAATATAAAATTAGGAACTCATTCCTATAATTGAGAAACCGAAATTAACCTTAATGAACATCCTTTTCAAGTCAATTAAACAGAAAATTACAGGACAGAAACTTACTAATTAGCAATTAGTTAAAAGTAGCTCTATAATTATAGAAAATTTTCTCAAACTCGGAATTTATAGTAATTTCTGCGAAAGAAATAGTTAATAAAAGATTTTTTACTCGTATGAAATACCATATACACATATATAATAATAATAATCAGCCAGAAGGCCAGAAATTAGCACACCGTTCGGCACAGGCTAATCCGGCCCATTGCACTAACTCCTGCATGGATAAGACCCAGCTTTGGGACAGGGTCTAGGGTTTAAAGCTAACCTAGACAACTACAGTTACACCCTCAATATACGAAAGAAACTCGTTGCATTTACGTCGGGTTGAACAGACTCGTTAAGCGCCTTGAAATTATAGGAATGATTTGCAAAGTTGCTGGTTGAAGTTTAAGTTTTAGATTTTGGCTAAAAATACAATAGTTACCTTTTATCTTTGATGTGAACTCACTCCGACATAAATGCAACGAGTTTCTTACGCATATTGAGGTTCTGAATGTACAGGGTGTCCCGTAAGTCTGGACCCATAGGGATTTATAATATATATTTTTATTATGTTATTATTATTATTTTATTATTATATTATTTTTTATTATTTTTATGATTTTTATTTGTGGGGCCACTTGAAAGCAAAGTGTACGAGGTCAAACTTCAGAACATTTTCCACCTTAAAGCACGCATTGTGGAGGCGTGTCAAGAAATTTCTGAGACTGTGATTCAGAAAGTGCTGTCGCAGTGGAGATTGCGTCTTCAACTATGTGTGCGACACAACGGCGGACACTTTGAACAGATTATGTAATAAATTTTTGGACTATTTTGTAATTTTATTATTTTTCCCTATGGGTCCAGACTTACGGGACACCCTGTAGTCTAGACTAGCTTTAAACCCTAGACCCTGTCCCAAAGCTGGGTTCTGCTTAGCAGATAGGTGGTGAGAGAAACTATATTTTGGGACCTCTTCTCTTTGCCTAATACCCGTTACCCACACTGGTTTCCATCATGAAAAGAAAAAAAAATAGTATTTGGCATTTATCATCACTTATTTGGACTATAGTGGATTTAATTATCCCAGAAGAGTTCTTGTTTCATACACATTATATATATATATATATATATATATATATATATATATATTATAATATATGGTACTACTTGCCTTTCCGTGTCCCGACGTACAGGGTGTTCAGAAAGTCTTGTTACACCTATGTATAATCTCGGAATATTAAATGATGTTTGGTTCCAACAGGTTTCTCAAAAACGTTATGATTCCAATGACGGACTAAAGGATCTTTGGAATCATAACGTTTTGAGAAACCTCTTCCTTTATAAATCCCCATAATGCAATGTCACAACTCGAGAGATCTGGGCTTCTCGGACGCCATTTTAATGTTGCATTTTGATGTCCCAATCCATCGATCAGAAACACCTCATTTAAATAGTCACGACTCTCAAGGAATAGTGGGGAGGTGCTCCATCCTGTTGGAACCAAACATCATTTAATATTCCAAGGTTATACATAGGTGTAACAAGACTTTCTGGACACCCTGTATATTCCAACTAAAATAACCTTTCCGGGTCCCAACATATATTTCGTGATATTTTCGTTAGCTTTAACGACAATATCACGACTTAACCTAACCAATCGTCAAGAGCGTACTTGACAATTTATGACTATATATATATATATATATATATACAGGGCTATTTAAAATGATTCACCTGATTTCAAATGAGAATATTTTTTAATGTTACAAATACAGTGATTTGTGATACATCAACCAAAAGAAAAAACTGTCAAAATTTGTCTCTCACCTCATAAATGCTCTATGTGACTTCCTCTAGTTACACGAGCAACGTCGACACGATAGTCGAATTCCTCCCATACTCGCTCCAGCATGTCCGTTGTCACTGACTCTACGGCAGTGACAATGCGAGTTCGGAGCTCATCCAAAGATGTGGGCAACGGTGGCACGTACACAGTATCCTTAACGTACCCCCAAAGGAAAGGAAACTCACGCTGCACTGTGACTACGATTTACAGCTCGAAACTGCAACACACAAAACGCCTTCTGCTGTGCGGACGCCATTTTCACACTGACTGTTTGTGCTAGGCTAGGCCACGGCGTGACTTTGGAGCCCTCTCGCGGTGATCTTGTAAAACTCGGAGATTTCCTCTTTCATGTGGTGTATGCCCAGTTGATGCACGGTTGATAGGTACGGAAGTATTCTCAGTTGAAATCAGATGAATCATTTTGAATAGCCCTGTATATATATATAACTTATATTATGAAATTATAACAGCGGAACAAATAATGCACACAGTTGAAGATCTTTAGGTCTTCTTGAGACCAGTTTTAGTCGGCTCTTTGAATTCCTTGCGGTGCTGAGCGACTGCGCGGAGAAGGTACTGCTTTTGCGCTTCATCCTTCGTGATTGTGCTGTTGAAAGCCTTAATAGCGCAACTCCTCTTTCTGCACAATCGTTAACCACTGCCATCTTCTCTACACGTTCCTTCATTCCTTGGTAAGCTGGATCTGTGTTCCGATGATTTGTTGTCTTGGACAGGAATGATTGCGCCTGTTCACTTCCGTGCTGCATGACGAGGTTGAAGAAGATTGCTGAACGTTTGGTGGCATAGAATTCCAAGGGATTGCTCGAGGAGAACGTTTTTCCGTCCACGCGCTTGAGTCCTTTTCTTTTTTCGGGAACAGCTACGATGTTGTGAGCAATCCTCTCCTTCGTGGACGCGTGAACTCGAGGATCAAAGAGTGCCAAGGGGATTAAGTGCTCAGAAATGAACCACAAATGGCGCTTCATCGCGGCAAATGCCGCGTCGTTCGTCTTTCCTGGGTGAGCTTTCAGCTGGCGCAAGAAAGTGAGGTCATTCAATGGAGCCATGTATGCAACACTGGCCTCGTTCCAGTAGCGGCCGTAAAGGAGCGTGATAAACAGGCTTAGTTCCTCGATGTTCCGTTTCTCGGTCTGAAGCAAGGTGAATTGATCTCTGAATAGGAACACCTTGAGCGTGTAAATGGCCTTGGCCATCCATCGCGCATGGTGCATGGCTCCAGGGCTTCGAATTCTCACAGGACCGTCAAGCTTCCCTCCCAAGAAAAGGAGGCAGAGAACCATCAGTTCATCATAGTCGTCCCAGCGATTTAATAGTTGCTGCGACCACTGCCATTCCTTTCCTGTCACTGATGTTGTGGCGATCCAAGGCTAAGGAAATGTCAGGCGTGATCACAGACTTCAATCGCTTAGGAGTGGAACGTTTTCGTGCTGACTCCTTAAAAACTACAGTATCTGAATCTGATGATTCAGATGTGCTTGGACTAGAAGCCTCCAGTTCTCCCTGGGACCATCTCGCATCCGCCTCGCGCTTGGCCTTCTCCTCTCGGTTCAACTCAGCCTCACACCGAATCCTCTTCCTCGTTTGTTGGTCAGCCATTTTCTTGTCAATCGGGCGAAAGCTGGAGGAAGTGGGATTATCGAGCTGAGCGACAAGGCAGGTCTTGTCCTCCTCATTCATCATGGTCTCGAGGGCGTCATGACGTGAAAGATCGAACACATCGTCAAGGTCTCCGCGAAATATGTCCTCCTTCATTCTGTAGGATGGGAAATTCTTTGTGCGGTTCTTCTTCAGCCCCTTGTATTGCTCGTACAGTTTCAGGAGCTGCTTCTCAGCGTATCTGGTATCTGTCATTGGAACGTTTGCTTTGTCCAAAAACGGAGATGAAAGCCTCAATGGTCATCACCGCACTGTTATATTCTATCTTCCTCTCCTCCAGATGGTGGAACATGAATTTCCAGAGGACTTGGTGCTTGGTAGGGAGTCCTGCCCTAGTTAACTTCTCCGCCTTCCCTAGTAACCATACCTCACTGCTACACCGTGTTTTTGATTGCTTCGGCGGCATTTCTACACATTTCCTACAAAAGAAGAAGCCAAATTTAGTCATACTATAGTAATCAGTCATTAGTGAGACACGTCATGCATGATTGAGCGACCTCTTAACGACACCGTAGACCAACCATCTTCACACAGTTGTTCACACTAAGTGTAGGAACAAAAGCAACAATGACCCAAAAGTGAAATCTCAGATGCTAAATTTTCCCTATGCTTGTGAACCACCCTAATATATATATATATATACAGGGTGTCTCAGACGTCGCGCACCATATTTATAGGTGCGGATGACCTGACTTTGTGGTGTGCGACTTCTGAGACACCATATATATACTGTATATATCTTGTGTAACCCCTATTTCAATAACACACACACACACACACACACAATGATTTGTAATTCAATACTGTACATGTTTACTGCAGGATGTCACAAACTGTTTACATATTCTCTTCCTCACACTTACACATCTGTGTTTGTACCTCTGCAGGAGTTCGCTTGCACGGTGTCTCTGTGAGCAAGGTAAATATAGAGCTATTTATATATTCTCCACTTTCCTGTAAAATTTCCTTGGCTACTTTTCCAGGGTCAAGGTATTTTCTTCAACCTTTTTCCGTACCTGCCTCTGGCAGGGAGGGAGCGGAGGGTGGGGAGAGAGCCTTCTACTTTTCTATCCAGTTTTCTACTACTGCTAGGATAGGTGAAAGAAAAATAAACTTTTAATAACAGGAATAGTTCCTCGGTGGATTAGTTCAAGAAAAGGTTAGACCAAATCTTGCACACTATTTGAGTGTGTAGAAAATTTTCCCTGGCACCCGTTGCCATTGGTACCTCCTCGGTATGGGCCGCAAGGCCTTTTGAGGTACTTCTTTTCCTTGTAACTCCTTGTAACTCTCTCTCTCTCTCTCTCTCTCTCTCTCTCTCTCTCTCTCTCGATATGAATGCGAAGGATTTGGTCTATTCATTTTGAAATTCTCGATTTTCATTTTCGATTTCCCCTTTTTTGAAGCCATTCCAATCCTATTTTAATTATGCCAGTTTTATTTCGCATTTAATTCTAATTTTGATTTCTTTCTTAAAATGTGTGTTGACCTTCACAGCGCTATTGACGAACGTCGCGAGCTTCCGTTTCCTGTTCAAAATCAAAAGACTTTATTAACAGCACGATCATCTCAAAACACGGATAGTCGGATATATAGTACCCGTTATCCCACAATGCAATAAACATATCGAAGGGGGAGTTATCAAACGTAATCAAAAACCACATCTCGTTTGTTATTTAGATAAGAGTCGTTCATTGTTGGGTTTTTTAGACGTTCATTGTTTATCTAAAATAACCGGGAGGGTTTTTCTTCACAATTAAAGTTGGTGTCGGGAGCCGCGTGAAAGTCCTTAAAGAACCGCAGGTTGCCGATCCCCGACTTAGGTTACAGAATATGAGAGGCAAGTAGTACGAACAATTTACAACAAATTCTAATAGTTTACAAAGACAGGACAGTATTCAGTTTGATCTGGTTGAACAACGACGATAGATTCACATCTTGAAGACGCGTGGTCAGCCAAAGCCTGTAGCCCTTCCGTATGAATTGTTTACCATTTTGAATGAGGATATGCAGACATTTTGTATAGGCTTCTTGACTTCAATTTCTAGACATCATTTTTTTATTTTTTTTAAATGTTCCTGGATTTCGATCAGGACTTTGGCGTGAAAACTTCGGCCCGCCCTACCTGGGTTCTGCCTTTCTAAATAAGTTCTGTTGAGTATCGCAGTGTATTTTGGATTGCTCTCTTCCTGGGAGATGAATCGCCTTTCAATTACACGCTCTATTCGGCAGTGCATACTGAACCAAAATTCTGTGGTAGTGCGTTTTATTAATTTTTCCGTCGATGTTTACGAGGTCACTCCACACCATAAAAGAACCACCACTATGTTTTACTTAGACATATATAGTTTTTTTCATTGAAACATTTTAGGATGATTGTCTCGCAAATCTAAGCCTTTCAATTCCCAAAAGTTCAGTTTTGATCTTATCACTCCACAGAGTAGTACTCCATTCATCCAGCCAATTTGATGTTCCTTTGTAAACTCAAGCTTCTTTTTCTTGTCCACATCAATAATGTACGGGCTATTGATGTACTATGAAACTTCTGTGAACACGTTCACGGAAGTTTCATGGTACTTTTGAATGATTGCATATATTTCTAGATTTGCTAAGGAGAGAACCTTGTATAATACAATCATGTCTGCAGTAACTATTTTAGGCCGACCTATTCTGCTACGAGTAGCGAAACTCGTTTGCTTTCACCCTCTGTAGGGTTCCTTGACCTTGAACTGTTGTTCTGTTAAGTAGGCTGAGCTCCACTGCAATTTCTGTCTTTGAGTGAGTACTTGAGCTCTCAATTCGCCTGTTAACTCTGTTCACTTTCAAGTGCGGAGGATTATCAGACAATGTCCTAAAATATTTGAAAAAAGATTAGAACCATAAATCATGTTTTACTGCCTCTTAATACGCATGACTTCATATTAGTATGGGCTACGTCGTGACCATTGTTATAATCGCTTCACATCGATCGGTGAAGTTAAGCAATTTTGAGTATGGAATTAGATGGATGGACGACTTTTCTTTGCTTCCAGATTATGTAGCGACCCGTGGTTCGAATACCACGTAAAGCTGTAGGTACCCTCCAGGGGGTTGGGTCAATTAAGTTAATCGGTAAAAAAGTTAACTAATTTAACTGAACTCGTTAAATTTTTAACAGTTTAACTTAATTGAAATATCTCCAAATTAATTGATTAACCTCAATTAATTTTCAATTCATTTTTCTATAAAAATGCTGTTTTTATCTTTGAGTGAAATGTAATAGGCGAAGAGATGAAAGGTTTGGGAACCTCATTTTCTGTAAAGTTAAGAAGCATGTTTAATTTGTAAGTGAAGTATATATTTTGTGTCTAATTTGACTATTGTTGGTAAGGAATGTGGATTATGTTCAGTGTCAATAGTGTACAACATAAAACATACAGTTTAGAAAACAATGTTATTAAATTCATTTTGCCTTAATTTTTACAATGGAAAACTATTATATGCCTAAAAGTTGAGACTTGTTGAGAAAAGTTGAGTTGAGATCATAAACAAATTTAATTTATTTATAAGAAACAGAAAAATAAAAGCTTATAGAAAAAATTATCCTTATGTCTTGCCCTGTATAATATGCAAAAAAAATACATATAATGGATCACCTGAAGATCAGGGCCCCCAGCCTTCGTTAGTTAGCCTTATAAGGCTAACTAACGAAAATATCACGACCTAACCTAACCAATCGTTAGGTCAACTGTACGCCCTTGACGATTGGCTAGGTTAGGTCGTGATATTTTCGTTAGTAGCCTTATAAGCCTAACTTAAGAAGGCTGTGGGCCCTGATCTTCAGGTGATCCCATATAATTTATCAGACATTGACAACCACACACACAAGGTGATCCCACATAATTACAGGTTTATCATTACCTTGATTATTTATATATAATGAGGAGTCTACAGACTACTTCCAAGAAAGAAGAAGTTAAGGATCACCTGAAGATCAGGGCGCCCAGCCTTCTTTAGTTAGCCTTATAAGCTAACTAACGAAAATATCACGACCTAACCTAACCAGTTGTCAAGGGCGTACAGTTGACCTAACGATTGGTTAGGTTAAGTCGTGATATTTTCGGTAGTTAGCCTTAAGTCTAACTAACGAAGGCTGGGGGCCCTGAGCTTCAGATGATCCAAAGTTAATTGATCAACTTAATTGATTAACTTTCAAAATTAACTTAACTAGTTAATTTTTAAAATTTGCATTAACTTAACTTGGTAAAAATTTTAAATTAAGTTAACTAGTTAATTTTGGAAGTTAATCGACCCAACCCTGGACTACCCTCTGTCACGTGATTTTTGCTGTGGCAAAGGAGGTTGAACAACCCCATAAAAAATTGCATTATTATTAAAAACAAGTAGGATTAATACATTTTGTCGCGAAAGGAAGGATCCTTCGACACAATTACGCAATTACTGAATCTATCGGCTGCGGAAGAGACTTCACCAGACTGGTCCTCATGCGTTAATGCGGCTATAACTGCACGCACTACGCTAAAAAACGTTATTTTATAGATTAAATTTGGTTTAGATTAAACAAGCACAAGATTATATTTACTTGGAATTGGTTTTTACTTCAGGTAGGAAATTTGAAAATGATTAATTCCATGTAAATATAATCTTATAAGTGTTTAAACCGAATTTATTTTCAAATAACGTAATTTATTTAGTTCATTTTTAACAAAACTGGTCCTCATAATTTTAGACAGAGTACTTTGTTCGTTTAAAATTCAAATATTTTGTCTAAATTAAATAAAATGATTTTTGAGTGCAGTAGTTCTGTAGGGTATTAAAGGTTTTCGCTCAAAAGATTAGTATGATATATACGCAGTGATGGCGAACCACTGACCCGTGGGTCAATTACTGACTCACGAGGCAATTTTTAGTGACCTACGAGCGCTTATTTAAATAAAATATTACTTTAATTTTAATATTTTCTGCCTTAGTTTTAAAATTATTTTATTCTCCCACCGAAATAAACGAGTGTAGGACAAAAACCCCCTAGGACATTGGCCTCCGAACAGTCCTGCTTTAGGATCTTTTACGTTTGGGGGCTAGCAGCGAATTTTAATGAAAAATCGGTATGCTAATGTAGTTTTGGTCACTGATTTAAAAAATAACTTTTTTTTATGGAGAAATGAAAAACAAACATGTTAGAGCACTTTAAATAATTAATGTGTTTTAACGAAAATATCATGACTTAACCTAACCAATCGTCAAGGGCATTCAAGTGACCTAACAGTTTGGAACCTCCTTTATTGTTCTTGATGATCTCCATGGTGGTTGAAGAGAGACCAATTTTTCAAGTCACTCAGAGAATATAACCAATGGTTAACTGACAGACGTGTAGATTCAAACTAACGGCCCATAATCTTAACACCACGGTGGCTGGAGTGGAACTGATGCTTCAGATTAGATGTGACACCTGACTTGCCCTACCCAGCAATTTGTCCAGGGGGCTTTTGTCCTAGCCTCCTAGGGGGCTTTTGTCCGGACCCGGAAATAAACAGCTGATGCACATTGAAACGTTTTTAAACGTATAGTATACGTGTGCATGCATGACAACTTACAATTCATCCAGTTCCCCCATACTATTTAATTTGAAGATCTTCAGTTATCAGCTTTTCATTGGCTTGACATTGGTAATTTAGAAATGGAATTAGTTGATTTCCAAGAAAGTGCAGTATGGAAGACTAAATTTATTGATCTTAATCTGAAGTTACGAGAAAAGGAATTGGAGTTGTCAGTTTTGGGTGTAACCAGAGAACAACAATCAATAGAAAGACTAGATAATCTTATTCTTGCAGAATGGAACTCTTTACCAAATTCTTTTGCATCAATGAAAAGCTAGCATTAGTTCTGCTAACAATGTTTGGTTCATCTTATTCATGTGAACAGTTGTTTTCCTCCTGAATTTCGTCAAATCCACCACTAGGAATCGCCTTGGCACAGATATGAGTTCTGTGTGTTTTTTTTAAATCAAAAGTAACAAAAATGACCCGCCAGCAAAAAAGTTCGCCACCACTGGTATATAACATGTAATAGCCACTTTATGTAAACTGAGTAATAATTACACGGGTAGTTAACAGTAGACTTAACACTGTTAAATACTTATAAGTGATCCATAGCTCTTGTGTTTTTCAATGGTGAGAGTAATTGGAGCTATTGAAGAATAGGGACCCCAGCCTTCTGTAGTTAGGCTTATACGGCTAACTAATGAAAATATCACAACCTAACCAATCGTTAGGTTAACTGTACGCCCTTGACGATTGGTTAGGTTAGGTCATGATATTTTCGTTAGTTAGTCTTATAAAGCTAACTAAAGAAGGCTGGGGTCCCTATTCTTCAATAGCTCCGAGTAATTTCCTTCGCCATATCTGCTTGGAGATTTTAGGATGAAGTTTATATATAATGTTCCGAAACCTTGCCTTGAATCATCCACAAGCTATGGGGTTCATGCTACAATTTATGTACAATTTTTCCTCTGCGCAATCGCGTGTTGAAAACATCGAGATATAAATAAAGTCTCGCAATCATTTCCCAGTTTGCAGTAGTTTCATTTAGGCCTATATATTAAAGTAGACCTTGGTGCTAACTTTGCATTTCATTCAATTTTTCATTAGTTTCTGGAGTCTGGCAGACATTGTAATTAGAACATCCGTAGACGTTCTTATTTTATTCACTTTTGTTTTCTAGATGTAATCGTAAATTCGGACACATTTCTTCATATTCACAACTCCCCGTGATACTGGAAGTTGAGGCGAAAAGGGCTCAGTTTGGCCGATTACCCTTTCTTAGTTCCGTAATTGGACCAAACCTTCAGCTCTGGACATAGTTCTATATAACTTTTGGTCGCTGATTTAATATTTTAAGTTGACCGACAATCGTAGATCAGTGGGTAATTTTCCTTTAAGCGAAGTAAAGACTTTAGTGTTGGGAGTTTGATTCTCGATGGGGCTGGTAATAATAATACGGAAGTTATAGCAATTATTGACGTTTTAAGTATGTCGATGTTGTTTTCCTTTTCCGTTCTTAAGCTTAAAGTAATGATGTCAGTGTGCAGCAGTACCTATCATAAAACAATCTGGGGGTGAATTTGGAAGATTTTTCTTTGGTTTATTTTTATTAAGAAGGAAGTTATTATCCCAATTAATTCTTTTTATGTATAAATCGATGACTGCTCTAAGTTCACTGGTTGTTTTCCTTTGCTATAACAGTGACGAGTGACTTTTGTGATTTTCCTCTGTATTCGCTGAATTTAGTTTTAAATTTATATATCTTTTTATAGGGTACCTTACGTTCAACTTTTCTTCCGCGATCCTCCATGACGCTAACAAGATCATCTTGGTCACACTTGGACTGTTTACACTTTCCAAATTTCTTGAAGCATTCCTTTCCGGAAGAAAGTCAGATAATATCCAGGTAAAAAAGCGGATGATTGAAATGGTTAAAATAAGAAGTGATATAAGGAGGTCCATAACGCACTGAACTATAAAAATAAATTTATCAGAATTGCAACTTCTTTAAAGCTGGACTGTGTCGGGTATAAACGTTAACGTAAGATTAAACTGCAAAAATATTCGGAAAGGGCACTTAGCTCAAACCCTTTGGTATCGACAAAAGTCGATCCATGGATTCATATTACCTGAAAAAAAACCTTACATTTTATCCATCATAATTGATACGTACACTCGTAAAATTAATATAAAACTTGTGAAATTATAAACCACTTCATTTTTTAATTTTTTACCATTTTATATTCGTTTTTCTTCTGTAACAAATGAACTGAATCCTCATAAGCTTTATATATATAAAGATTATGAGGATTCAGTTCATTTGTTACAGAAGAAAAACGAATATAAAATGGTAAAAAATTACTTACGGGATATTGTTTGAAAATGTTTATCACTTTCACAGAAGTCTCCACGTAATGATGCGGGGCCTGTACATTGCCCACTAACATGTATTCCGATCTTGTCTGGTTAGAGAATAGGAAATGTCCAATGAGGGACCATGTTTCATTTTTTCCAAATGCTGACCAATCAGAGGAGGGAAAACATTTTTACACCTTAACTCCAATACTCTTTTGTTAGGGGTAAAAACTAATTCTATACTAGGGGCACTCGATATATTTTGCCCCACCCTTTTTGTTAGCTAAATAATAGGCCATAGGGCTGAAATGTCTTTTGGGTGGTAAGTTTGAATTTTTGCGCTTCACATAACCGGATTTTTCCAGTTTGAACCTCCCCTCCTTATATAAAACCGCTTTTAAAATGGTTAACGCAGTTTCGAAAATGGCGTCTGACAGTGATGTGCGTCGTAAACAAAGAGCTGTTATCGAGTTCTTAACCGCAGAGAAGGAAACAGTTGGAAATATTCACAAACGTCTACAAAACGTTTACGGAGATGCTGTTGTTGATCGAAGCACAGTTGGACGCTGATCTAAACGTGTGAGATCATCGGAGAGAGGGAGAGCCAGCCTCAATGATGAGCCACGCAGCGGTCGCCCAACATCGGCTGTGACATCTCCCACTGTGCAACGTGCTAACAGCATCATTCGATCAAATCGGCGCGTCACATACAAGGAGCTATCACTGGAGCTAGGAATTAGTGAAGGAAGTGTGAATACGATAATTCAGCAACTGGGATACTCAAAAGTGTGTTCACGGTTTGTTCCTCGCGAACTGACTGAAGATCACCAAGCTCAAAGAAAAGAAATTGCTTCTGAGTCGTTGGTTCGATACGAGACAGAAGGGGATGACTTCCTTTCACGAATTGTGACGGGATGAGACCTGGGTACACTATTTTGAACCTGAAACAAAACACCAATCCATGCATGGAGTGGCATCACGCAGACTCCCCACGCAAGAAAAAGTTCAAAATGGCTCCCTCTGCAGGAAAGGTTATGGCCACCATCATCTTGGACATGAAAGGGGTGGTTCTGGTGGACATTATGAAGAAAGGACAAACAATCAATTCAGAGGAATATATTGCTGCCCTACAGAGACTCGAGAGACGTATAAAGCGAGTTCGACCGGAGAGAAAACTGGAAGACGTCCTTCTTTTGCACGATAACGCAAGACCACACAACAGTTTGCAAACAAGAGAGGCGATCACAAAAATGCGTTTGTCTGTGTTAGTGACGTAGGGTTGCCAGGTTTTTTTCAAAACGTTTTCAAGCTGCCACTCCCAGATTCTCAAATTATATATATATATATATATATATATATATATATATATATATATATATATATATATATGCTCCCAAAAAAAAAATTAAATGTTATAGGATAAATATTTATTCAACATCTTTGATTTTTACTATATTTAAAATGTTCTTGAATATAGACGAGAGCAGTACCACTACTGTATCTTTCAGCGACGCAGCGTATGGAAAAATAAGTTGTCGTACACATTTGTGGGGGCACTCCGCTTATTGCAGTAGAGCTCACAGAATTATCTATTGCGGCTACATAGAAATCAATGAGCCTACACTGTTATTAACTTATTAAGCCTTAACGATGCAATGATAACACTGGGCAACACGTATTTTATTGAATGATATCTGACACTTGATTCTAGGTAATTTGGGTGCGCTGAATACGAATTTCAACTCGGTTTGGCTCTATCAGGTCCTGATTCTTGTCGACAGCCTATGTGCCATTTTCCAGGTTTTTCAAATTAGGACTAAAAAATTAAGTCATGTGTTAAATTTTTTTTTCAAGTTTCATGAATACAAGCAGTTCAAACTACAGTAAAATTACATTATAACGATAGAAATGACTTAAAATAAAAAAACAAACAGATATGAAGCTTTCACTGTGGCAAAAATTTTCTTTTGTAAGACTTTCTAGCGTATTTGCTTGTTGATGGCAGGTCTCTTTTCAAGCATTAGTAGTAATCAGCCATCATGTGGGAATCCCAGCGGCCTTGGTACCGTTCCTCCATAATTTTGATATCTTGGTGGAATCTCTCCCCTTGTTCGTCACTTACATCACCTAAATTACTTGGAAATTGGTCAAGATGGCTATTCAAAAAATGCATTTTTATGCTCATATTGCAACCTAACTCTTTGTAGTCCCTTAAAAGTTTTTTTACGATTTCTTCGTAGTTATCTGCCCTATAATTGCCTAAAAAGTTTTCTATCAAGTCCACGAATGAGAACCAGCCATTTTTTTCGCGTTCATTCATGACATTAGGAAAATTGCTGTCTTTAATCATTGTTCTTATTTGTGGACCGTCAAAAATTCCCGCCTTGATTTTTTCATAACTTAAACTTGGAAATTTTGAAGTTATGTATTTGAAACACTCGCCGTTCGTATCTAAAGCTTTTACATATTGTTTAATGAGGCCTAGTTTTATATGCAGAGGAGGAAATATGATTTTATCTCTGCTCACTAAAGGTGGATTAATTACGTTTTTTTTCTCCGACAGTAAGTGATGTTCGTGCTGGCCAGATTTGTTTGAAATAATGTTCTTCCTTGGCTCTGCTGTCCCATAAGCAAAGGAAGCAGGGATATTTAGTATACCCTCCTTGTTGTCCTAGCAGAAAATTAACCATTTTTAAGTCAACACATATGATCCACTCGTGCTCCCTATATTTGATAAGATTTAAAACCTTTTCTATATGTTCATACTTTTCTTTTAATTTTGTTGAGTGCCCAATCGGTATCGAGCCGTATAGATTGCCATTATGCAACAACACACACTTAAGACTTCTTTTCGAACTGTCTAAAAACAAGCGCCAATCATTTGCATCGTAAGACTCAACCCCCATCTTCTTTAACAAACCAACTATGTCGCAGCAATATACTAAACTATCCTCTGTTCTAAAATATTTAACAAGTTCTTCTTCTCTTTTTCTGTAAAATGAAATGTATGTGTTTGAAGTAAGCAAGTTTTTCTCTTTAAGTCTTGAAGCTAAAATTTCCGCAGCCTTTTTTGGCAAATTTAGATCCCTTACAAGATCATTCAACTTGGCCTGGTTAAACTTTTGCGGATCGTTTTGACTTTCAAATACGCTGGGGTCAAAATCGGTGTCTGACTCCTCAAAGTGCATAACAATATTTTCAGGAACATCTTCAACTAATTCTTGAGTTGGCAGACCCTTAAATTTTGGAATGGGGATCTCATTTGAATGTAGCACAGGTCGTATCGCGGTGTCGAAATTTGGGTACTCGATACAATGTTTATTTTTCTTAGTGAAGCCCGAAGTCTTGACAAAGCAAAGGTAGCAATCGGTCTCGTGGTTAGTAGGCTCTCGCCACACCTGATATGGAAAAAAAATTGTAAAGCGTTAACAAAAGCGACGAGAGACTTGTTTTTATGAATTTTATCAAAAGTTATCACCCAAACATTTAACATTTCTATGTGTTTCAACCTTATGCAATATTTGACATTCTTATAAACATTTTCTGTAAATTTTTGTTTATGTACCTAAGTTACAATTACATTTAGGTAAGTTACAGTATACTAGTGATTAAATTACGTAGTTTTATGAAATCATAAACTTACCATCGGAACTCCAAAAGGTATTTTTGAATCCGAACCCTTCGTCCAATGTCGCAGTCTTTCAATGCATATAGTGCAGGCTTTATGTGGAGCCCACGATTTATCTTGGTCCCCCAGTTTTATGCCAAAATAAGCTAAGTAAGCTCTTTTTACGAAGTCAGTTATATTTGCTCGTTGATGTGGAAGTGTAAAATTTCCACATATATAACAGAAGGAATCAGGGTTGTTTTTGCATTTGAACTTTCTAGTGCTTGATGACATATTGCTTGATTGTTCTGCCAATTTGTAAAGGTATTTAAAGCCCTTAATTCATATAAATTTAAGAAAATCTGAAATATAAGCACAAAAATTAGTTTAAATAGGTACTTATTATGAAATAGGTACTTACAATCTATGAAATTAAACTAGAAACACGGATGAGTAGGTACAATATAAATTACGTCTAATTAAATCAACTATATTAAATCACGATGGCAAAATTACTCACTAAATCATATGCCAATTCAAAATTATGTTAATGCCCAAACTTAATTAACTAACTCAACTGACTGACTGACTGACTGCTGACTGACTGATTGATTGATTGACTGATTAACTCTGGAAACGAGTCGCTTTTAATATTTTAGTTGTCCCTCTAGAATACTCTACAGAGAACAGGAACGCTCGAGAAAATTTTAGAATTCTATGATATTTTTAGCTTAATTTACTAATATTAAAATGGGTTAAAAATGACAAAATTAAAAATATTTTTAGGGTGTTACATATAAAAATATACATAATACAACAATACCATAACAATAGGTACAAATACCTAGATAAAAACCTAGTTGCATAATGTGTAACTGCAAAAAGACAGCGAGTATTGAGAAAAAAACCTTTTTATGAATACGACGAAAGAGGAGGGGTGTTGAGCAAAATCAGGACCTGATAGAGCAAAACCGAGTAAACATTCGTGCTCAGCGCACCCAAATTACCTAGAACTAACTGTCAAATCTAATTCAATAGACAAAAATTTGAAATTTGTTCCCCAGTGTAATGGTTACCTACTCTGTCAAGGAACAAAACGCAAAAAAATACCTATGTAATTATAATAAATTTCTTAAAGGATTTATTATTTATGATTTTGAAATAGACATAAAAATAGAAATAAAGGACATATGCCGTCCTTTGACGCTTCAATAAAGGACAAGGACAAGATATCGAAATAAAGGACTGTCCTTTGAAATAAAGGACGTCTGGCAACCCTAGACCGTCACTGTTACCTCACCTTCCATACAGCCCGGATCTGGCACCTTCAGACTTCCATTTGTTTGGGCCAATGAAGGATGCTATTCGTGGAAGAAAGTTTCAGAGTGACGATGAGGTTGTTGAGGAGGTTAAGAGGTGGCTCCAGCGGAACCCAGCGGACTTTTACCAGCAAGGAATAAAGGCCCTCGTTTCGAGGTTAAGGGAAGCCGTACAAAAGGATGGAGACTATGTGGAAAAATAAAACTTGTGAAAAAGGTATGTAACTACTTGTATACAAAATTTCTGGAACTTACAAGGAAACTTGGAAAGAAAAAAAAGGTGGGGCGAAATATATTGAGTGGCCCTCGTGTGTGTGTGTGTGTATATATATATATATATATATACAGTCAGCATACTTGCAAAATATGATAATGATTAATATCGATGAATCAACCTTTTATTATGAAACGATACTGACTTGGCAATTTCGAAATAGCAATCTGAAAGACAAATTTCGATATCAGTAATTCAGTATCGAAATGGGGTGAAACTGAGTACTGATGTAAATTCATTGTTCAGTAAATACAGAAACATTATATCCCCACCTTTTAGAAAAATATATTTTGGTAATGCTGATTGCATTTTATTTTATCAACATATCTGTACATCAACAGTAGCCTACAGTACATCAATATTAATTTGTGAAGTGTCACAAATATCAACCACATTTCAACGATGTCACCCATGTAAAACAGTCAATCGATTAGCCGTGCTACCTGGATATATATATATATATACAGGGTGATCCGAAAGTCTGGATCCATAGGAAAATATTTATTTTAATACATAAATTACAACAAATGGTAAATACTTAAAATGAATATCAACTTTAACTCGTAAATGCGTATCCGTGATACTGTACAGTAGTTCGTACTCCAGTATAAATACACAAATACTTTTTTATTTCAGCCCAGAAATGGCTTCGAATCTAACAACAGAAGACCGGGTAGAACTTGTGCTCATGTACGCAAGACAGGGCGCTACACACAGAGAAGTTGCTACCGAATTCAATAGAAATCATCCTGATAAGCATCCAGTAACACATGCGACTGTTGGCAAGTTGTTTAAACGTTTCAAAGAAACAGGAAGTGTACATGATCGACGGCGTTATGGTCGTCCAAAAACTGCAACTGATGAAAATACCCTGCAATGGTATGTGAAACTTTAAACGAATAGTCCAGTAAAGTCAACAAGAAGATATCAAATGAAACACGCATCTCGAGAACGTCAATTCGAAGAATTATAAAAATCATAAATTCCATCCCTAAGTGTCTCGAGTCAGAGGCCGCCAATTTGAGCATTTGTTATAATTGTTGTTTATATGGAGTACGAACCACTGTACAGTATCACGGATACGCATTTACGAGTTAAAGTTGATATTCATTTAAATATTTACCATTTGTTGTAATTTAGTATTAAAATAAATATTTCCTATGGATCCAGACTTTCGGCGACCCTGTATATATATATATATATATATATATATATATATATATCCATCTCGTTACTCCTCGTTTAGGTTCCGTGGTTGGTCTCTCTTCACACGTAGGTCAAGCTGGGACCCCGCCTCTAGGCCTGGCTTGGTGGAGGAGCGAGTTGCTCTCTTACGCTTTCCACCGCACATAGCCAGGTACAACCGGCTCATCTAGTACCGTCCTGACCCAGGCATCTTGTCTTTCTTGAAGACTTCAACTTTGACCCTGTAACGTTTCTGAGGTCCTTTGGAAGCTGGTTAAAAGTCTTAGCCCCCTGACAACCAAGCATTTTCCTTCGATTGTTGAGGAGGTCCCTTGTCGGGCCTTTAATTTGGAAACACTACACATTCTGCCTTTCCTATTTTCCAGCGTTGTTGGATGGTAATGTTTATTTGAGGTTGGTACCAGTTTTTCGATTAATCGCATATGTAGATTAGGTGTGTACTCTCTCTTTTTTCCAGGGAGTACAGATTAGTTTACGTAGTCTTTCCCACTATATATATATAAAAATATAATATATATATATATATATATATATATTAATATATATATATATAATCAGGTCATCCCATAAGTAATGTCGTTTTTTTACGATAGATTAAGTTTAAACTAGTCCTACTCGGTTTAAGCATAAATTCCGAAGGTTATATCTAAGAGGAGATCTATCGTGTTTCACTAATACTTTACAGACCTTGACCAGTGAAGACGTGTGTTTGCTTATGTGAACCCCTCATAAACATGGCGGTATCAGAAGAGCATATCAGGCATATAATGCTTTACGAGTTCAAAAGGGAATAGTGCTACTGAAGCAACGTGAAACATCAGAAGTTTATGGCAACGATATTCAGCATGTGAGGAAATGTCAAAGATGGTTTCAAAAGTTTGGGAATGGTGACTGCTGTTTGACAGATGCAGCACGCTCTGGACGCCCTGTGAGTTGATGAGACCTGCTGTTAGCCACACTTGAAGAAGTCTTGTTCAAACAATTGTCGAAGAATTGGCCCAGAAACTCAAATCCCCGTCCACCATCCATCGACATTTGCAACAACTCGGGAAAGTGGCTAAGTTAGGAAAATGGGTGCCACATGAATTGTCGGTCGACAAATCTGAGGGTGCGGGTAAACATTAGCACAGCTCTTCATTCCCGTGAACCAAGATCCGTTTTGCACGGTTTAGTGGACTGGTGATGAAAAGTGGATACTGTACCAGAATGTTAAGCGCCGTCGACAGTGGGTTGTGCGGAGAACCAGCGACACCACAGCCAAAACCAAATATTCACCCTCGGAGGTGTTGTTTAGTGTTTGGTGGGATAAAGGTGGTGTAATACACTTTGAAACCTTACCACACAGCCAAACAATCACCGCTCAAGTCTACTGTCAGCAACTGGATCGATTGAACACTGCACTAAAAGAAGAGAGACCTTCTTTGGTTAATCGTAAAGGAATCGTGTTCCACCACGACAACGCACGTCCTCATACCGCTCAGTTGCCTATATCAAGGGTCAATTAAAATTTTTTCGTGTCCATACCATACTTTTGACCCGCGCAACATAAATTGATGAAACTTTATATATGTATGTATCATTACAAGATGATGTGTCGCGAGCAAAAATCAGATTCTTGCACCAAAGGTCAAGGTCACAAATATAGGAGGGGACATTGATGTCATTCCGACATAGTTCGTGTTACTACTTAAACTACACTCCGTAATGAGTGTACTTTGAATAATGATGAGTGTACGTTAACCCAATTAACTCTATTAATACCCGCTCAGAGGTCATTTTAATTAATACCCTACTTTTTGAAAAGTAGATAAATAAATTCCCGTAGATAAAAATTCCTTTCAAAGATTTTATTTCTAGAAGTAAATCAAGATGGTAGAACTTCTGTAGAATATACAATGATTATTCACGGATGTTTTATCATAGAAAGAACATCTTGTGAACATCGTCACAGGCGACGCGTCGCCTGTGCCGCTAAAGACAGCTGCGACAGTAATAATATCTGGAGTTGTTTACCCTCCGTCTAAACGGCAAAAATATGACGGAGGGAACCTGCAACTGGTTGGTTGATGGGGCCGTTAACCTCCTTCGTAACATCTACCCTCTAAGGTCATACGACGGAGAGAATTTACAGCTTTACGTGGGATCCGAACTACGGGTCGCTACATAATCTGAATGGAGAGGACAATGGTCGCTCATCCAACTACTGAACAGAACCAACGTTGCTTAATCTTGCTAATCTAACAGGAAGCAGTGTTGCGACTTGGCCACAACCTAACCCATGCAGCTGCAGCAGTTCCGCTGGTAAGCATATATACTCGTATATATACTGTAATATACATCATTAACTCGAGATAATTCCATAGAGATTCATGACTAAAACCTACAAGAGCTGAACTTATTTGTTAAGAGCATCATTATTCGTAAAACAAACAAATAAAGAAATATTTCACCAATAGCCTTTATAATAAGTAAAAATTTTGGAGCAAGTGTAGTTTACGTCCCCATGTGGTGCCTAGTGTACTTTACATTCCTCTACATTATCCTAGTGTAGTTTACATTCCCCAACTTTGTCCGCTATATCTAATAAAATTAAACGTTAAATTAAAACTAACGAAAATATTACGACTTAACCTAACCAATCGTCAATATATATATATATATATATTGATGATTGGTTAGGTTAAGTTGTAATATTTTCGTTAGTTTTAACGTTTTATTTGATGGATTCATTTAAAAAATGTCTCCTAAAGATCCTAGTGTAGTTTACATTCCCCAGTTTCGCTCTAGTGTAGTTTGTGTCCCCTTTTGCGTCAGGGGGACGTAACTACACTTGCTCCAAAATTTTAATATATAATTTCGTCAAAGTAACTAAAGAAAGACTTTTTGCAATTTTCCCAAATGGTATTCGTCGTGACTTGAGAAGTCCAGATTGAAGACAGAGAATCTCTGGAATACGTATCAATCGTCATTCCAGCTTCGGAACTCCATCACCGGACGTTTTCCAGTTTATGTACCGTTTTCTACAGTACATTACATACAGCATTAGGTCAACTGTCGTTAGGTCAACTGTACGCCCTTGATGATTGGTTAGGTTAAGTCGTGATAGTTTCGTTAGTTAGCCTTATCAGCTTCAGATTGATATTATCACTCATTTTTGATCTGAAAAGAAGCAAAAATAAATTATATGAAAAACGGTATACAAACTGGAAAAGGTCCCCATCACCTTTTTATGAATTAGGAATAATAAGAATAATCTTACTATTCAGGTTTGTTAATTTAATTTAAACTTCAGAAACGAAGAAAGAGCCAAAAGTATTAATTCAGTATTGGTTAATAATGATGGTGAAACATAACATCTTAACGTAGTTATCACCTAATTATATCTGTAAATACATTTTATTTACGAGGCGAATTTACAAACAGTTATATATTTCTTTAAAACTTATTTAATGAAAGAATTAAACAGATATTTTAAATTCCTTTTCTTTCTCAAATAAAATTTTATCATGCTACTGAAATACGGGTCGACTGACATTTTACTTAAGTTTGCCATTAAATAACAATTTATTTCCAAAGAAAACTTGTAAATTAGAGTTAACTAATATAAACAGTAATATATGTAATATATGTAATATATTATTACGCTTGGGTTGTGAGCTTTAGGAAGGTAAACAATAATCCAATAGGAGGTCTATGAGGAGGAAGAAAAGATGAACTGATTGGATTGTACAGGTTGGGAAGTATTAGGATAGAAAGGAGGGGGAGAATAATGAAGTATTGGAGACAAATACTTCAAAAGCTGTGGTTAAAATAAACAAATGAAAAGGTGGTGAATACCTACTTATTCAGGAATAACTGTGTCCCTTGTATAAAAACTTTCTAAAGAAATATGTTGGTGATGTAGATTTAGATATACGGTTTATCAACAATGCAACATATTTTTAAGAATTTCCATTCGGAATAGTTTCTTGGTCAGTTACTGTGATGCCAGTGCCTGCAATTCAGCGGGTTACACCATTTCCTAGCTAGTGAGCGAAGAGAAGAGATTGAAGAACGGGAGTTCGGCTCCCGATAGTGCTGGTATTAATAATAATAATAATACAGAACTCAGAGTTAGCGCAATAAGACCAATTAGTTGACCTGATTGGGGTGCCAGTTTCTGTCTCTCCTGATTGATTACACAGGCCTGCGAATGAGAACTTTGTAAGAGTTGTTTTCTTGCTAATATTATTACTTATTTTATAATTAACTACGCTGATTTCGAATAAGGTGTTCATTTTTCCTATCACGTAAGGATTTTCTGCAAATTGGAAGGGAAAAACAACATAAATAAATATTTATTTCAATTTACATTAGGTACCAAGTGTGAATGTAAGAAATGTAATTTTAAACTCTTATTACAACCCAACTCTTTGAACTTATTTAGCATATTGTTCACAATGTTTTGGTAATTTGGGTCCTTGTTGTTCTCCAAAAATTTGCTGATAACATCCTTAAAAGCAATCCACGCTTCTTTTTCAAGATTGTTCATTGTTCTTTCAAAATGTTCATACAAAGTCAGTTTTCTAATCTGGGGACCAACGAAAATTCCTTTCAATTTTGCTTCCGAACGAGTTGGGAATTTACCACACACATACTTAAAACAATCTCCATCTTCGCCCATGGCCTTAACAAATTGCTTCATCAAGCTCAATTTTATGTGAAGCGAAGGTAAAAGGAATTTCTTCGTGTCAACCAAACTGTCACATTGAATGTTTTTAGAACCAGATGTCAGGTTGACTCTGCGTGGCCATTCCTTTTTATTCAGTGCTGAGTTCTTGCTTGGCTATCCTATTCACACAAAAAACATGGAAACTTCATATAACCTGGTTGTTGACCTAACAACATACAAATCACTTTTAAGTCTCCACAAAGTAGTCAACCGTGTTCTTTGTATTTAACCTTAGCTAGAAAAAGCTCAAGATTTTCGTACGTTTCCTTCAAGTGAACCGAACGAGCTACAGGAACGGATGCATACAAGTTACCGTTGTGAAGGAGGACGCCTTTTAGATTTCTTTCGGAGGAATCAATGAAAAGTCTTCACTCATTTAGGTCATAGACTGCAGCGCCTAGCTTAAGTATTACGAGTGGTTCCGAAACATTGTTGCAATATACCAGCGTATTTTCTTGAGAAAAATATTGGATGAATTCTTTTTCTCGATGTCTGTACCAGTAAAATGACGTCCCGGGAGAAAGCAATTTCTTTGCACGAAGTCTGGATCCCAAAATCTCTGAAGAATCGTTCGGGAGACATAAATCTCTTACCAAATTATTAAGTTCACTTTGTGTAAACAATTGGGGCTCAC
Source organism: Bathynomus jamesi (assembly GCA_023014485.1). Taxonomy (NCBI): domain Eukaryota; kingdom Metazoa; phylum Arthropoda; class Malacostraca; order Isopoda; family Cirolanidae; genus Bathynomus; species Bathynomus jamesi. Next base: position 140,314 of record JAJOZX010001514.1, on the reverse strand, counting down.
CAGATGTTTCGGTTTGAAAACAATCAATATCATCGTTTCCATCGTCATCAGACACCGAATCAGATGAAGTTATATCAAGAGTATTTGGTTTAGTAGGTACAGGTATACCAGGTCCATGAGCAACAGGTCTTAGAGTAGACTGAAAATTTGGATAAGACATTTCCTTTTTATTTTTAGTATTGTAGCCTTGCACGTTACATGAACAAAAATATCAGTCATTGCTGTGATTTTTAGGCTCACGCCAGACCATTGGAATCCCAAAAGGTAAAGAATCCTTTTTACCTTTACTCCACAGTCTAAATTGTTCAACACAAACACTGCAAACTTTATGTGGAGCCTATGATTTGTCTTGATCCCCAAGTTTCATTCCGAAGTACGCATAGTATGCTTTCTTGACGAAGTCTGTAATATCTCGCCTTTGTTTTTCACAGTAAATTTTCCACAAATATAACAGAAAATGTTTGGGCTATTTACACACCCTCTGGTTGCCAAAGCGACAAATAAAAAAATTTCAAAAGAGAAATATAGTCATCGCGCACCTTTGAATAATAAAGAACTATAACCTCGCACTCACTAGGCAGACTGACTCATCTCGTGGCTTGTCAATCACTTATATACTAGCGGTGCGTTTCTCAAATGTTCTAGAAGACTCTATGATGTCACTTCTGATCTGGAAGCATGTATAGGCAGTAATTTTTAATCAAAATTTAATTGAGTCATTTTTAATGGAAATTACTTACATATGTAATATGAAATATGACATTTTGTGAAAAATCTGTACGTGATGGCGAAAAATGAATATTTTCGGAATCAGCGAGCAAAAATTACTATACACGTGATAAAATATTTCGGACAACAAAACCATCGCAGGCCTGTATTATTAGTCACCGTTATGGCTTCGATTATCATATGTACTTTGACAATGATGAGGCACTTGCTCATTCCTCCTGATATTTTATCCAACATGTGTTACTAATAATTTTAACTCTGATAAAGCCTCCCATGAAACAAATGAATTCGTGTCTATACATACAGCATTTACCTTTTTGAAGCGCACGCGGAAAAGAGTTACGGTTCCTTTCTGACAGCTAACGTGTTCGTTATATAATTTTATAGCCCACAATAATTTAGTGATATTTTCACTTGACAGGTAGAAAATTTTAAATTGTGAATGATTCTTGTTTCCTTGTCGGCCCATTCGCTCTGTGATCACTGAAAGTTCAAGCTTATTACTTTAATCTTATCGGTCAATAATATCCCTTAAATTCTTCAAGGTTGAAAACCAAAGCTATTTGTTTACTTTTTTCAAAAAGTTTTTCTGCTGGTTTTTTAGCATTATATATATATATATATATATATATATATATATATATATATATATATATATATATATATATATATATATATATATATATATATAATGGCCTACTAACTATCCTTAAATTTCCAATATTATGTAGCGGGCAGACAAAGAAATTTCTTTTCCGCCATTCTCAAACATCATGGAATCAAAACAAAAGCTACACACGTGGGCATGAAACAGACCCACACAGATTTCTGATATTTCCCGAAGCGACCACCAGAGGACGTCACCAAGACCTATAAAATGCAGATTCTTCCTCAAGTCATTCTCGCTTCTCGCTTGCCATTTTCTCGTCTTGGTCGTCACGTCTCACTCTCAGCACCTTCGTTAGTAGCACCACTCGTGAAACCACCCGCTCTCCGGCGAATGCCGGAGAGCGGCCCGCTGTTCCTTCAAGGCTCCGGTCGAGCCCACGAAGTCTATCATCAAGTAAGGCTCTCTACCAAACCTCACTCCGCTCGTACTTTGTTCTCGTGAATCTACTCTCTCCACGCAACGCCATCACGACCTCAGCCAGCCTCAGTCCCAAGTCACACTTCAACGATACAAGAACGAAGCAACACCTTAGGTGACTCTACAATTCTTTCCTGCAAGAAAGAACATCACTGCTGTAGGTGTTTCGTTGGTCTCTTACCAGTTCTCTACCGGCTGTCAATTTTCATCCTCGCTGGTAAGGCCAACCTGACTACAGAAGCACCTTTCGAGGCCCAGGTCTGTAAACCTATTAAGCTACAAGCCACAAACCCATTTCGCTTCACTCATCCTCCACCACAATTCGATCGGCGCCCATTCAACAAGTATTTCAACAGGCCACCCTACCGTCTTCAAGGTCATCTTCAACGGGCGAAACGCAATACGGTCAACCTCTCCTAGGCCTACAGTCTCCAAGGTCATGACTGCCCAAATACTGTCAACCCATCAAGTAGGTCTTCAATCTCTAGAGTATTCATCATTTGCGGTAAGCTTCCTTTGACCACGTCTTAAGCAATTCACACGAAGCCTACACAGTGTAATCGTGTGTCGCGTTTAGGTTATATCCAAGTGTACGCAAGCAACCGGAAAACTAACCCCCTCGTCAAGACCGCAGTAGGCCTATTTCAAGTGTCGTACCAATATCGTAGTTTTGTATCACCCTTTTATTGTGATCATTCGTATAATTTACTTATCGTGCATCCTATTGTTTATGTGTTATTTTATGCATTTCATTCTTGACGGCCTAATCCATTTATCGTACCAACCGTTCGTGCATTATTTCAGTTGTCAATAGGCTTTCATTATTTATTCTGTGTTCCGTTTTGCATATCTCATCAGCCTATCCAAATTAGTGTATTACTTAACAATTAGTCTATATAACCATTCCTTGTTGCTAATACTCAGTCATCTTTAGCATAATATAAATGCCGTTATATAATTGTTAATCAGTATAAATACCTTTATTGAACTGTTAATCGCTATGAACAAATAATTAATTTATTTTCATAATTAAACACAAAACAAGGTAATTTCTCTCTCCTATTTAAATATTGTTTATTTGGGCGGTAGGCCCAAATTGGTGACCCTAATTTCATATAATTTTATTCAGTAATTATAGTAAGCCTACTTTCTTAGCCACATTAAACCGGTGATCCGTAGGCCACTATAAATTGGTGACCCTGGAGTGACTATAAATTGGTGACTCCAGCCTTATCATTAACAATCAATCAATCATCAATAAATTAAGCATTATCATTGTTATAGTGCCAACTTTACGCTATAAACCGTAACATCAAATTGGTTAACCGTAGGCTAATATATATATATATATAGAGAGAGAGAGAGAGAGAGAATTTTTTGAAACTGCATGCAACAACAGATCAACATTGTTCTCATGTGCGCACGAGAAATGATAGTTGCCGTTGTCCTTGCCACTTTGCAGGAGAGGTGTTCTACCGGAATTGCTCCTGACGAACAAGCCGCCTTGTAGAGCATCACGTTTAATCAAAGGCACACGTCCCCAAACAGTCTGCCGTGAGAAAGCAAGACTCGGGTTTATAAGTCTTAAAGGCATTGGGATGTTCTACCTAAGTAGAATGTGATACTCTACAAGGCGACTTCTTCGCCAGGAGCAACTCATTCACAGTGGTGAGGACAAGGACAACTTTCATTTCATGTGTACCAGGTGAGAATACTGTTGGTCTGTGGTTGCCTACAGTTTCAAAGCACTGTTGTTGTTGTTATATATATATATATACATTTTCAACTGCAAAGAACACGCAGTATAATTAACGTAAAGAACGACGCTTGTATAGAAGACATTCCGCGCAAGATGAGGAGGGAGAACGAACAAATGAAAAAATGAGGTAACCACCCGGGAATCGAACCCGGGATCTTCCGATTGCCGGTCAGATATGATAACCATTACACCATGGGCCTCACTCGATCAGAAGTCGTAATTCTCCTACATACGCGCAGAAACCAATGCCCAGAGGGGGCACCTCTCGCATGCCGCACATATATACATTTTCAACTGCAAAGAACACGCAGTATAAGTAACGTAAAGAACGGAAGATCCCGGTTCGATTCCCGGGTGGTTACCTCATTTTTTCATTTGTTCGTTCTTCCTCCTCATCTTGCGCGGAATGTCTTCTATACAAGCGTCGTTCTTTACGATATATATATACAGGGGTTGGATAAAATAATATGAACACCTTGATAAATGGCGGTATTTATTCTTAATATGGAGTTGGTCCTCCTTTAGCGGCAATAACAGCTGCAATGCGTCGGGGAATTGATTCATACAGCTTTTGGACAGTGGCTAGAGGAATCCTGAGCCATTCTTCGAGCAAACCCTACTCCAGTTCCTCCAAAGACGCCGGCGGTGGGAATCGGCTTCTGACCTGTTGCTCCAACTGACACCACAGATGCTCGATAATGTTAAGATCCGGGGATTGTGGAGGCCAATCCAAGCGTTCTACTTCACTAACATGCTCTTCAAACCAGTTTTTAACGACCCCAGCGGTGTGGATTGGTGCATTATCATCCTGGAAGACGGCGCCGCCATTGGGAAACAGCGTTTGGACCATGGGATGGACCTGGTCAGCCAATATTGACAGATAGACCTGGGCGTTAACCCTACCATGCAGTACTACAGCTGGGCCAAGAGTATTTCACGATATTGCTGCCCAAACCATCACAGATCCGCCTCCATGCTTAACGATTGGGGTCAGGCAGTCGGGGTCATGAGCATCTTTAGGCTGTCTCCAGATGTAAACTCGACCGGAACATGGAAATAGCGTAAAGGAGGATTCGTCGGAGTAGACTACATTCTTCCACCGGTCCATTGACCAATTCTTATGGTCATTACACCATTTTCTGCGCCGCTGAATGTTGATGTGCGAAAGGAAGGGTTTGGCAATTGCAGCCCTCCCATGGTATCCAGCTCCATGGAGCTCGCGACGTACAGTTCTGGTCGATACCGGGCTTGCAAGATGCTGGTTAAGCTCTGCAGTCACTTTTGGAGCTGTGGTCTTATGGTTCTTTGTCACAATGCGCTTTAGCACCCGGCGGTCTCGATCACACAGCTTCTTCTTGCGTCCACTATTGCATTTGTCGGTGCTTGTCTTTCCATGGTTTTGGTATGCAGACATGACCATAGAGACAGTTCCTCTGGATACATTGAACATCTGAGCGGTTTTCGTCACCGATGCACCAGCCATCCGCGCTCCGACAATTTGCCCTCTTTGGAAGTCTGACAGGTCTTTCATAACTGCTAATTCATAATTCACTCAGATCTGTAAAAACAACGTGAGGGTTATAACATGACGTATACACTCTCTGTTACGCATTTAAATAGGTTTGCCAGTCATTTGACCGTTTACTTTGTGTCTGAGCAGTCCGTAAAGATAACCGGTGAAATCGGCGGGTGTTCATATTATTTTGTCTAACCCCTGTATATATATATATATATTATATTTGTGTGTGTGTGTGTTATGTTTAAACAATTACACTCAATCCTGCAATATAAGACTGCTTATCTTTCTTATCTCATAACCCGTGAGTCGCCATATGGTAATGTAGTGTGTTAGTGTGCATTCTCTGAGTCTGTGCACTCGAGATGAGCAGTCCTTATCGTGTGCTCTGATATCCCTATTAAGAAGTCGAGTACCGTTGTGGTATCTCTCTATCCCAGAGTGTGTTATCTATTAGCGTCATCTATAGTTTGAACAATTCCTATATTAACTTATATATATAATATATATATATATATTATATATATATATATATATATATATATATATATATATATAAAGCTCATCAGTCTGAAGATGGACTGAATCTAAATTTGTTTTATATGAAAACTAGCTGTTATGCACAGCACTTGCTTGGGATGAACTGATTGTATTAAATTTTAATTATTCAAATCTTTTTTATTTTTCGTCTATCACTTCTTCTTCTTCTTCCGCAGCTTATTATCCCATCTTTACATGGGGTCGATGTTTTTGGTTCGTCTTCTCCACTCTCCTCTGTCATATACCACGTCCTCCTCCAAGTCCTTCTCCCTGATGTCCGCCACCACACAGTCCCTCCATCTCGTCTTCGGTCTTCCTCTTCTTCTCCGTCCCGGCAACTCCATCTCCAGCACTCTGCGCCCCACATACTACTCCTCTCTTCTCCTGACGTGTCCATACCACCTCAGCCTGGCCTCCTGCACCTTCTTAGATGCTTCCGCCCGTGACCGGACAGCTCATACCAGGACAACTCAGACCCGGACAACTCATACCTAGGACAACTCATACCTAGGACAACTCATACCTAGGACAACTCATACCTAGGACAACTCATACCTAGGACAACTCATACCTAGGACAACTCATACCTAGGACAACTCATACCTAGGACAACTCATACCTAGGACAACTCATACCTAGGACAACTCATACCTAGGACAACTCATACCTAGGACAACTCATACCTAGGACAACTCATACCTAGGACAACTCATACCTAGGACAACTCATACCTAGGACAACTCATACCTAGGACAACTCATACTCTCTTCATCATTACCACCCCAATGTTCATCTTTTCATCTATATCCACCCCGAAAGTTTAAACTCTGCAAATTAACCAAAATAAGATAAGAAAACAATAACAACAAATTTATTATTTATTGCAAACATATAATAATAGAGAACCATTATTTACATAGGATAAAATTTGAATGCCCGGTTAGGTCAACTGTACGCCCTTGACGATTGGTTAGGTTTAGTCGTGATATTTTCGTTAGTTTTAACGAAATATCACGACTAAACCTAGCCAATCGTCAAGGGCGTACAGTTGACCTAACCGGGCATTCAATAAACCTAACAAGCTTGACCTTCGCGAAATGAGAAATCATCGCGCGGAACCTTTGTAAGGTTGTAAGGTAAGGTATATAACTTGCATGACTTTTAAATGTTTAAATTTAATTTTTAATTTTACAAAATAAATGTTTTCATTAATTTTTCATTTTTTTTTCTGGTCCTAGGTATGAGTTGTCCGGGTATAAGTTGTCCTGGTATGAGCTGTCCTGGTATGAACTGTCCTAGAACCGCTTCCGCCACCTTCACTGTTCCTCTTATATGCTCATTTCTGACCCTATCCCTCCTCGTCACTCCACACATCCATCTCAACATCTTCATTTCAGCCACATCGATTTTTCTTTCATTGCTCTTCTTCATTGGCACAGTCTCCATTCCATACAACATTGCCGGCCTCACCACTGTTTTAAATACCTTTCCCTTCAGTTTCACTGGGACCCTCTTATCACAGAGCACCCCTGATACGTCTCTCCAGTTCTTCCACCCCGACTGTATTCTACAGTTTATCTCTCTCTCTCTGCTCCCCCCCTCTGCATCCACTGTTGACCCCAAGTATTTAAAATACTCCACCGTCTTAACACGCTCTCCACTCAATGTCACTTCCCCTCCTCGGTCCTGCTGCACATCACATCTCATATATTCGGTCTTCCTTCGGCTAATTCTCATCCCCCTACTTTCCAACGCCTCTCTCCAATTTTCCAACTGCTGCTCCACCTCCTTTTTCGTCTCCCCACTCAACACAACATCGTCTGCATACATCTTGCACCACGGCGCCTCCCCTCTAATCCTGTCCGTCAACACATCGAATACCACATTGAAAAGGAAGGGGCTCAAAGCTGATCCTTGGTGCAGACCAACTTCCACCCCAAAGCTCTCTGACACACCCACGCTACTCCTCACCTTAGTTGTTACTCCCCTGTACATCCCTTGATCAGTTTAACATACTTCTCCGGTACCATCTTTTCCCTTAAGCATCTCCAAACTTCCTGCCGTGGTATCCTATCATATGCCTTCTCCAAGTCAATAAAAACCATGTGCAACGCCTTCTGCCCCTCTCTGTACCTCTCTGCCAACTGTTTCAATGCAAAAACTGCATCTGTCGTTCTCCTTCCCGGCATAAATCCAAACTGTTCCACTGACACTTCCGCTTCGTCTCTCAACCTACTCTCCACTATTCGCTCCTATATCTTCATTGTATGTGATATTAGCTTGATCCCTCTATAATTCGTGCAATCTTGTACATCTCCCTTCTCTTTGAATATAGGCACTATGATGCTGGTCCGCCACTCATCCGGAATCACCTCCTGGTCAAACAACTTCTGCATTAGATCCCACACCAGATCCACCCCCTCATCTCCCAGTGCCTTCCATGCCTCGGCTGGTATCTCGTCTGGGCCAGTCGCTTTGTTATTTTTCATCCTATTCAGAGCACGACTCACTTCCATCCTCCCCACTTGTTCTGTCATAGCTACATTTGGTAATCCATCCTCATAGAAAGATCTTGGGTTTTCTTTATTTAATAATTCCTCAAAATATTCCTTCCATCTATCCTTTATCTCTTCATCTCTTTGCATCACCGCCCCCTCCCTTCCCTTAATTTGTTTTACCTGTGTAAAGTCTTTTGTCGCTCTATTTCTGCTCTTAGCCAATCTGTATATCTTCTTTTGTCCTTCACGATCCTCTAAATCCTCATACATCTGCCGATATGCCTCCGCCTTTGCTCTCGCCACTGCTCTCTTTGCCTGTTTCTTTGCTTCTTTATATACCACCTTACACTCTTCACTCCTCGATTCTTCCCATAACTTCTTAGTTTCTCTCTTACTTCGTAGTGCTCTTTGGATCTCATCACTCCACCACCATCCTTCCTTATCTTCCCACACTTTACCTGATGTTTCCCCCAATATGTCTCTACCTGCCGTTCTCATGACATTCGCATTATGTACCCACCAATCCTGTACATTCTGTTCATCAACATGGATTTCACTCAACACTCTCTCTCTAAATTCCCGTTTCTTCCCCCTCCTCTCTCAGTTTGTACCACCTAATTCTCCTCATTGTTGTTCCTCGGGTCTTTCTTCCTCTTTTCAACATCACATCCATGACTACCAACCGGTGTTGTGGCGTCACATGGTCTCCTGGAATAACTTTGCAGTCCCTCACCTCGGCCAATTGCGCCCTCCTATACAGTATGAAATCAATTTGCGATGTTCTGCCTCCACTCTTGTACGTAATAACATGCTCCTCCCTCTTTCTGAAAAACGTATTTACAATCGCTAGATCAAACGATACAGCCATATCCAACACTCTCTCACCGTCCACGTTTGCCTCTCCATAGCCATGACCACCGTGCACTCTGACCACTCCATCGTTATGATCACCAACGTGTCCATTCATATCCCCGCCCAACACCACTCGTTCGTCCTCGGCAATACTCTCCATTTCGTCCTCCAATAACCTCGTCTATCACTCCTTTGATTAAAAATATTATACTGTACATATACCCAGCACTGTCTGTCCGCAGAAAAAACTTTCACGTTCCTGAATCGATTTCGACCAAACTTCGTATGGCGGATGGGGGTGATTAGTAATGAACAAAAATATATGTGAGACCAGCCCCCCACCCACCCCAATTACTGGGTTCGAAGGCCCCAAGCATCGCAATAAAACTATAGAAAAGAACGCAGCCATGAAAATATTGAGCTTCACATTGTGTCAAGATTTGTGAAGCGTAAGATTTTAATGATTATAGTTTTATTGACTAAATAATTGAACCCCTAGTAATTGGGGGACCCGCAGACCCCCCTCATTACTAGGGGTTCAATTATTTGGTCAATAAAACTATAGAAAAGAACGCAGTCATGAAAATCTTATGCTTCACATTGCCGCTTATAATAATCTATATTATAATAAGACAGCTGTCCGTCTGTCCGTGTCCGTCCGTCCGTCCGTCACACTTTCAGAAATTGAGAAAAAATTCAGAAATTGTATTACGGGCGGCAATGTGAAGCTCAAGATTTTCATGACTGTGTTCTTTTCTGTAGTTTAGCCTGTCTGTTTGTGAAATTTATCCCGGGCAGTAATGGGGGAAGGGTGGGGGTAATGGGGGAGGGGGTTAGCCCCCAAGTTGCATGAATGGGGGTGAGGAGGTTTTGGGAGATACCAGATTCAGAAATGTTGACACAATGTGAAGCTCAAAATTTTCATGGCTGCGTTCTTTTCTGTAGTTTAGCCTGTCTAACCGTCAGCGAAGCGACGGGAACTGTACTAGTAATAATAATAATAACACTGTACAACAAATTTTCGGTTCAGAAAAAAACGGGAGTAACATTCGATCATTCTTAATATTTCGAGTGTGCTGATTCCAAATCTGAAAATATCATAGTTTTTTCTATCACGTCACGTTTTTTTGTAATGATTGCTTAAAATCTTCATACCAAAAAATAAGAATATATTGATAAACAGATATGCTTTATCATATGGAACAGTTTAATTATTGCTATACTTCAACATATATGCACAAAATTAACATAAAACTCTTGTATTATACTGTTTTCAACTCATTATTTGTATTTATGCTGGCGTTTGTGTGATGCTTCTGGTTGGTCACGCTTTAAATTCCAGCAAAAATCAGCCAGCATAGCAGGACTCCACTCCTCTTTGTATCGGCTCTCCATTGTGGCTATATCCTGGTGGAATCTCTCCCCGTGTTCATCGCTAACAGCAGATGCGTTTTCCGGAAAGAATGAGAGATGTGAATGCAAAAAATGAATTTTCAATGACATCTTACATCCGAGACGTTGGTATGAGTTGATAAGTTGATCCACAAGTGCAGCATAGTTGTATTTAGTCTTTGCTAGTAGACCGCTGCACACGTTTTTGAATGCACGCCAGGCTGCCAACTCAACCTCATCCATCACCGCTTCAAAGTGTTCGTCTAGCATGAGTTGGCGAATTTGAGGGCCGACGAATATGCCTTCTTTAATCTTGGCATCACTTATTTTTGGGAATTTTTCCTTTAGATATTTGAAGGCAGGCTTATCCTGTTTCAACGCCTTTGCAAATTGTTTCATCAGCCCTAGTTTTATGTGAAGTGGCGGCAAGATAACCTTTTCCTTTCGTACTAGTGGTTCGTGAATAACATTGTGAGATCCAGGTGAGGAATTGTCTCGCGGCGGCCATACTGATCGTGTGTAGTGTTCAGACCTTGCTCGGCTATCCCACTCGCATAGGAAACACATGTATTTCGTATAACCAGTTTGCAATCCATTGAGAATAGCCACAACTTTCAAATCTGCGCAGATAAGCCATTCATCTTCATTGTATTTTATACAGTCCAGAATAAAAGCAACATTGTCATACGTTTCTCTCAAGACGACTGAATGAGCGATCGGAACAGAAGGCACTGTACAGAGATGCATCAATGAACAATCTCCACTGATTCGGTTCATAGCACAAATCCAGAGCATCGAACAGACCATGTATATCAATGCAATAACAAAGATTGTTCTTCATTGTGAAATATTCCTGCAAATCCAAGGAGCGCTTTCGGAATGCTGTAATTCGTACGTCTTCAGCCAGCAGATTCCATTCTTGTAGACGTGAGGCCAGCAGTTCACTTTGTTGCTTGGTAAATATTAAATCACGGACCAAATCATTGAGTTCAGGCTGCGTGATGAGATGTTCTTTCTTGGACTCGACTTGAGCTTCATAGCATTCGCCGTCTGATTCCGATTCGTCAGAGTCTGTGTTATCGGTCGGCATTTCAGCTGGAGGACGAGGAATGGGTATATCTGTAGAATGTTCCACAGGACGCATAGCAGAACGAAGATTTGGGTAGACTATAGCCTTTTTCCCTTTTCTGTTGCAACCTGTAATGTGAGACAATAGACATTGTTGACTACTTAAGATCGCATAATTGTGTAATACATTATGCAGAGCAGGATATGCTAAAATGTGCTAAAAACACAAAATTTGACGTATATTCAGAAAAATAAAAAATTCAAACCTGTGATGTTCGTTAAGCAGAAATAGCAATCAGTTGAATGGTCCAGCGGCTCTCTCCATACCATTGGGACATCGAATCCCAGACCAGGACCGGTGCCTTTGAACCATGCAGATAACGAACTTGTACATCTCACACAGCAGATATGAGGCACCCAGTGCTTCTCCTGATCACCAACTTTGCATGCGAAGTGTAATTCATAAAGCTTTTTCACATGAGAAGTCAACTTCCTTTTTTACTGTTTTAACGATAATGTCCCACAAATATAACAAAAACTGTCTGGCGAATTTTTGCACTCTCTAGGCATTGTAGCATAACATCAATAAAAACCTGTAAAATAAGAAAATGATAGATCAATTTGCAATTTCACACAACATAGACGTTGTCGGTGAAATATACATAATTTGATAGCTTTTATTCAATAATACTCACGTATAGCACCGATTTATGATAAAATATGGCTGACAATTTTGTTTTAAATGATTAATGAAAGAAATTTTTCATAAAATCAAAATGGAAAAAGAGCCGAACACCACCACCACAAAATATAAAAGATGCGTTCAGAGAACCAGTGGTTCTCAAAATGATACAATGAAATAGGATTATTTTCATAAAATCGGTGGGTGATACAAATAAATGAGTGTTATTTTCGCAATCTACGCATATAATTAGCCATAAAAATGACGATCTCATTTCCGTTTTTTTTCACTGTTGTACAGTGTAATCATTTCCTCAACATTTTTTTCGTCTAATATTATCCTATTTTTTAAAAAATTCAGCTCTTTTTAGAGACCCAAAAGTTAACAAACGGACAGACAGAATTACAGACAGACAGAATAACACACAACTTGCTTTTATATAGTAGATGACTTTATGAGAACACAGGAGCTAGTATGTCATGATGTTCTGGTTGAGTGTGTTTAGGTCAACTAAACTTCATGAAGCATCGGAAGTTACAGTAGATTTCTTGTTGTTGTTATTGTTGTTGTTGTTGTTGTTGGTTAGCCGATCAGCCCACCCTGATCGAGCAAGCCGGCGCCACGCAGGTAACCGATCGCCCTCTCCGGAGTGGACCAGAGGTTCAGCGCACTAGTGATGTGTTGTGTTCTGTGTTGTGCTAGAGCGGTACAGTCTGTCATAATGTGTTCAATTGTTTGTGGTGTGTCCTGGCACAGGTGGCAGGTGTCGTCTGTGGAGTTGTCTAGTCTGTGTTTATACGTCTGTAAGTTGGGGTGATGTCCACATCGGAATCGTGCTAAGTTAACCCGATTCGATCTGCTGAGGCTGGTCTCTGACCTGTCAATGGGTGGCGGCTTCGCACCGAGGACCGCATTCGGACCGAGTCGTGTCAGTGCTTTGTGGGTTAGGTGTTGGTATGAATATGTGCTGATGTTTGCGAGAGCTAGTATTCCCTGTGGGCCCAAGTGTTTAAGGTGTATGTTAGATATGTTGTCTGGTCCAGTAGCCTTCGAATTCTTAATGTTTTTGATGATCTTGGTGGTCTGGTCTGCATTGAAGGGTGTAATGGTCGTGTCGAGTCTGTAGGTTTTCTTGTGTGTGGCTGTTTGTCTGTCTGCGTGTTTCTGGTTGTTGTCTCTGTTTAAGTGACTTATCTTTGCGTAGTGATTAACTAGAATGTTAGTTTATTGTGTATATGTTGGGATATTATTTTGGCTGCGACAGATAGCCGCGTGTGAGGTGTGACGTGACCGGACAGCTCATACCCGGACAACTCATACCTAGGACAACAACTCATACCTAGGACAACAACTCATACCTAGGACAACAACTCATACCTAGGACAACAACTCATACCTAGGACAACTCATGCTCTCTTCAACAATTACCACCCCAATGTTGATCTTTTCATCTATATCCACCCCGAAAGTTTAAACTCTGCAAATTAACCAAATAAGATAAGAAAACAATAACAAAAAATTTATTATTTATTGCAAACATATAATACTGTAAATAGAGAACCATTATTTACATAGGATAAAATTTGAATGCCCGGTTAGGTCAACTGTACGCCCTTGACGATTGGTTAGGTTTAGTCGTGATATTTTCGTTAGTTTTAACGAAAATATCACGACTAAACCTAACCAATCGTCAAGGGCGTACAGTTGACCTAACTGGGCATTCAATGAACCCAACCGGGTAATCAGTTGACCTAACCGGGCATTCAATGAACCTAACTGGGCATATATATATAATATATATATATATATATATATATATATATATATATATACTTGCATGAATTTTAAATGTTTAAATTTAATTTTTAATTTTACAAAATAAATGTTTTCATTAATTTTAAAAATAAATGTTTTCATTTCAAAATGTTTTCATTAATAACTTGCATGAATTCTAAATGTTTAAATTTAATTTTTAATTTTACAAAATAAATGTTTTCATTTTTTTTTCTGGTCCTAGGTATGAGTTGTCCTAGGTATGAACTGTCCTAGAACCGAGGTGTGAATGCCGCTGTTAGAGTGGGTAATGCTGTTTATAGTCTTGTATAGCTTGGATGTATCTGTGGAGTGGTTTAGTGTTGTTATGAATTCCCTAAATGTTTCTGTTTGTTTTTCTTTAAGTTTGTTGTTTATTTCTGTGTTGAGCTGTTGTATCTGCTGTTTTATGGCTTCTGTGTGTGGTATTTGTGTGTTATGTTTGAGGTCGTTACGTTGCCTTATGAGGTGGGCTATTTCTCTAGTGTAATTTGGGTTGTATTTCCTAATGTTGCCCTTGGGTATGTATTTGTTTGCATTATTGATGATCTGATTAAATATCTTGAGTGTTGTATTGATGTTTATGATGGGTGTGCTGTTTAATGTGGTGAATTGTTCCTCAGTCTGTATTTTGAACTGTTCCCAATCAGCTTTCTTGTAATTTCTGTAAGTGTGCCTAAGGCTGTTGGGGCAGAGTGTAGAACGTGTTGTAATGATGATGGGCAGGTGGTCTGATGACAGTTGTTTTTCTGTTCTCCAGTGTGTATGTGTTGCTAGTGAGGGGGAACAGAACGTTATGTCTGGGGAGGAGTTTGAGTATCTTGCTTGATGTGGTATGTATGTTCTTCTGTATTGTTAAGAATGAGAGGCTGTTTAGTTGTGTAGCTATGTTGGCGCCTCTGGTGTTGCTTTGGTTGTGCAGGTACCAACTAGTGTCTTTAGCGTTGAAGTCTCCTCTTAATATGACATTAGTGAGAGAGGCCAGATTGTGTAACTGTGGATTGTAATTGGCTAGCACCTGAGGTGAATATCTGGTTGTATGTAAATGTTGATGAGAGTGGTGGTGTGTTTTGCGCGCGTTTTAATATTAACTGCCTGTATTTCTATTGTGTTATCTGCTTGGATTGTGTTTGTAATGTTTAGGGTGGCATCAGTGTAGCTAATGCTTTTACGTATGTAAGTGATGAGTCCACCCCCGTGACCCCCAGTACGATCTTGACGGATCGCCGTGAAGTCAGGGATGGTGGGTGTTTTGTGTGTGCGTTTTAGTTTTGTTTCTTGTATAAGTGCTATGCAGGGCCGGATTAACCATTAAGCAAAATAAGCCCGTGCTTAGGGCATCAAGGGAAGGGGGGCACCACAGAAATTTTCCATTGTCGGATTTACCATGGATTTATTATACTATTATAATCGCGGCTTATAGCCTATAAGCTGTTGAAAACTGAATTTTATATATATTCATATATAGTATTTATTTTTTTTCATTGTTTGAATTTGTAGTGAACAACAACCCTTTTGAGAGAATAAATATATTTCGTTGTAATCAAACACTTTACGCTTTGCGTTATTATTTTGTTTATATCAAATCTTTGAGCGCCATATTAAAAATACATATAGATTAAATATTTTCGTGTGCTATAGGAAGTTATTCTGAATGTTTATCACGGCCATTATAATAATAAGATATACTGACCTAAGTTAATTAGCGTTGAAGAAGTTTATCTGTTGCTCTCTCTTCTTCTCTAGGGTAAGTCTATGAAGTGTACTTTATTTGTATATATAACAATATTTTATCATACACGTATCTTTATTTTATAATTTATTTATCTATTGTCATAACAGTATAAAAGAATTTAGATTGTAATATAAATGAAGTGGAAGTATACAAAAATAAACATTATTTTCCATCTTACTGTAAGTTTTGTTTCATTTCAAAAAATAAAATTTTATTTTATGGTTTATTTTTGTTTATATTTTGAATTACATATATATGGGGCACCAAAATCTTTTAAGTGCTTAGGGCCTCTAAAGGTCTTAATCCGGCCCTGGTGCTATGTGAATGTTTTGTTTGTGTACGAATTCCCTAAGCTGCATGATTTTGTTTGTGAGGCCATCTACGTTGTACTGTAATATGTTAATATTATACTTCTGTATGTGTCATGGTCCTATCGTGTCTGTCTTTGTGTATGGTGACATGTGTAAGTTGTAGTGGGGCCTGGATTAGTCTTAATGTCGCCGGAGAGTAAGAGTAGTCCGGGGAGCACGCAATTGCTCCCCGTAAATGAAAAAAATAGCACGCTGGTATAGGTCCGGCCCCGGGAGCCGATCGGCACTCTGACCGTGCCACGCAACAGGCCGTCGACTGCCAGTCTGGCCAACCGTAGACATCCCGCTGCACAGAGATTTGAGGAAGTTTGGCCACCAGCGCGTTGATGTTTCGGTTTGACGTCGCCTTTTCTTCGCGTTGACGTGTCCCGCGCTGCGCTAGAGGATACAGCCACTGTTAGAAGCTTCCTCGTCAGCTGCTAACTGTCGACATACGTTGAGGTTTTTAGCTCCTTCCTATCAGTTTCTTATTATTTATCTTTGGTCAAAATGTGCTGTTTAATACTCTTATTTCTTTTTGTACCTTATTTTCTTTATTAATTTGTCCAACAATTTGGGATTGGAAGTATATAATGAAATTATTTCCGGTCCTGTCCTTCAAATGTTTTGATAAAAAGTTCTTTTAGGATTTTCTTTCAATGAAGAATAAAGAGAATGAATTCTGTACTAAATTTTGCTTTATTCTTTCTATCTCTTTATGAAAAATATCTCGAATGTAGTCGTTTTTGGATGATAAAGTTGTTGCTTTGGGAAACAGTTAATAAAGTGTTAATATTATTATTATTACTTCTGGAATGCATATTTTATTTTGAAAATTTATTTCTTGGAATTTGGTCTCTTGTGAAATGAGTAATGGGTTAAACAGATATTGTATGATGGGAGAAATTCACGTGTGTGTTTACGTTTTTTTTTATTTGTATATAATACTCTGTCCCAGAAAAGCGGTCGCCCTTTTCACCTGGACAACAAAACCACAAATCTAAGCGTAACTAAATGAAACAGAATCATATTAAACCCTTTATATTCTCTTTAAAGCGAGAGGTAGTTTATTTAAATTGGATGAGTAGTCTTTCTACAAATTCAACTCGAACAATAGTAGTTTTAAAAAATGAAGTTAACAAGGAGGGTAATCAGAGACGACTGAATATTAAAGAAGTTTACAATGAGCAAAAACAAACTGAATAAAACATTAACGTCGCAAGTATTCAATGTGTCCTCCATTATTATCAATTATAGCCTTGCGCGCCACTGGGAACCTTTAGTTGACAAAGTTGACAGAATATTCAGGATGTCAATCAACTTCGAGAGTGCGTGCAATGAGCTCGATTAAGACAAACTTACTACATCACTTCGCCGGTGGTGCACAAGGCTACAATTGGTCATTGATAATAATGGAGGACACATTGAACACATGCTACGTTAATGTTCTATTCAGTTTGTTTTTGCTTATTGTAAACTTCTCTAATATTCAGCTAAATCTCTAATTACCGTACCCTCCTTGTCAACTTTATTTTTTAACAACTATTGTTCAAGGTGAATTTGTAAAAAGACTACTCATCTGATTCAACCCTAGAAGGCCATTGTGGACCGCACACATAGCGACTAGTGTCGGGTCTACGTAACCCCCGATAATGAAAATTACATTTTATAGGTTGAATTAAACAAGTTATTGTTACTAAACACTAATCAAAAATAATTTGTCTACAATAAAGAACATTATTCCCAGGTAAACAAATGTACTTTTACTGTAAAAGGCCACACTGGTTTACTAGGGTTAAATTTCTGTTGCATTTAGTTATCCTTGGAATTGTGATTTTCTTGGTCCTACTGTAAAAGTAGCCACATTTTTGGAACACAGTATAGAGCAAATGTAGACAATGAAATTAGAGCCCAGCCGATGGTAATGGTCTTACAACAGTAGTTCTTAACCCCTGGGTCGCGACCCAAAATTGGGTCTCCAAACCATTTTGATTGAGCCTCGGTGGTGTAGTGGTTAGTGTCGCTGATTACGAAACCATCGGCCCTGGGTTCGAGACCCGACGGCAGCCGGCGCCCAGCAAAACCCAGCTGTTCATCCTTCCACACAATAAAGAAGTGTTGGTAATAATGGGTACCCTAGGTGGCCTAGTGGTTAAGACGCTGGGCTGCTGCTGATGGGGCGTGGTTCGGATTCCACGTTAAACTGTAGGTCTAAGGGGGAGTGAAAAGCTTGACCTTCGTCAGAATGAACAATTCGGGCGGAAATTATCCAAAGGTTAACGAAAGGTTATTAAATTGGCATTTATTATTTATTTATGTTATCCCTATTTATTTTACCATTAATTATTTATTTTATTATATATTACGAGTGAACTGTCGCCCAGCTAATCCCGCGACCAGAATTTGGGTCGCAGCGTAAAAAGGTTAAGAACCACTGTCTTACAATATAGAACCATTAATTAAAGTAGAATTTGTTCTAAGAGTGTAACAATGATAACGAATAAAAGTGTAGTGTATGGGTTTTTTTTTTCTGATTAAGATTTTTCAAGCGTTCAAATATTTCAGAAATGTCTAAATAGACGTAATTAAGTGTTTGACGGCCCTCTCTCGAATAGAAGAAACGTGTCAATCAGCTACGTTTTTATATAAAAGTTGACTTACGAACTAATTCTGTTGGGAATAATAGATTAAAATAACTTCACTATAACTAAGTAGGGGAATCACTGAAGAAAGTCTGTTTACGTTATTAGTTGCCAAGACTTAAACGCCCATCGGAAGCTACTAACCTAAATTATGAGGGAGTTTTTATTTAGTGAAGAAGAGAAACTGCGTACAGTAACTATAGACTTAAAATAATTGGGAACGTTACCTCCGTTGATAATTTGTTTAAAGGAGAATTCGGAGGGATGCAAACCAAAGTACAGACATTCGTGCTAAAATTCATAAGAGCATAAAATCTGGCAAGACTATAGGAAGGCTGATAAAATAGGTTTGATGGCTGATTCGGGGCTTATTGATCTTTAGGAAGTTCATAAAGAATTCCGCACGAAGGATGAAGAACGTTGTATGACACCACAAAGAATTTTAGAAAGTTCTTTTAGATTCGAGTGTTTCTCTTTGCATGAGAAATTATAAAAAGTTCAAAGTTCAAAATCTTTACCCATAATTCTCTAAATGAACTTCCTGTATTCATACACTCATTGTGGTTATAGTTTTAACCCTTTCTTCCGTACGAATGTTCTCTATAAGATGGAGTAAATAAATTGAATGTTTTGCAGCAAAGCGTAAGTTGAAAAATTGCTCTCCCTTATGATGGTTAATTGAACTTAACGCACTCGATCAGTTTTTCATGAATTATTATGCGGCTCATTTGTTCTCCCCTCAACCATTTTCATATGAAACAAACCGTTTCAGTCTCTTTTCAAAGTGGTGAACTTTGTTCATTCATAACACTGTGTGTGTGTGTGTGTGTGTGTGTGTGTGTGTGTGTGTGTGTGTGTGTGTGGTTAGAGAGTGTAATCATTAGGTATGTCATTAATATTTTTTATTATCTACAATATCTACCCTTAACTTTGTCCCATATAAAACTATAATTAACATTATTTGCGTGACTCGTCTTTTTACGTTCTAACGAAAGGGGACCCATACAGTTTAATGTGCAATACTAATTAACCCAACACATAAATCATTATTTCACTGTAACTGTTTTGATAAAAAATATACAGAATAAAAGTGTGTATGTATATATATAAATAAATTTTTTTGGTTCTATATTAAAAATAGTTGCTAATTCAGCATACATTTACTGCAGATAAGGATCTTCAAATAGAGGTTTGCTTGAATGAACCTAAATTCTGTTAACCCACATAATAAGTAGTACAATATAGGCTATATATACACGTGTGTGTGTGTGTGTTTGGAATTTATAAAGACATTTTCACATACATTCAGTGAATCGAGTTATTTTGGAGTTATAATTAATCTGCGTTGCAGTTGATTTGTGGGTACACACACACACACACACACACACACACACACACACACACACAGAGTGAATATCACATTTCGAAGTCCGGATTTCACTGTGCAATTGTAAAGTTTTCTTACTACGCCACACTGGCGTGTAACATCAGACAAATGATAAGAAGAGGTTTTTCCGTTATGATTTTTATATTTTATAAATATTTATAGATTTTAATGTTTTATATCCTCTTTTATTTAATTATAAATTGAAGATTGCTCGTTTCGTTTATAAAGTCACGTGAATTTTTATCTGATAAAATGATTATCAGAATTCTTTACGTTTGTCGTACGATCGCCACGTTATCGTCTGACTGACTGACCAGTGACGCGTTATCAGATCATCCACCAATAATGTGTCGTTATTTGTATCGTACGATCAGTACACTTCATAGCAATCATACAGACACTGTGTGTGTGTGTGTGTATATATATATATATATATATATATATATATATACACACACACAATGTTGAAGATGCTTGTAGTTTTGAAGAGGAATAACCTTGGGAAAGTTAGGTTCTACTGCGTACAGACGCACTCTTCCTTTACCCGAAGGGCAAATTGACACAGAATAGTAAATATCCCTCTCTGACATGGCGAACGAAGACCACCTTAACAATGGTTCATTTATAGGGGGAAAGGGGATGGGGGGGGGAGTCTACGAAGTCTCACTGAGAATTAAAGTGAACAATGAAATAATAAAGAAAACCCTTTGAGGGAACAGCAAATCTTTCACTTTTGTTTATTCTTAAATTACCCTTGAGTGGGGAAACATCTTCGCGAGATTTGTTGGAAAGACAAACGCCATTTATAAGTTTTCTTTGAAAAAAAAATCTTTGTTTTGGCTTCACATTAAGTCTACGATGTTCTTCATTGCAAGGAGTAGCTGAGGATATAATAAAGGCGAAACATTTGTTGTTACTCCTGTAAGCATTATTACAGCCTAATATTATATATATATATAGACACACACACACACACACACACACACACACACACACACACACACACCACACACACACACACACACATTGCCCTCGTACAAAGTCTACCTGTTTAGTTTATTTAAAAAAAAAAAAAGAATTCTGAAACTATTAATTAAAATCAAAATCCAGGTAAAAATCTAGGCCAAGGTTAACCCAGGTCCGGTGTCTAAATTGGCTATTTCCGAATCTACAAAATTTTACCCCAAATTTGGGGTAAAATTCAACAATGAAAGGGGGAAATTATTACATATTAATTTTGTTTACTAACAGGAGTGTATATATTATAAGCGTTGAATAGTTTTATGGCGGTAGAGGATTCATTGATTGGGAAAGGAAGAAAGAGGAGGTGGAAAGTGGTTTGTCGGAAATTACAAATACAATAAAATGAAAGGGAAATTTTATTATTATTTTTATTTTGTTATTTTTTGTTCGTTTTTATATACGGAATTGAAGGAATAATGGAAGGATACAATTATTAATACCACTTTTAAAAGGTTATTCATGACTTTATTATTATTATTATTATTATTTTATTAATATTATCATTTATCATTGCTGTTATTATTATTTTTGTTATTATTGTTACTGACATTATTTTAAGATAATAATATTGTCATTATTATTTACTTGTTGTGTTTGCGTGTAAATAGAAGGAATGAAAATATAAATGATAAAATATAGTACTCCTATCTTTCCACTTTTATCTTTTATGTGTAAAGAAACCACAGTACGAAAATAAATTAATTTTTTACAAGTGCGTGATTTTGCACATGTACGGTAAAGGAATGACATCTCAAGGTTAGTACCAATAAATAATTCTAATGTGCAAATATGTGCTCTAATTATTTTTATATTACACACACACACACACACACACACACACACACACACACACACACACACACACACACACAAGTTTGGCTACTTCATAAAACCGCGAAATTTTGCCATTGTAAGTTGTAGATGTCGACATTTAGTTTCATTTAAGTTGTCTAATTAATTTAAATTAACCTAACTTAACCTAACCTGACCTTCATATTTAAAAATTTGAAATTAAAAAAATACTAAGTCTGAAACCGTGGCAACATCACTACACGCAAAATGGTGGAAAACACTTTCAACACAGGCTGTAAAATCAAAAAGTTACGTAATAAAATCACTAAATCATGGTTCAATGAAAACATTGTAGTTTTTCAATTTCCTATGCCTTTAACATAGCACTGCGGAGAGACTTTTCGAACGCACTGTATAAAGGATTACTACGTTTCTAAAGCCAAGGACTCAAAGGCATTATATGTATATTTAGACGAGAAGTGTTTGTATAAAGTTTCTTACTTTGTGTACACATAATAAAAGTCCACTTATCAATTGAGTTTGTTTGATCCCAAAATATGTTGAAAGAAGTAAACAGTGACTGTGAACGATGCGACTTCACGGAAAATATTTCGCATTAATTCAAAACCGAAACGAAATAGAGAACAATCCTTCCTACTTTTTTTATTTTATTTCATCTTTTCACAGCAACGAATGATTCCCAAAATACAAGTTGTATATAATGAACTCCAAAATAATAGAAAGGATTATTTCTTCTATATATATATATATATATATATATATATATATATATATATATATATATATATTACACACACACACACTTGTGTGTGTGAGAGTCTTTGTGGCTGTAAATATGTTTATCGGCATTCGTGTCTCTGTGTATGAACGTCTATCTATCTATCTTCGGTGTTTTCCCGAACCTAGTTTGTCCCTGAAAGGAGAGTCGTTCGTGATATTAAAAGTCGTCTTCGTCCTTGGCCTTGTGACTGATGATAAAAATTTTTATGAGAATTCGTTGGAATTTTCAAACTATTAATTTTTGTATTTTTGTATTTTTTATCTCTGGTGTTATGATGGAGTGTTTTGTTTGTGGCGTTTTTACAATTAAGAGTTTTGGAAGAGTTTTGTTTTTATTTTGCTTTCAGTTAATTACGATGTGGTGCGTATGTACGTACTGTAAATTGGTGTATGTGTTGCTTCATGTGCGTTTTATAGCTTACTTGCTAAATATTTTAGGTTTTTTTTTTTAGTTTAATTAAGATTTACTTTAATGGGGTTTCGTAAATCTCTCTCTCTCTCTCTCTCTCTCTCTCTCTCTCTCTCTCTCCTCTCTCTCTCTCTCTCCGTACTTCCTTCCCCATCGAGCAAAACCACTGAATTACTCAACTGTTTCCGCTATGCTATAACATTGTGCCATTAGCGCCCTCTGGTGAGGAGTGATTATCTCCATTGACTCGGCGCGCCTTTTTCCTGCATCGATCCCACCTCCCGACTTCTACTCCCTCCTTCCTCCGCATTTACTAGGCCAAGGCCTCACTCCGCGAACGAGGGGTCCGTTTCCTTATATAGAACTTCACCTCTTCCTATTTCTTATCCCTTGTCATCGTCTTCTTCCTATTTCTTATCCCTTACCAACGTCTTCTTCCTATTCTCGTTTCTTAGTCACGTTTTTGTTCATTTTTCTTCCATGTTCAGTTACTAAGTCAAAATTTCATCTTTCGCGACGTAAAAGTCGGTAGCCTTCTTTTTCTTTTCTTCTTTATTAATCAAGTTTATAATTTAAGATGAAAATTATTTCTTCGTGCAATTATCACATTTACATTCACACACACACACAACACACTAGTTGAAGATGTCAAGTTATTTAACACATACTATCACACAAACTTAAAATTACGTCAAAGTTGTGAAAATTGTTTTGTCATTGTTAAAAAAAAATTATTTTTCTCAAACTAAACACAGAACTGATACCTGATTTTATTCATTATTTCAAAAGGTAAATGAAAAATGTCCTTCAAAATTAAATGAAAGAAATATTTAAATATATATTATATATATATATTATATATATATATATATTATATATATATATATATATATATTACTAATAATGAAGGGACTATACCTGTTATTCTTCAAAATGTGGGAAACGATCTGTCAGTACTACTTCAGAATGTGAAGAAATTAATTTTCTTAAATGTTATCCCACATTTTATTATTTTTTTAATTTTCAAACTTATTTTAAATGTTTCAATTTTAATTGACCAAAAAATGAATCAAAATAAGCAATTAAGACAATTATTATAAAAAAAAAATTTGATCTTCGTGAATTAATAATTTTTTCCTCTAAATGAAAGCAGTTATACCCAAATTGGATTTTGATAAAAAAAAAAAAAAAAACCATGGTCAAATGTGGGTTAGATTGAATGTCAAATAATGACCATCACTTTTTTCTCGATGGGAAAGAGGGAAAAAGAAAGTCAAATCTAAGAGATTCCTCCCCACTTTTGTCTGAACGATTTAGGAAATTGAAATTTCCACTCTCGTACAATACTTCTAATAAGGAAATCACATATTTTTTGCTTATGTGTTAAGAATTTGAATTTGTGTGTATATATATATATATATATATATATATATATATATATATATATATATATATATATATATATATATATACTGTATATATATATGAGAAAATTGTGCAGTTTAAACGATAGAAACTACAAATTTGTGCACGACTTACAGTACAAACTATCAATACTTTATTCAAATACTGAAGTTTTCGTGTATAAAAAAATCATTGATCACTTTCTTTGTACGTAAAACTTACGATTGACTTAATGTCTTATTGATCAAGAGTAAAATATTTTTTGTATTAATTGACTCTCGTCGTATTTTTGAAATGTAAAACACAATCTAACTTTATCTTAAAATTTTAAAAACCAAAATTGTTTTTATGGCTGCGCAAATTAAAAAAATTTTTTTTAAGATAAAATTTTAATGGAGTTCACGCATTTTTAACAGATTCCTCCCGTACAAAGATCCAAATTTACCTCTAAAATTTTCCACCAAAAGCTGCTGTTTTCTACGCAATTAGACAGATAATGATGATAATGATAATAATAATAATAATATTTAGAGTTGTTTAACGTTATCCGTGACGGCTGTAAAGGTTATGTGACGGAGGGGACCTACAGCTTTACGTGGAATTCGAACTATTTATCGGTCACTACATCATCCGAACGCAAAGAACGGTCATCCATCCATCTACTAACCAGAACCAACGTAGCTTAACTTTTTAGGACCTAAATTTGCCTGTCACTACGCAGTGGGAAGTCGCCTTATACAGTATCAAGATTGTCAAACTCTGCATGTTAACTTTCATTTTCAAACTCTTAATAAAGTAGAGAAATTTGCCTTTAAATTATTTATTTTATTATTATTTAACTTCCTTTCTTTGTGTATGCGTTGTTTAACGAGTAGGAAATTATATATATATATATATATACAGGGTGCTTCAAGAAAATGTTACCACTTATATGGCGCTAATATGTCATTGCTTACCACTTATAGTTTGTGTTTATTTGCTTGTTTTTTAATAATAATGTCGTCTTTTTCATGGATTGAGCGAGTGATTAATGAGTGAACCCCATTCAATGGAAATGGCTACAAGGTTTACATTAGACTCTGGCAGGGGTTCCCAAATTGGTGTTTCGCGGAACACTTGTATACCGTGAGAAGTGTTTCGCGGAACACAATTTGGGAACCCCTGCATTAGAGCAACGCAGATTTCTGCGTTGTAGCCATTTCCATTGAATGGGGTTCACTCATTAATCACTTACACAGTCCCTGAAAAAAAAATTATTAAAAAACAAGCAAATAAACACACAAATACTTACATAAAAAAAAAAAAAATACAAACTATACGAGTAAGTGGTAAGCAATGACATATTAGCGCCATATAAGTGGTAACATTTTCTTGAAGCACCCTGTATATGCCCTTGATTCCATGGTACTGTATACATATATAGTAAACAGAAAACTAAAGTGATTTATTATTATTATTATTATATTATTATTATATATTATTATTATTTTAATTATTTTTTTTTTTGGCCTTGTGATCTCAATGGATTTTTACATTATAGAATTTAATATATCATTATATACTATTACGTTTGAGCACTAATTCCAAATATAAGTTCGCTATATTAAATATCAATTTTTTTTTTAATTAAAATCTTTTAATTTACATTTACTGACTTCTTTCATAGTCTCCTTCTCTTTATAGCCCTGTATTCATATATATACAGACATAAAACGGATTTCACTAGAAGAGAAATTGACAATAACTTATAGGCGAGGAAAGGGTTTGATATAATCACTCGAGGCAGAGTGCCACAGAGTGCCTTACATTATTTCGAAATTCGTTGGGTTTTATAAGTAATTTAAGTAAGAAAATACACACATTATTTTTGTCAACCGGAAGTTGTTATAATTTCACCAATTTATATGCGCGCGCGCGCGTGTGTGTGTGTATATATATATATATCCGAATTTCTATCAATGTTGCCTTGGAAATATGTAAATACTTTCCGCATTTATCCTGTACGATGCTCGTATAATATATGTGAATTTCCATGACATTTTCAATTACTGTGGCAAGGCCACATTTTTATTTGAACTTCATGTACAGACCACATGTACGCAAGTACACATGCATGAAGTATATCTTTGAATGTTGAGGTGTGTATATATATATAAAATTTCCTGATAAAAATGTGTTAATGCTTCTTTCTGAATCGGTTTTAATAAAAAAAAAATGTTTTTTTTTCAGTTTTCAAAACATTAGTTTCAGGATATTAAGTTTAGTCGATCGTCATTTGTTTTCAAAGTTTTTGTTTTTTAGCAAAATTGCTGCTGTCGTTTGTTTAACAAAATAATTTTGTCCATCGTAAATTATACTCGTAATTACGAGTTCCACTCAATATATTTTGCCACACCTTTTTTTTTTTTCCAAATTTCCTTGTAAGTTCCAGAAATTTTATACGCAAGTAATTACATACCTTTTTTACAAGTTTTTATTTTTCCACATAGTCTCCATCCTTTTCTACGGCTTTCCTTCACCTCGAAACGAGGGCCTTTATTCCTTGCTGGTAAAAGTCCGCTGGGTTCCGCTGGAGCCACCTCTTAACCTCCTCAACAACCTCATCGTCGCTCTGAAACTTTCTTCCACGAATAGCATCCTTCATTGGCCCAAACAAATGGAAGTCTGAAGGTGCCAGATCCGGGCTGTATGGAAGGTGGGGGTAACATAGTCAAGCGCATTTTTGTGATCGCTTCTCTTGTTTGCAAACTGTTGTGTGGTCTTGCGTTATCGTGCAAAAGAAGGACGTCTTCCAGTTTTCTCTCCAGTCGAACTCGCTTGATACGTCTCTGGAGTCTATGTTGGGTAGCAATATATGCCTCTGAGTTGATTGTTTGTCCTTTCTTCATAATATCCACTTTTTGGTAAGTTGATAGGTTGTTTTTCATCATACCTGTTGCCCCAACTATGATGGGGAGAATGGCAGCTTCTTTCAATCTCCAGTTTCTCTTTGTCATATATGAGCGCCTGGTATTTGGTAATTTTCTCCCTTTCCGCCCTATTAAGGCCATAGTCATTTGGGACACTGACCTCAATAAGTAAGGCACTCCTTTCCCTCTTGTCCCACACTACTATGTCCGGTTTTACTGCAGAATTGTCTATAAAAGTGGCTGTTGGAATTATTGTGTCATAGTATAGTATAATGGTTGTTTCCAGTTGGTGCAGGTGTGTGTTCCCATACATTTTTATTACATTCTAATTCTAATGCTATCATGATCTTCCAGTGATATATTTGCAAATTTTATTGTGTCTGGCTGTATAGTACCCCTCTGCCAGGAGCACCCTGCAGCCTGATATTAGATGGCCAACACTTTCTACCTCAACATGACAGAATCTACACCATTATTACTTATTCCAGCCATTTTTTTAAATGCATTTGTTAGGAGTGCAAGATCTTGGGCACCCATTATTAGTCGCTCTCCGTCATATTGCAGAACTCCTCTCCTTAACCATTCCAATGATCCTTCTTTGTTGATATAATCCTTCTGTAATTCTTGATAATATTTTCCAGCTCTTTGATGTTGTTCCCATTCTTCTGCATGCTTGGCCTGTTGTTCCTGAACAAATCTTTTGCGACTTTTCCTAGCTATTAAGGTGGCTGGTACTCTTTCAGTTTCTACTTCTGTCATATTATTGCCTCCAAAGTGCTGGGCCAGTTTGGTTATGGAAGTATGTTGCGTTACCCTTGTGTTGTGGTGTTCATGGACCAGAGCTATTGTAGGACTACTCGAACTTTTCAGATACTGCCCAATGCTGATGGTCGATGATCGGTGCAGCTGGTTAACCTCAGTCAATCCCATTCCTCCCAGTTTTCTTGGTAGGTACAATCTGGGAAGACACTGGTTCCGGTATGTTGTTCTTTAGAGTGAGGATTTTTCTGGTCTTAACATCTAGTTTATTTAGTTCTGATTGTGGCCAGTCTATGATCCCTACACTAATTGATAACAGGGATGGCGAGTTGGTTTATGGCTGTTATTTTGTTCTTTGATGTAAGTTGGGTTTTGCAGATCTTTTTCAGTCTTCGTACATACTCTCCACTGATTTTCTCTCGCATTTGCCGGTGTTCTATATTTCCACTTTCTTCTATCCCAAGTATTTGTAGGAACTATCCTCTTCCAAGTCTTTAATCTCAGTGTCTCTTCCTAAATTGATGTTATGGGTTTGTATTTTCCTGCCCCCTCTAAGTGTACACTTAGCACACTTGTCCAATCCAAACTTCATTTTGATGTCACCGGAGAAAGTATGGACGATCCTTAATAGGCATTCCAGGTTTTGGTCAGAGTCTGCGTACAGCTTCAAATCATCCATAAACAGGAGATGGTTCAGTACACTGTCAGGATTTCTTCGCCTAGTTTGACTGAGGTTGTAGCCCTTGTTATTGCTAAGTAGTTTGCTAAGGGGGTCCAGGGTGAGGCAGAATAGCAAGGGTGATAAGCTGTCCCCCTGGAATATACCCCTCATAATCTTGACATGGGGAATGGATATTTTCCCATTTTCATGGGTAAGATTGATGTTTGTTTGCCATTTTGTAATCTGGTTTGTTAGAGTGCTAATAATGGTAGGGTGGATTTTGTACAGTTTAAGGCATTCCAAAATCCACGAGTGTGGGACACTATCAAATGCCTTCTGATAGTCTATCCATGCCATACTAAGGTTTCTGCCTCTCTTTTACAGTCTTCAAGGATAGTTTTGTTGATGAGCAGCTGATCCTTTGTGCCTAAGCAGTTTCTTCTACATCCTTTCTGTTCTTTTTCCAGATAGTCTCCAGCATCCAGGTGTTCATATACTGTCTGCAATTAGGCCTGTAAAAAGTTTATAGGTGGTGGTGAGACAGCAGATTGGGCGGTATTTATTTGGGAGATTTGTCTCACGAGTCTTAGGGATGAGGGTTGTGTCTCCACTTGTAAGCCATTCTGGTGTTTCTTCTACTCCCTGCAAAATTCTGTGAAAGCGGCAGTATAATGGTGTGTAATGCCGTGACCTGTTTCAGCCAGAAATTCGGGAGCTTGTCTAGGCCAGGTTTTTTAAAGTTGGAGAATTTTGCCAGTTTCCTTCTTATCTTTCTCCGTTATAAATAGCTCCTCCATTTCTGGTTTACCCTCATTTGTCACCCTGATGGTCTCTATCCAGGCAGCATCCTGATTATGCTGTTCAGGGGTTTCAAAGAGGGTTTCCAGTATGCCTCCAACTGGGTTTGATCTGGTGGTTCATGGACTATTATGCTTTCCCTAATGAGATTTTGGTAAAAGCCTCTAGGGTTTGATGAAAATTGTTTATGGTTTTTCATGTTAATCTGCTTTTGTTTATTCCTGATTCTATTGGCTATGGCTGGGATTTTTTCCTCCAATTCCAGCGCCTTGTCATGTAATTGATTATTTCTCAGGTTATACTTCCTCTTTATTTTCACTATTTGTTTTTTGAGTTTTCCCTGTTGTGTGGGTGCTTGGAAATATTGCTTTAATTGGTTCAATTCCCGTCTGGCTCGTGTAAGTTGTTTAATTAATTTAACTTTCCAAGGCGGGGGTTTTGGTTTACACCTTTGGCTGGGGGACTTTGGTCTAAAGTTTGGGACAAGTTTCTGTTGCATGTATAGACCAGCAGCGTAATTTACTTGGTTAAGTTCAGTAAGGTCTGTGTTTACTGGAACTAGTCTACTAATTGAAACATTTACTCTGCATAATAGTTGTTTAAACTTTCTATTTTTACTAAGTTTGATCAGTTGGGGCCGGCTTTCCATATTCATGATTTTAACATTTTCAATTATATTTGCTAACTCCTCTGTTTCCATTTGCTGTAAATCCATATCTTCATATCGTGGTGGTGGTGATGGGGGAGGGGTTCTTGATCTGGCTAGGGAAGGCAATGATGAGTCAGAGGATCCAGGCGAACTGGGTGGCGAGCCACCAATTCCTATATGCTGAATTGGATTGGTTACAGAATCTTGGCTAGTGTGCTGTCTGTTTTGTGTGTCCACTGAACTATCGGATGCATCGTCATCAATATTTTGGGTGGCTTCAAGGCACTGTAATAGTGGGATAGGGTTCATTATTGGGCTGGTTTCATTTTGAATAAGTTTATCTCTTTCATCGTTCATATATTCCATTTCTTGGACACTAAATGCCCTCTGGGTTATGAAGTTGTGCTTCTGAGTGGTCAATCTTGTAGCTGGAGTCTCTCTCTTACATGGGCAAAAAAGTGGAAGAAGATCTCTCTCCATTCCCTAGTGATGTTCTTCTGCCTCTCATGTTTCTTTCTGGCATACTTTGTAGCCCGTATCAGTGTCCATTTCTCTTCTCCTGTCCACAATCTTTTCATTTTTTCCTCTCTTTCTTCTCCTTCTCTGGCAATGTAGTCCTCGGCTGCTTCCCTAAGGGCGCTTTGTTTAATATTACTAATTCTTTCTCTGTAAGGTACTTATGCACTTGTGAGGCTAATGATTGTAGTTTCTTGACAGACGTATTTTTCTTCTCCTCAGGGAAGTTGGAGTTCCTGATTTGCTTCGCTAGGATTATGTTCTTCTGCCTGCTCCACTTCTCAAACCTTGAGTATTCAGAGCAGTGTAAAATTATTTTCTTTTCTTCAATAGTTCATTTTATTGTATCATACCTTCTCAGGTTTCGTTTTGGGGCCATTTTCCGTTGGGACTGCTGGGGTCCAGGGTCATTACTCTGGCCTGATGGGGTCCCCTGCATTGACTCCTTTGGAGAAGTTTCTTCTCCTCTGGGCTTAGGAAAAATTGCACCATTGCTCTCCTCACCCACCCTGG
Source organism: Bathynomus jamesi (assembly GCA_023014485.1). Classification (NCBI taxonomy): domain Eukaryota; kingdom Metazoa; phylum Arthropoda; class Malacostraca; order Isopoda; family Cirolanidae; genus Bathynomus; species Bathynomus jamesi. Next base: position 109,031 of record JAJOZX010001514.1, on the reverse strand, counting down.
CGCATAAGCGGGTTGAGGGGACCTTTTTATCCTGGGCGACGTCCTGCCAGTATGAAATTTCCTTGGTAAACATCTCATTTTTGTTGAAGCTTTTAGCTAGGGTTAGTGTCCTTATAGTGGTCACTTCCTCATGGCTGTACACAGCCAAACCCTGTGCTGGTGGGACCTGGGCGTGCGAGGAGCACACCTCAAAGGCTCTTCATACCCACCAAAATATCTACCAGAATCACCCCTTTCATGTCCCAGAAGATGGTGGCCATAACCTTTCCTGCAGTGGGAGCCATTTTGAACTTTTTCTTGCGTGGGGAGTCTGCGTGATGCCACTCCATGGATTGGCGTTTTGTTTCAGGTTCAAAGTGGTGTACCCAAGTCTCATCCCCAGTCACAGTTCGTGAAAGGAAGTCATCCCCTTCTGTCTCGTATCGAACCAACGACTCAGAAGCAATTTCTTTTCGTTGGGCTTTGTGATCTTCAGTCACTTGGCAAGGAACAAACCCTGGACACGCTTTTGAGTATCCCAGTTGCTGAATTATCGTATTCACACTTCCTTCACTAATTCCTAGCTCCAGTGATAACTCCTTGTATGTGACGCGCCGATTTGATCGAATGATGCTGTTAGCACGTTGCACAGTGTGAGATGTCACAGCCAATGCCGGGCGACCGCTGCGCGGCTCATCATCGAGGCTGGCTCTCCCTCTCTCCGATGATCTCACACGTTTAGACCAGGGTCCAACTGTGCTTCGATCAACAGCAGCATCTCCGTAAACGTTTTGTAGACGCTTGTGAATATTTCCAACCGTTTCCTTCCCTGCGGTTAAGAACTCGACAACAGCTCGGTTTACGATGCACATCACTGTCAGACGCCATTTTCGAAACTGCGTTAACCATCGGTTTTATGCAAGGGCATTTAAAAGCGGTTTTATACAAGGAGGGGAGGTTCGAACTGGAAAAATCCGGTTATATGAAGCGCAGAAAGCTCAAACTTACCGCCCAAAAGGCATTTCAGCCCCATGGCCTATTATTTAGCTAAGAAAAAAGCGTGGGGCAAAATATATTGAGTGCCCCTAGTTACCTAGTACATGCTCTTAATATCAATAATATACATGATAAGTTTGTAACGAACTAATGTATTTGTTTTCCAAACGAGACTCGGACTTCATGATTAATTATCTCTTTTAAATTTTACTTTCTCATGTGGGTTTATATATACACAATATATGTATGTGTATATATAAATATATTCAGCATGTTCAGTAAAGTCTACTTACAGTATTGAACTATGCGTGTCTGTATGCTTAGTCATATTAAACAAAAAATATATATTTTCATTTTTACGAAGGTTTTTAAATTTTAATGCCATGAATGGAATAAAATATATTTGGTGGGTGAATAGTAACATGTGGTGTTTCATAAATGAGAACCACATTATATTTTTAATCGACATAGATGTCCGTGTTCGTTTTACATATTTATCACTCCTGGCCAAAAATGAGACTCCTTCGACAACAATAAGGGGTCCCGAGAAATCACGCCTTACGTCAGAGAGCACAGACTCATCACTTCTTCATCATTTCCCCCTTCTGCTTCTTCGGAAAATCCTTCCTGTTCTTGAAAACTGCTTTCAGCAGGTACTGTTTGTCTTCTTCCTTCGTTGTTAGGGCAGTATTGAATTTCTCGATGAGAGCGATCCCCCGTTCAGCCGAGTCGTTCACCACAGCCAGGACGCGGACCCTAGCTAGGCCTGCTTGGTAGTGTGGGTCGCTTTCCCAAGACGAAGCAGGATTTTCGACGAAGGCGCCGTTGATCCCTAGTGCGGTGAAGAGATCCTTCGTCCTCGAGGTGACGAAATCCGAAATAATCTTTCCTTTGAAGGAGCCGAGGACGGTCTTCCCCTCCAGACGCTTCAACGCTTTCCTCGATGCCGGCTTGGCGAGGTTCTCTCGCATCCTTTGTTTCTCTTCCTGAGGAACCCCTTGATCGAAGAATGCCAAGCCGACCAGCGTCTCGGAGAAGTACCAGAGGTGTCGTTTCATGGCCGCTTGCGCTTGCTTGGCGACGTCGACGATCACGGCATCTTCCTGCAGTATTTCCAGGTCCAGCAAGAACTCCAGATCCACACGTGGGGCCTGCTCTGCTCTCGTCGCACGACTCCAAGCCTTTGCGTAGGCCAGGGCGATGAACAGGCAGATTTCTGTGACTCCTTTCACCTCCCGCCCAGTCATCCTGAACTGGTCCTGAAGGAGGTACAGCTTCAATCCGTAAATGGCTTTCGCCATCCACCGCGCATGGTGGTATGCTCCTGGCTTCCGCAGTGGCACATTGGCGACAGTCTCTTCCCTGAGAAAGAGGATAACCAGTTGAAGAAGTTCTTGGTAGTCATCCCGTGGCTGACCAGAAGCCAGAGCTTCCCTCACGACAAGGACAGTTCGGTCCTTGAGACCCTGAAGAGGTCCAGCGATGCTGCAGCTATCTGAATCAATAGCAGTGGTGATAAGAGACCGGTCGATGAAACCCCACTGCTCTTGGAATCTTTTGAAGATCCCAGTCTCGGGCCCAGAGGTGGGGTCCATCGAAGACCGGAAGACTTGGGCCAGGACGATTTCGTACATATGGTGCCTGCATGCTAGGTAAAGAAGTTGCTTCCCGAGACCCTCCTCAATCTTGACGCAGGCTCCCACGTGAATCCCGGTGTTCGATGCCGTTGTGTCGAATGATAACCCCTTGATTCGTTCGGACAGGTCGTGTTCCCGCACAAGATCAATGCAGACGCGTGCCGTCTCCGCTCCCGTGCCAGCTGGAACTTTCGGAACTCCAAGCAGCTTCTCCTGGCCATTCCCGGTGACCAGCACAGCAATCCGGTCCACAGATCCGTCACCTGTGATTTCAGGCAGCATTTTCCCGTCCCAGTGCAACACCAAGGGCTCCTCAGGACAGAATTATCCCTCTTGATACGCCTCTGCTGCTTGCTTCCGAAGCGACTGGCGAGCACGATACATACGATACATTGTGGAAGAGGAGATGGATACCTCGTTCAAATCGTGCCCCAAGGATTGCGCGACGACGGCGTAGGACATCGCTGCATCACGATAAGAAATGTTTATCCGGTCGTACGCGACAGCCACATCCTGAGTGATGAGGCTGCTCGACCGCTTCCTCAGAGAAGGACATGAAGCAGACGTGGAGGCTGCCAAGGAGGGATCATCTTCCGCAGATGGCGACGCCGAGGACGAGGAGCTGTCTTCAAGAGTAGCAGCCTCTGTAACCGTCTTGGCCCGCTCGAATTCCCAATGTCGTCTCTCCTCCTGCTGTTCCTCTCGACGCCTTTTCCTACTCTCCATTTGGGCCAGCTTCATGTCTGCCGATCCCATACTGCTCTCTGTTGGGTCCTCCTGCTGACTCTTGTAGAAGAGCTTGTCTTCCTCGTTTGTCATCATAGAAAGGGCATTGGAATGACCAATATCGAGGATTTCGTTCTTGAGTTCTGCCTTGAACATGTCCTCCGCAACACGACAGCTCTCCTTGGATCTGTTCCTGCTTTTCACCAACTTGTCGTAACGCTGGAGCAGAGCTTCCATTTTCCGAAGGGCGCTGTCCCGCCTCATAGTAGGGATCCTTGCTCTTTTCCAGAACACCATCACAGCATCCAAACAGAGGTTCAGACATTTTCTCCGTCCTAGGTTTTCCTGTTTTTGATGGAAGAAGCACTTTTGCAAGACTTGCAACTTCGTCGGCAGGCGGCTACCCAGGATCTCCTTATTCGGGTGTCCGATGAGCCAAACCTCTTTCTTGCTTCGAGCTACCATGTTTATCTGCAATGAGGAAATATACAAATTAGAAAAGAGTACAAATACGCAATGGTAGACACAACGAGGACAAAACTCGACAACTGACACGAAGGACAGAGAGCAGTGCACCCTTCCGTCAGGAAGCAAGGTAGTCGACTAACACTACATAGAACAGCTGAAATTAGAAATACCTAAGCAATCTGAAGCGCCAAATCTCGGGACCCCTAAACGTGTTCTGATCTGGTTGAAACCTGTTCAGACGAGTTTCCTCGGCAAAAGGAACAGGGGCATCAATGTGGATTGAACTTCCTTCCACTTCATCCATCAACCACACTGCCGTGAAACACCCTAATGTGGAGTTAAGATTAAAAACCCCTCTACTTTTAAACAAATTGATTTACGTACGTCGATCGCTCTGGCGTTCAGAGTAAGTACGGAGGGTTAACAAAAGTAAATAGACGCCGCGATGATTGTCTTCAAGAATAAATGGCAAAACTCATCAATGGAATGCCAGAACGTGCGTAAACTTTACGTAATGGAAGGGGGAAAGCAACAAGATCCTAAATATACTGATTCACTATTATTATTTATTAACTTTTATTATCAAATAAAAAACTATGGAAAACCGACGGTGTCTATTTATTTTTGTGAGCTCTCTGTATTCTCTCTCACCGCGTTACAAAGTGATCAAAGTACATAGACCACTTTTGCGGGCAAAGACAACAATTATAATTATTTTTTTTTGTAAATAAATCACGGACTTTTAACCGTCCAATTGTTTCGTCATAATAATAGTTAGGAGTCGTGCTAAATTTGAAAAATATTGTAATTTTTTTGCAATGCTTTTCGTCATTGACTCGTATAAATTTAACAAAGTAGATTTTGTTAGTTGTTGTTGTTGGTTAACCGATCAGCCCACCCTGATTGAGCAAGCTGGCGGCACGCAGGTAACCGATAGCCCTCTCCGGAGTGGACCAGAGGTTCAGCGCACTAGTGATGTTGTGTTGTGTTCAGTGTTGCGCTAGAGTGGTACAGTCTGTCATAATGTGTTCAATTGTTTGTGGTGTGTCCTGGCACAGGTGGCAGGTGTCGTCTGTAGAGTTGTCTAGTCTGTGTTTATATGTCTGTAAGTTGGAGTGATGTCCACATCGGAATCGTGCTGTTAACTTAGATTTTGTTAGTTGAACGAATAAGTGTATAATCGGAGTAACGGGAAAGTTTGTAAAACATTCGAGTAAGTTCCCGGTTTGTCTCTGTGATGCGGTCCCAAATTTGGAAAATAATTCTGAGAGGAATCTTTCCTCAACCTATTTTGACGTATGAAAACGGTTTGAAATTTTTATGCCATACGAAACTTTAAAAACACTGGCTGACAAAATCGAACTTTTTTCTCTAATCAAAGAGGTATGCGCACTTTTCTAGATCAGTTTTGTACGCTGATTCCAAATCTGTTTTCGGTTTTCCTCTAGCACATCTAATTATCGAAATATGACTGGTGTTAATTTCAGCACAATTCATCGTAAAAGTACAACTTTATTCATAAAAAGAAATGTACACCAACCTAAAAACGTTGCGAGTACGATTTTCTTTTGTAAACCTTGTCCGGATAGTCGCAGTACAACATCCAGCAGTAATCTGCCAGCATACTTTCGTTCCAGAAACCTTGGTAGCGATTTTCCATTGACTGGATGTCTTGATGGAAGCGTTTCCCCTGTTTGTCACTCACCGCGCCAAGGTTTTCGGGAAAGAAATCTAGATACGAATGTAAAAAATGTATTTTCAACTTTCAAGGACATGCGACAGCCCATTTCTCGATATGCATCGAGCAGTTTCTGAACTCCATCTTTGTATGCGGGAGACTCGTGGTTACCCAAGAAGTTTTCACAAATCCATTTGAAAGCCTGCCATGCTTTTAGTTCTAATGCAGTGAGGCTTTCTTCAAAACCTTCATCGTGCAGTACCTCCCTGATTTGAGGCCCCACAAAGATTCCCTCCTTCAATTTCGCGGCACTGATGTTTGCAAATTTCTCAACAAGGTATCGAAACTAGTGATGTAGGTCGCATCCGCATCCGCGGAACATCCGCACATTTTCTCGAATCCGCATCTGCATCCGCACTTTGGACTGCGGATGTCGTGCGGATGTGGACCGTTGAGATAAAACGTCATTAATAAGCGGAAATTATCAAATTCTACTATAATAATAGAACTAGTTCATTGTGCGCAAAAGTGATGCAAGCGACAAGACGAGAGGCTGTTCTTGTATGAAGTTACTCTCTTGCAACCTACTTAGATCCACGTTACAAAGCTAAGTTATTTTCACCTAGTACATTAGAACGAGTTAAATCATCACTTGGCAAAGCAGTTGAAGAGCTTCAATCTCTTGAATCTGTCGCTTCGCCACCCACCAAAAGAATAAAAGTTTCAGTGACAGAACCAACACCTTCAACAAGCAAATCTATCACAGAATCTGTCTCTCAGTTTCTTGAGTCAAGCAGCAATGACGAGACCTACGCGATGTCTAAAGATGTAGTAAAAATGATCGAGAGCTATCACCAAGAAAAACGCCTGGCTGCATGTGACAATCCTATTAGTTGGTGGAAAAATACGCAGAATATCTATCCATACTTGAGTAAACTTGTAAGGAAACATTCAGCCTGTCCTCCAACAAACGTACCAAGCGAGAGATTATTTAGCAGTGCTGGATTAATATATGATGAAAAGAGAAACAGACTGGCAGCAGAAAAGGCAGAAAAATTAATGTTCCTTAAGCATAACCTTCCTATAATTAAGTTTGAATATTAAACGATGAACATCTTAGTTTACTTTATTTTAATTACTCATTTATAAATATGCCTAATAAAACTTTAAACTTAATATAAATAGTTATCAAGCTAATTAAAGATCTCTTTCTATAAGGGTGGAGGTTGGGGAAAGAGGTCGGGTAACACAATTATGGTTTCTAATTGTGGCTGAAACTCAACAAAATATAACGAATTTATTTGCAGACGAATTCACTAATTGATTTCTATATTAGTTAGATGCTTGCTATTATTTTATATGTTCAGGGAAAAGTACAGCAATTATTGTACAATTAATCAATTATACTACATTATAGCTACAGCTCTCTCTATATAATAACTTATTATATACGTTAAACACAACAAATCTCGAATATATCCTAAAAAATAACGAAAATGTAGACATCCGCATCCGCGGATGTTGAAATCAAACATCCTCATCCGCATCCCCGGATGTGAAAAAAATGACATCCGCTACATCACTAATCGAAACCCTCTCGAATTCGCCTTACCCATCGCTTTCACAAAATTTTTCATTAAGCCGAACTTAATGTGGAGAAGTGGCAGGAAAATCTTCTTTGGTTTGGATCAACTAAAGGAACACACTGGACACTGTCCCTTCCTGGCTCGTATGTGCTTCTTTGATGCCAGTCACGTCTAATGTAATGATCCGCGGTGCATGGCTGTCCCATAGACATAGGAAATAACAGTATTTCGTGAACCCTCCTTGCATGCCCATTAACATACCAAGGACTTTGAGATCACCATAGATGTTCCATTGATGAGTGCTGTACTGGATTGCTTCGAGTAGTATATTCATGTTATCGTACGTCTCCTTTAGATGAATGGAGTGGGCGATCGGGATGGACGGCTTTAAGTTCCCGTTATGCAGGAGAACAGCTTTCAAGCTTCGCTGTGAGGAATCAATGAAGAGACGCCACTCAGATGGTATGTGTACCTTTGACAAGTTCTCGAAAAGTCCCTTGATATCATGGCAATAGCAGAGTGGACCGTCTACTGTAAAGGATGTCGCCAAATTATGGTTTTGTTTTCGATAGTGACACACTCGGACGTTCTTCTCAAGTAAGTGTTTCTGCTTGAGTCTCGAGGAGAGAAGTTCTGAGTTCTCTTTGGAGAGGGCTAGGTCTCTAATGAGGTCATTCAACTCGTTTTGGGTAAGCCTCTCCGACTCCGATTGGTCTTCGTCAGGTGTGTAGTCAAGATCGGCCGAAGGTCCCGCATCTCCGCCAATCGCACCTTCGTCGGATTCCCTTTCGTCTTCTAAAGAATCGAGTCCATGCTGTGGAGGTACCGGAATTGGCATCATGTCATCGTGAGGAATCGGTCTGATCGCGGAGTCAACGTTCGGATAAACGATGTTATGCTTGTTCTTCACGGAGAATCCAGTTATGTTAACATTGCAAAAGTAACAATCGCCATGATGGTCTCTCGGCTCCCTCCATATCATGGGTATAGCGAACGGCATAGACTTTTTCCTTTGGTTTAACCAGTCACATAATCCATTCGAACAAGCGGTACAGATAACATGTGACACCCACGTCTTATCTTGGTCGCCTAGTGGACAGCCGAAGTATAACCGGTAAGTTTTCCGAAGATTCATGGTGATTGTACGCCGTTGTGATTTAGTCGCGAACGAGCCGCACACGTAACAGAAATTGTCGGGGGTGATTTTTACACTTTCGAGGCATGATGATCGATGAGTGGGTTGATGTAAATCACCTAGGAAAATAAAATGTGTAAGTGGGCGACACAAAACAAAACAACACACAACTAGACATGTAACTGTTACTCCAAAGAATAAAAGGGTGTACATGTGCAACGTTTGCAAATTGGTGGCCAGAAACTGCTCACCTAAAATACCACAAGACAACCTGCGGAAAGCCTAAGTACCCTCATGCCATACATGAGGGTACAGAAACGGTAAAGCAAAAACCTACACCTAGCTGCAACTACAAAATACTCCGCTACATGTATAAAGGACATGTATTATATACTGTATATAGTATTATATATTATATTATATATAGTTATATGCATATTATACACATTATATATATATTATATTTATTATATATATTATGATCGGTCTCATCTCGAAAACTAGACGTGCTAGAGGAAAACCGAAAACAGATTTGGAATCAGCGTCCCAACAGCTATCTAGCCCACTCATAATTATATCTGATGAAAAATACTTGTTGGCCAGTGTAATCAGTGAGGAGGGCCAGAAACTGGCACAGCGCTCGGACCAACTAATGCGACCCATTGTTCTAACCCCTGTATTATTATTATTATTATTACCAGCATTATCGGGATTCGAATACCCGACCTCCGTGTCTGCGCTTCGCGTATAGGGAAACAGTGTTTACCCACTGAGCTACGGACGCTGGCCATACGGAACTTTACTGCCGACTACGTATATCCTAAAAATATCTTTATATACAGGGTGGCACAAAAGTCTCGTACCATAGGAATTTTCAGTGTTGACTATATTATTTTTTTCTTTTAGGTAGGGGATAGCTGCGAAATTTCTGTACCGATTCATCGATTTGTACTACCTCGTATTCCCTACATTAAAAACAAGCTCACCCTCTCGTCTATTGTTAATTTCGCAGCTATCCCCTACCTAAAGAAAAAATAATATAGTCAACACTGAAAATTACTACGGTGCGAGACTTTTGTGCCACCTTGTATATAGGATTAATAGTACGCTATATCATAATTTCTTCATAAACAGTTACTTCGCGTGTAAAGTTAAGGACACAGTTGAAAAACATCAGTTCCGAAGAGTATGGGTTGTATATAGTGAATTTACATCAGGCTGAAACCAGCGTTCGTTGCTCAGTGGGTATCACTGTTTCTCTTTGTAAGCGAAGTGAAGGCACTGAGGTCGGGGGTTCGAATCCCGATGGTGCTGGTAATAAATAATAATAATCCAAGAGTTAACGAACTGGATTGCATTACTCTGTTTTGAGTCGGTTTCTGACCTTCCTCACTCTTTACTATTACATCAGAATGAAAGAAATTTAGAAAGTTTGTGATTCATTTGTTTTCAGCATATGTCAACCAAAAATTAATTTTTCCATTAAAAAAAAGTATTTTTATTAAGAGAGTAATTTGGTGGCTTTCGTTTATAGTCGTATATATTGTGATGATAGTTTATTTATTTACAGTATAATATTTCATTATGAGGAACAGTCCGTTCTTGTTGTAGTCGAGAATATTAAAGATCGAGATACTGTATACGCGTATCCGCAACTTTTAACAATATGGGAACATATGAAAGTTATTCATATATAGATCGGAAATAGTACAGGGCCCAAAGTATTTCCTCGGGGTAATCCGTGTGTGTGTGTGTGTGTGTGATTCTTGAAATCAAGAGTTACATATGGTGTAATTATATCGGCCACTTTTCTTGTTCATGCGAAATGACCTAAAAGAATGTTAGACATTTTGAAACTTCTTTTACGAATACTATTTCATTAATTAATTCTCGCCAGACGTTTATATATTTCTGTAATGTCGTAAACAATGCCTTATAAGGATTTAAAGCGATATTGTATAATAATTAAGGTGCAGATGTAAGCTAATTAAAATAAAATTATCTACGAGTTATTTCATACGTAATTTAGGCGAGTTCAGAAATAAATTTCATGTTTAAGAAGAACAAATAAAAAGATATTTCTACATTTTACTTCTAAGAAATAAACAAAATGTTGTAGAAAATATTATTTACAGCACATTTTAGGAAACATGTTGAGGAGTAATAACTTTGACATATATATATATATACACACACACCTGAGTTCAAGGAGTATGCTATATAATATTTATTTTTAGAAAGTTCTCAAAACTTTTTGTTAGAACTTTATATATATTATGGTCTTTTTCCCAGTAAGTGTTGCTTTGCGCCTTTGACCTTTTGAATCCAACACCGATATCGATTCTCGAGTAAACTTTTTGATACTTTCAGTTCTACTCCGAATGAAGTAAAATCTCTGAATTAAGAACCTGTCGTGAAATGTAGAAGTACCGCTCAAAGGACGCCGAGTTTCAACTTCCACGCCACTTGGTTATCTGGTTCTATAAAAGATTACTTTCTACTCAGTCTCATTCTCATTCGCAGTCCACAATTGAGAATGCACAAAATGAGAAATCCACATTTGAGAAAAGAGTTTATTGATTTGAGAAACAATGTCACCCCATTCCCATTCGCGGTAAAGACGCCAAATGAGAATGGCTACCTAACCTAACCTAACCTAAACTTGACCAAAGCGAGAAATCCGTGAATGAGAATGGCATGAAGATGGGAAGAGATCAATTTGATAATTGCCTCATTTGAGATTCTCATTCGCGGATTTCTCACTCTTGGCTCACTCTTGGGCGAAGAATGAAATGGGAATCGCATTGAATGGGATGATACCCTTGAAAAAACTATGCCATGTTAATGTAATGAGGGGAGATACCCAAAGTTGGAATTCTATTTCGATTAAAAAAAGCGTACAAGGCATTTCTCATAAAAACTGGATAACAAATGGAAGGGCTATGTGATATAGTATATAATATATATATACACTGAACTGAATACTTAGTTTGAATAACTTCTTGGTTACTTCAAAATAGCGGATTAGTCCTAAAAGACTTTACATCATCTACAGTTCTTATACCGGTTTGACTTATAAGCTGTCAAGTTTAAAAGGTTTGGTACCATTAGTTACCAAGGTCAAAATGCACTGGGCTATACCTACCTAGTGTTATCCATCGTATGCACCTCCCCCCCCCCTATGCATTTTTACACCCCTTTCCCTCCTTGTACGGAGTCTTCACTCTCGCCGCATGAGTACGTACTCCGGCCTATCAATATCCCTAAGTATATTACGCTTTTAGTATTTAGGATCCAGTTTGCCTGTCATGGGAGTCAGTCACAGCTGCCGTTTACTGAACACTGGTAGTCATCTTGTACCTGACAACTGAAAACGTTTATTAAAAAACGTTTTGAAGTGAAATGAACATATAAAGACCATAAAAAATTTGAATTGTATTAAACGTTTGTGAGTAATGTATAGTGTCTACGAACCCCCCCCCTCCCCCCTCCTCGTGTACACAAGCGTACACAAAATTGTTTTTATCATTTCACGCGTAATCTATACGTCTCTATCAATTTTTCTTATATAAAATTTAACACATACATTCTAAACACGGTCTTTACAGTGCCTACACTGAATTTTTTTTTAGGTCACAAGACTATGTTAACCAGGTCAACAGACTCATCCACTTCCAAAACAGAGCTTGTGAGTTATTTGACTTAGAAGAATTGTACTCGTAACTAGTGTTTTCATTTCTGTTTTCCTTTCAATCCGATCTATAGCTGCGGTTGCAGCTGGCCACTGTTCTTCCCCTAAGGTTATTAATAGTGGTGTTCCTCAGGGCTCTGTTTTACCACCCACTCTCTTCCTTTTATTTATCAATGATCTTTTAAGTCGCACTTCCTGTCCTATCAACTCTTATGCCGATGACTCCACCCTTCACTTCTCTAGCTGTTTCCATGTTTCGCGTGAGACGGCTATGGCGCACCTGACCTCTGATCTTTCTACTATCTCTGGTTGGGGCAGAGAAAGCTCCCTCAAAAATCCAGGTCCTTCATCCGTCTACTAGTCACAATATTCCATACGACTATCCCTTTATCTTCAACAATACACAACTCAATCCTTCCTTTCTCTTAACATTCTTGGAGCTTCCTCTGCGTGTGATCTTTCCTGGAAAGATTACATATACTCTCTTTCTCAAACAGTTTCTAAAAGGTTAGGCGTGTTGTATCGGCTCCGCGGTTTCTTCACCCCACTCAGTTGCTGTCTCTGTACACGAGTTTTGTCCGCTCCTGTATGGAATACGCTTCTAATATGTTGGGTGGCTGAACCCACACTGCTCTACTTGACTGTGTGGAATCAAAGGCGTTTCGTCTCCTCACTTCCTCGCCTCTAGACTGGCTGCCTTCAAATCTTTCTCGCTTCGCCGCAATGTTTCCTCACTCTCTTTTTACTATCGCTATTATAAGTTATATAACGGACACTGCTCTTCTGAACACTCTAACTGCAGGCCTCCTCCTACAAGGAGAGCTTGCAGTACTAGACTTTCGCCACATTCTTATCCCTTTTCTCCCCAACTCTCTAACGCAAAGGTTAATCGATATTCTCGATCTTTTATCTACTCAACGGGTCAACTGTGGTAAAACCTTCCTCAGTCCATCTTTCCCCGTGTCTATGCCATAAGGCCCTCCAATCTTTCAAACGCGGAGTGTCCAGGCATCTCGAAAACTCTGAACCTTTATTTCGGTTCTCCTCTTCTTTTATGGTGGGAGGGGGAGAGACATTTTTGCGTGCATTCGCCCTTGGTCCCTTTTTTCTGCTTAAAAAAAAGAAGAAGTTAATTTGCGGCTTGGCACAAACCCACTCGGCGATGCAAACTAAATTGACTTATTCAATTTTCTTAAAACATCTCGGATGACTAATTGCTCGTTCTACTTTTAAATCAGCTGACCAGTTTCATTTTGTGGTTAATTAGTATATATACTAAATTTTAAAAAGTGAAAGGAATCGTATCTAATGCGTGTTTTATAGTGATGGTACAGGTAACTAGTTTCATATTCATGTTAACTAGTAGACTATAAACAATCGAATATAAATGGGCAACATAAAAGGAGAAACATGCCACTTATCCAAGACGAGTGTCGTAATGGTTTTATTGTAGAAATATGTTTACACAATGATATTCCTTTCTCAATAATTTATCCTTTTTAACTATAATAAACAAATTATTTTTTTTAATATATATATATATACAAAAACCGTCAAAGTTGTAAACTCGTTTGAAAACTTTTACAAGAAATGCGCGAATTATTATATAAACATAATAATTGCTAGATTACATTACATTACCACATTAAATTTGTATTCGGTTACTTTTGTACTTATATATATATATATGTACATATATATATATATATATATATATATATATATATATATATATATATATATATATATATATATATATATATATATTGTACACACATCGTCAGATTCAACTTTTTAACAATAACTGCCTCGTACATTACTTCATAATGGAAAAAAAAATGTATCTAACTCCCTTCACATATTTCACACGAGTAATCTGAGCATTGGTATCAATACAATAATAGTGCACTGATTAGTAACTAAGATCGACTGATACTCGTATATTATCCGACCACCTTATATGGAAAGAAAATATCATACAATGCGTATGATTACCCTTACCTATTTTCAGAATAGGTAAGGGTAGTCAGATGTATTGTATTTTCTTTCCAAATAAGGTGGTCAGATAACATATCAGTCGATCTTAGTTACTAATCAATGCACTGTTATTGTATTGATACCAATGGTCAGATTACTCGTGTGAAATATGTGAGGGAGTTATACTCTTTTTTTTTTTCCATTACGAAGTAATGCACTAGAGGCAGTTATTGTTAAAAAGTTAAATAACTTTCTTCATCGGTTTATGATCTTGTTCAGTTTACTAGTTTCGTATAAAACTTTATTTAATTAATAAATTGATCAGTTTAACGAGAAAAACAAAATTACGGACAATTTTAATACGAGTAAAGGTAGTCAATGACTAACGATTTTTTTTACATTTTTCCGTAAACTTTGGTAAATGATGAGGAACATAGTAATTTAAGTAAGCTTTATAGAGCAATTGGGAAATTGACTAACAAAAATTTTCTCCTTGCATAAAACCAATAATATAAAATTCCTTCAGAGTGAAAAAATCTTGGATGATAAAATAAAAGAATCGCACAAAAATTAGTTAAGTTATTTTCCACAAAATTGCCTCTCGTTACATTAAAGAAGTTAAGCAGCGTTGGGTATAATCGGTAGCTAGTTGGATGGCTGAACCGTCCTCCGTGTCTTTATAATACAAGAACCCATGGTTCAGATTCCTCCCCCCGTCACGTGACTTTTGCGTTACGATATTATTCGTTATTTTTCACAATATTTAAAGAGAAAAACGATAAAAACTTAAAACCGGTTTTAATTGTATTTTGTATTATGAAAGAGGGGTTCGAAAAGTCGCTGTATATTGTAGCAATCGCAATAAAAGATTTAGAAAATGTTATAGAATATGTAAAAGAGGGAAAATTGAAAGAACTAAAATTCAAAACAAAAAATTGAATCCAATTCTTTTAGACCAAAATGAACGCTGAATTTCTAAATAAGGATAAAAAATATTTGTGAAATGTTACGAAGTATAAACCGAGTAACCTTTCAGTTCTCTTTAAAGAGTTTTTTTTAATTAAGAACGGCAAAATGTGTTTTTTAAAAAAAAAACGGAAAGAAATTAATGTGAAATATAATAGAATGACGTGATTTTTAAGCGTGTAAAATATTCTCTTTATATGGATAGGATATGAACAACGTAAGTTCAGTTTATATTATACACGCATACGTACAACAATACATACAATAACGCAGTTACGTATATGTATGTAAATTATTTACGTACATATACGTAAATGCATTGCGTAAAAGCCTATTTCTCATTTTTTATCAGGAAATTATTATTATTTTTTTTTAGAATATTTAGCGACAAAACGTGAGCAATATCAAATATGTTTTGAAAAGGGCTTTAAACATTATATGACGTAAAGAATCAAATATGTGTTTGAAAAGGGCTTTTAAACATTATATGACGTAAAGAATCAAATATGTGTTTGAAAAGGGCTTTTAAACATTATATGACGTAAAGAATCAAATATGTGTTTGAAAAGGGCTTTTAAACATTATATGACGTAAAGAATCAAATATGTGTTTGAAAAGGGCTTTTAAACATTATATGACGTAAAGAATCAAATATGTGTTTGAAAAGGGCTTTTAAATTATATGACGTAAAGAATCAAATATGTGTTTGAAAAGGGCTTTTAAACATTATATGACGTAAAGAAGCAATCTTAAGTTCCTTCATTAAGAGACGTCGGTTGAAATTTTAATCTAAAAAAAAATGACATTATTTTGTGAAATGAGGTCATGCATATTTTTATTCAAACTACATAAACAACACTTCACCAACAAGTTTAACATTCCTGCTTATACACACAAACTCAGGTACCGCAGCAGCTGGTCCACTGACTATTCATACATGGCCGATATAGTTGATATTAACCATTCATCAACAGTTGATCGATCAATCGCGCAACCTGCATGCGAATATACTGTTGCATCCATTCTAAGTTTTTAAAATTGAAAAGGGTCATCTTCTCATAGGTCACGGTTTATATATATATATATATATATATATATATATATATATAATATAATATAATTATAATTTCCACGATACATTATATGTGCGTGGTATACATGTGAAATCAGTGGCCTGTGTTATAATTTGGCCCGTTATACGAGTACATAAAGGTTTGTAAAGTATTTTTGTTTTCAAATTTGGTTGCCGGTAATTTCAGTACAGTATCCTTAAAACAATTATTCCTCATACGAAGTCGGTGAATAAACCGTAAAACAAATTCGTTCCATCCAATTAATGTTCTTTATGCTTTTACGCCCATTTCATGCGGCGGACATCATCATAAACTGATTGTCGCATTTACGATGCATAAAAGGTAATCTTGCTATTAATTATTATAATTACCTTCCTCATTTATTCCTTGCATAAAATTAAACACACACACACATACACGCGAAACCGCGACATTTTCATATTTTTAACTGTGGATGGAGACATTTAACTCAGTCTAAATAACCTAATTAATTTAACCTAACCTGGTCTAACCTTCAGTGTATCTCCATTCTTTTATGACATTTAATGATTTTCAGTTAAAAAAACTCCTTAAGTCTGAAACTAGTGACGCGGCTAATGTTACACGCGCGTCCGTGTGATGATAAACTCGCTGTATATCCTAAAGATTGTCGCGGTTTCGTAAAGTAACCAAGTACTCCCCCATAATTATAGAGGTGAATGGCTTCGCGTATATATATATATATATATATATTTATGTATGTATGTATATATGTATGTATGTATGTATAATAAGAAGGCATTCACCTCCATAATTTCTATATATACACACGCGACAAATAGGTTGATCAAAATAAAATAAGAGAAGTATTAATAAGATAAAAGAAAACCAGTTATAATATACGGGAAAGCTGTATTCGTGCCAAATTAAGATACACCTTACATACACCTTATATATATATATATATATATATATATATATATATATGTAGTTTATCTATTAATTAATAATAAAACGGGTCATGTTTAAAAAATATGAGGTTTTAATTGTGAATCATTACAGTAATTTATTATTATAATTATAATTATTATTATTAATTTTTTTTTTTGCCAGTAAGAGTAACCTGGCACTCATTCTTCCTCGTGACACGAATGCAAATTCTTTTTCTGTCTTCAATATGTATATATATACATATATTACGTTACCAACTTTGTAGAAATCTAAGGTATATCATCATCAGAATCGGAAGTACGCACCTCAGTTCCACAAGGAACAGTATTAGCTCCAAGGAACAGTATTAGCTCCACCCCTATTCATTATCATGTTGACAGACGTAGACAGTGAAGTAGACGACAACAGTATAGTGACGTCCTTTGCTGACGATACAAAGATCAGCAGAAAAATCGGCAATGCAGAAGAGATGGAAGCCCTACAGAGGGACACGGACAGAATATACAAATGGTCAGAAGAAACAACACGAAATTTAACACCGAGAAATTTGAGCTCTTGAGATATAAAAGAAATGAAGAACTTAAACAGACGGCATACTATTCCCTAGATAGAGAGGAAATTCAGAGAAGAAGCACGAAAGAAAAAGATTTAGGAGTAATAATGAGCGATGATGCAAAATTTGAAACAGAATCATTTCGCGATAAACAAAGCAAAAAGAGTTACGGGACAGCAAATGAGAACCTTCAAAAGAAGGGATGAAAATATAATAGTTCCCCTGCTGAAAACACTGATCATACCAAAACTTTAATAATGATCAGTTTTGACGTCCCCGTACAAAAAAGAAGAAATTAATAAACTACTTGCAGAAGTAGTCCAAAGGAATTTTATAGCCAAGATTGATGGCTGCAAAAAACTCAACTACTGGGAAAGACTAAGTAAATTAAATCTGTATTTACTGTAAAGAAGAAGAAGAGAGATCTACTACCATAATTTACACATGGAAAATGATCGAAAAACTGGTACCAAACCTCAAACTCAACCCAATAATGTGTAGTGTTCTCAAACTAAAGGTACGACAAGGGACACCCTCAAACACTGAAGGAAAATGACTTGGTTTTCAAGGGGTCAAGAATTTTTAACCAGCTTTCGAAAGACGTCAGGAACAGCACAGGTGTCAAAGTTGAAATCTTTAAAAGAAAACTAGATGCCTAGCTCAGGACAGTATCGGATGAGCTGGGTGTACCTGCCTATGTGTGATGTAGATCACATAGGCAACTAGCTCCTCCATTAGGCCAAGTCTAGAGGTGGGGGCCACCAGCCTGACCTTCGTGTTAAGAGAAACCGACGCATGGGACTTCTACCAGGTTTATATATCGAATTGCTCGGTATTGCTGCTGCGAACTGTTCTTACCCTGAAATGGGCGTATGGGCGGAATGGTGCTCTATGTAAAAAGATGTTTTACTCTTCATACTTCGACTTGAATTGTGAATGCATCGATGATTATATATATATACATATACACATGGGATAAATTTCACACTTAACACGTGAAATGAATGAATGATTCAAACCCACAAGGAAAAAGAAAAAAAGATTCCAAGTCCTTTCGTGGATTCAGCAGTACACCTCGTTAGGGAATGAAGAGGTGTACTGCTGAATACATGAAAGGCCTTGGAATAATTTATTTCCTTGTGGGCTTGCATTTATATATATATATATATATATACATATATATATATATATATATATATATATATACAGGGCGTCCCCAAAAAATGTATACACACTTTAAATAATTATAAAGGCAGTATTTATTAAAATACATTTCATTTTCAAAATGTAATAGAATCTACAGACATTATTTAATTGTTTTGTCAACGCCTGTTTTCAAACTGACGTCCGTTCTGGTCCAGGCACTGCTGATAACGCGAAGCAATGGAATCGCAAACATCACGAAACATTTCGTTTGGTATTTGTGTGCATTCTCGTTCAATGGCTGCTCTCAATTCAGCGACTGTTGCAGGTTTTATAGCGTAGACTTTGTCTTTTAAGTATCCCATAAAAAAAAAGTCTAGTGGTGTGAGGTCTGGTGAACGCGGAGGGTATTCTACGAAACCCTTTCGTCCAATCCACATCCACATCGTGCCAAGTACCACTCGCAATACTCCACTCTTCGGTCCGGATATCATCTTCATTAATAGCATGGACTAATCTTGGAATGTAACTTTTCCATTGACAGCGCTTCAAAATGCGTTGGACAGACGATTCTGAAATTCCTACCTCACGACTCGCTTGCCGCACAGATTTTCTTGGACTTTGGTGATACGTTTCCAGTACTCTTTCTTGCTTTGTGGGGCTTGTCGATGTCCGTGGTCTTCCGGAACGCTTCTTGTGGACATTCTGAACAGTTCCATCGGCTTCAAACTTATCTCTAATTCGAGTGATGGTAAGTCGCGTTGGTGGATCTGTTTAAAACTCCCTCCTAAACTGTCTTTGCACTTCAACTGCGTTTTCACACTTCCAGTAGCATTTTAGAATGAATTTCCTTTGTTCAAAGCTTAGTCTGACTGCCATTATTAATTCTAATGGGTTTAACTTGGAAAGAAAGAAACATCAATTGAGCTATCAGCTGTTAAAGTGTGTATACATTTTTTTGGGACGCCTGTATATATATATATATATATATATATATATATATATATATATATATATATATATATATATATATATATATATATATATATGCCTGCTTCTTTTAAACAGATTTGCATTTTGTAATCTGTAACTTTATGCTCTTTTCAGATACCATTCTTGGAAAGGTAAAGTTGATAGTTGCTTGGATGATTATTGCCTAATATATGTGCAGATGGTTGACAAAAATAAATAGACAGCTTCGGTTTTTCCATAGTTTTTGATTTGATAATGAAAGTCAATAAATAATAACAGATTTATTGAATGAAGATATTTAGAATCGTGTTCCTTTCCCCTTTCAATTATGTAAAGCTGACGAACGTTCTGCGATTCCATTGAAGAGTTTTGCCTTTTGTTCTTTAAGACAATCATTGTGATGTCTATTTACTGTTCTCTCTCTCTCTCTCTCTCTCTCTCTCTCTCTCTCTCTCTATATATATATATATATATATATATATATATATATATATATATATAAAGTGACCACTCATTTCATGTATGTAGATTCTAGGGTGGATCACTTTTCACTTTTTTTTTAAAATTATAGCTGGTCAAAGTTTTTCCCATGATTTGGTTCAGTGGAAGTACACTGACACCATTTTTACCAAAATCGATGAATATTTAGGGGTCGCGCATCGACCTTGAAAATTTCAATTTTGGAAATTTGGCCAAATTGACAATTTTTTACTGAATAAAGATAAATCATCAAATGACCATATTTTCTGAATCCTCTCAGTGAACGAAATCCTCTCAGATACTTACCAAGTTGATCGGACAAGTGGTTTAGAAGTTACACTCACCTAGAAATAACATTAAAATTTAAAATACCGTATTTGTCCCCCGTTATGGACGTAATCATAGCATCAGTAGCTGGCGCATCCTAAAATCCCAATTACACACACACGCTATGTCTATGACCAATATTTTTACTAATCACAGTTTGCTTTTACAGAAACTGTGTCAATTGATTCTTGTTTGATAAGTCTAGACTTTAGTACAATGGATAAACTGTTAACAACCAGGAGTGGGAAGACTCTGAAAGTTACTTATTCTGGAAAAGAGAAAGCAGCAACAACAGCACCACCTCTAAGGTCAGCCACGGACG
The DNA here is from genome assembly GCA_023014485.1 of Bathynomus jamesi. Taxonomy (NCBI): domain Eukaryota; kingdom Metazoa; phylum Arthropoda; class Malacostraca; order Isopoda; family Cirolanidae; genus Bathynomus; species Bathynomus jamesi. The sequence continues at coordinate 88,392 of JAJOZX010001514.1, read as the reverse complement.
TCTTCTTAATTGGTCAGCCATCTTCCTCGATCGGTGGTGCCAAATTGCCAACCACCCATCAAGTTCTCCAGTACTTCTTCTATGCCAAGCAGGAAACTACTGACAGGAAGGCCGCCGTAAAAGACACGGTGGCCAATGTTCTGGCATTTTGAAACATGGCACGTATAAAGACGATCACGAGGCGTAACTGCGAAAGAAAACTGGAGTTACTGTGGGAAGAGTGGCGCTCGCCGCAGAAGAGCAAGATGAGAGACAGTGACGCGGAAAAGGCAGGGAGAAGTTTTCAGAAAATCTGAACAAGCTCTGGGACATCGGAGCTCCCGATGCTATTGAAGAGATACAGAAAAGTCGACTGCTCTCAGACAACAACAAACAAGAAGATATTAAATTTTATGAGGATCAACGGGGCCTGCGCCAGGCAACAATGAGTGGGAATGATAAAGTGTTCGTTGTCAAGAGAAAACGGCAACTCTCAAGACAACAATCTCGTGATGAGCCAGGCACCTCAAAAACGAAATTAGGAACCGAAGCTGAGAGCGACGATGAATCTATAGAAAGCAGATCATCGAGCAACTCCGAATCACAGCTAGAACCACCATACCGACAGCCGAGAGAATCAACTGTATCAATCAGCCTTCCTCACCGCATCCTCAATGCACCGGCTGTTATTGAAGTGGCTGATCGCTTCCGGATGTCCAATAATCAGGTGTATATATATCAGTAATGATCATTCCTTGACAAAGATATAATAGATGTAACGACGGAAAATTTAGTGATTATTTTGTCACATAAAAACCATACGCATCCTTGTCAATTTCCTTTCAATTTCGCACATAGGTGGCAAGTGTCGTGGCGGCAGTCCTACGTTCGGCAGATCCGCCCGCAGACCTGGACAAATTCAGTATCTCGAAGGACACGTCTCGCCGTGGAAGAGTGGCACATCGTTGGAAGTGTCGACAGCTGTGCAGAAATCCTTCGTATCTCCGAGGCATGCTGTTGTCCACTGGGACGGTAAAGTAATCAAGGTCAGTTTTGCCCTCACCGTGGACGACAGTGAATTAACATGTTCCAGTGACGACAGTGGATTGACATATTTCAGTAGACGATAATGGATTGGCATGTATGACATACGTTTCAGGACTCTCTTGGATCATTGGAGCACCGCCAGGCGATTCTCATCTCCGGAGCTCCCAATGCACAGAAGGAAAGTTGCTGGCCGTTCCGACTGTTGCTGACGGCACCGGTCTGTCCCAGGCCCAGGCGACCTTTCGTGCTCTCAAAGACTGGGGATGCAAGAACAACGTGATTGGACTGTGCTTCGACACAACTTCCTCCAATACGGGGAGGGTGCAGGGTGCGGTGGTCCGGCTGGAGAACATGCTTGGTAAACCGCTCTTCCAGCTGGGCTGTCGCCATCACGTTATGGAGCTCATCGTGGGGGCAGTGGTCATCACCGCGTTTGGAAGAACCACAGCACCAACTGAACCTTTGTTCCAGTATCTGAGGAGAAGGTGAATTTCAAGTCTAAGGCGCATTTGTTTTCTCCAATGATTTTTTGCCTTCAGAGCAATTGAGATGATAGCGTCCTTCTACTAATGATGTTAATAGCAGTCGAAAAGGGAAACTTCAGTCGTTTTCATGCAATATTTTCATAACTCCCCTTTCAGGTGGAACAAGCTCGACCTCTCGACTTATCGCGAGCTGGAGATCGAGCATTTGGCGGAGGTGACGTGGCTGATGGAGCTCCGAGATGAGGCAGTCAAGTTCCTCGGCACCGCTTCTGGTCTTGTCAGAGAAGACAACCGAGAAGTGGCGGAGATTACACTCCTGGTACTCGGGGCCCAGCCACGTCGTGGCACACACTTCACGCACCCAGGAGCCTACCATCATGCGAGGTGGATGGCCAAGGTTGGTATTTTGAATTAGAAGTTAAATATTGTATTGCCTTCTGCAAACAGCCATTTGAAGTCCCTACCAGAAAAAAATAAGATAAATAATTTACCATTAAACAAACTTATATGGAGTGGTATCGGTATTTATACATCACAGTGCGTATTCGTTTCAGATCATCTACTACACGAAGCTCCTGATGTTCAGCGTCAGCTGGAGTTCGACGACGAGCTGGTACAGAAACTTCAGAGAGTGGTACTATTTACTGCACTCCTCTACGCACCTGCCTGGCTGGCGGCTCCTGTCGCAGCTGATGCCCCGCTGAATGACCTTGTGTTGTACCAGCGTCTTCTGCAGTACAGGCTGTGGATCGCGAGATTGCAGAGGCTTCACTGGCAGTGATCAGGCGGCACTTGTGGTATCTGAGGCCTCAGACCGTCGTTTTCGCCCTCTGCAGTGACAAAGTGGAAGACACTGTGAAGCACGAGATGGCAAAGAAGCTGTGCCGCCTCGCTGTGCCCGAGGACTTCACGTATGACAACGTCTCGGTTGATGACACGACGCGCCTTCCGGACCTGATCGATGAGTCATCGTGGTTCGTGTTCACAGGCCTGCAGGTGTGCGCGTCTACGTGGCTCACTCTGCCGGTGAATAAGTGGGATCAAGATAAGAACTACTGTGATCTGAAGAATGTCATCTCGCATCTGAAAGTTACCAACGACGTGGCAGAGAGAGGGATAAAACTGATAGAAGATTACGCGAACACTGTCACAAAAGACGAGTCACAGCTGCAGGGTCTTCTTCAGCTTGTGGAAAAGAGCCGGAAAGAACTCGGTGACTTCAAGAAGTCGTCACTTGCCAAGATGACGTAGCGCAGAGGGAAAGGGAGTTAGCAGAGAGAGTACATGGCGCACGCCTTAAGATGACGTGTGTTCTAACCACGATTCATACAGTTTTTGAACCTAGTTAGGGGCACCGGAGTAAGTGCCTTTAGTGATATCGGAAACCGTTTTAATACAAAATACATTTGATTTTTCCTTATTCGTTTTATCTTATCCTAAAAAGCAGACAATGGCAGACAGCATATGGAGGTACGGGGACAAATACGGATTTTAAATTTTAATGCTATCTCAAGGTGAGTATAACTTCTAAACCACTTGTCCTATCAACTTGGTAAGTATCTGAGAGGATTTCTTTCACTGAGAGGATTCAGAAAATATGGTCATTTGATGATTTATCTTTATTCAGTAAAAAATTGTCAATTTGGCCAAATTTCCAAAATTAAAATTTTCAAGGTCGATGCGCGACCCCTAAATATTGATCGATTTTGGTAAAAATGGTGTCAGTGTACTTCCACTGAACTAAATCATGGGAAAAACTTTGACCAGCTATAATTTTTTAAAAAAGTGAAAAGTGATCCACCCTAATGTAGACGTTACAGAGCAATGCTGCTTGAACCTGTTTGATTGTAGTTGGCACTTCGTTTGACATTTGGGCGTATGTTGTAGCTTCGTTTAACCAGAAAATTCTAGAAGCATTTATTTCCTTCGCGTTATTTTCAGATAATAAAAATAACTTTCGAGCGTTTTGATGAAGATGTTTTGAAGAAGTTTAAGTGTGATGTAATAATTGGGTCAGTTTTTGTCACTATGTCGAAGTTCCGCGTGCATTTATCAAAAACAAAATTGGCATTTCATAAAAATTATATATATATATATATATATATATATATATATATATATAAAACCATGCATTTGAACCTTTGTTCCGTTTACCTTGGGATTGGCTTGTGATGGATGAAATAATTGAATGAGTAATTGCACCCACTCTTCTTCTTATATTCAGAGTCGAGACTGTTTTTTCCGACCAATGATTGAATAAAATTAGTGAGGACATTCAATTATAATGAGTTAAAACTAAATCTAAAACGGTGATATCATGCGAGCGATTCAAATAACTCTTGTTTAAACATCGCGCAAAAATTTCCTCCGATAATTTAAATTTGAGGATGATATTCATTATCACACGATTTTTTCTCTCCCCAAATTTACTACACACACACACACACACACACACACACACACACACACACACACACACACACACACACAGAGGAGAAAGAATGTAAATGAATCGCAGTTCGGCGTTTATGACATTAATGTATAAACAGTTTAATGTGTATGACCCACATTCTGGTTTCAGATTGACCCTGTTTGAGGAAACCTTTCATAAAATCCGAAACTGTCTTATTCGGTGAAGGTTCTTTCTGATATTGCTCCTGAAAACCTTATTGCACGACACGTAATGACAGTCCATCGTCACGGTTTGCTTTGTATAGTTGCGGAAAAAGCGTTTCGTCGCCCATACATATACTATCTTGCATAAGCCTATGCTAAACACACTGTGGCACTATGTGGCACTGTATGGCATGGTATCTATTTACTCCGTAGTTTGGTTATTCTCTTGAAACGGAGCAAAGAGAGAGTAACTAATTTCAGTGGAGGACATTAACATCTCTTTTAAACTTTTCGTAATGCTATTAAAACGAACATGTATACAGGGTGGGAGAAAAGTTTTTAAGGATTTATACATCAACTATTTAGTTGACAACATTAAACAGATAAGTGTTCAAATGATGAAACAAATCAAACAAAAAGTCTATAAGAATTTTATTCATACAAATATTTTATTAAATTGTAATTTAATCTTCAAAAGAGTTCTCCATCTGCTATCATACATTTGTGGATAATCTCTGTGAAAATCTTCATTGTTCTTCTGAACATATCGAGTGGGATCCTTTTCAGTTCTTCATCTATTCTGCGGCCAAAGACATTCACATTTGTATAGATGAAACCAGGAATGTAGTTTATCCCGCAAATAAGCCCAAAACCAGAAATCACATCGGGTTAAATCAGGTGATCTGGCTGGCCACTCGATGGGACCTCGCCGCCCAAGCCATCTTCCTTCAACGTTCGTATCCAGAATCTCACGGGCAGCTGCAGAGTAATGTGGCAGCGCTCCATTATGTTGATAAAGCCAGTCCCTGCCAACCCTAGTAAACTGTGGCAAAACTTTGTCTCAATACCTGGCATTAGTGTTTTCCATCCATCGTATATCTCGATATGTCAAAGGAAAGGAGTCCTGAAAACCAATGCAACACTAACACCAAACTGTTAGTGTAGCCGTTTTAACGGGTTTACCCAATCGTACTTTAGGATTTTTTTTCGCCCAGTAGTGAACGTTGTATTTGTCTCTTTTACTCGTCAAACCAAAGACACATTTATCTGAAAATTTGATCTTTCGAAGCAAATCCGGATCACTGTTGAACTTTTGTCTCATTGTTTCAGCAAACTACAGCCGTCTGTCAGAATCATCGTCGTATATGAGCTGAGAGTAAATGGGTTTGTAATCGTGGTACTTCTGTGATTTCAATATTTTTGCTACTGAAAAATTTGGAAATAACCAATTCCTGTGCGACTTTTCTCGTTGAAGTTGTTGGATCGACTTTAAAACTGGCGAGGACATTTTTTGTTGTGATCTCCTGTCGCCGTTACTGGCCTTCCGCTTCTTGGACGATTTTACCAGGCTCCCTGTTTCCAAAAGTTTGAGCTTCTAGTATCGAAGAGTGGTTGCATTTGGTGGTGGTTTATTATATTTTACTTCAAATAAACGCTAATTTTCTTCACAATTATTATAAGAAATAGCACACGATACAAGATACACTTTTCTTCATTGCTGTATTCCATCCTTACTGACATGGCTCTGACTGGGGCTAGGGCATTGCTTCGCAGCCTTTTTATCACCGCGACACCCTTGACCAATTATCACAAACTTTACGGCACTCCTGATCAACATTCCCAACTTTATATTAATCACCCGCCACTCATCACTCACACATGACAGCACCAATGTTTCCATAGTTGACCATGTATTGCAAAATTTTACATAAAAAAATATTCAGCTTTAGTGTCATTCTTATTAATAAGAGAAGAGAAGAAAAGATTCACGCACCCCCTTCAAACAATTGTACAATATACTTATGGGAGCGCTGTTGCTGCATGTCACCCTCAATTTTCCTATAACGTAGCTGCACAGATCTGGTCAGGGCGATTTGCAACAAGTACTGCAGTATGCTGGCACTCAAAAATTTCTCTTCTTTGACTTAATTGGAATCAATTCAGAAAATCCCTCCTCGCAGTGATAACTGCTATGAAAAGCAAACAATTCTTCGATGGCGGCAGATCCGATTGTGGAATAATACGGTTCCTGAAGAACGGAAACCCAGAACTGATTCCTGTCATCTTTGCATTTATGTCAACTGTGAAAGCATTCACCATCCACAGTCTCTCCTGCTTCTCATCATCTGTTTTGGTTGAGAAATACTTCTCAAAGTTCTTCGCCAGAACTTCAAAATGTGCTGACACCATGTCTTTCATTTTTGAATGAGATCCTCAACTTCCTCGGTGGCCTCCGTCAACGCTTCCTAAAATTTGGGAAGGTGAAAGAAATGTCTTTCTGCCCGGAGCCGCCACAATGGAATTTTCATCTTAAATGTTTTTTTTGTCTTCAGCAAAGATGATTTCCATCCCTCGGCCTTCAAGACAGAGATTGAGATCGTTCAATTTGTAAATACATCTGCCACGTATCCTATACTATATATTACGTAATATATTCACTATTGTGGAACTCAGTATTAATATATTTAAAAGAAAAAGATCAATATAATGGAAAATAAATTACATAATTACTGCAAATTCAACTACCTCCGTAACACGAAATTCACATCACTATCGCGACTCATTTTTATCTGACTGATCAATTAAAAAATTGAATTAAGACACAAGTCACGCCCTTTGTGAAGTTCCTGCTATATGACTGGATAACTTAAAATATCAAAGCCCAACCAGTCATCGGTCACGCATGCGCAAAGAAAGATTTGTGCAAAAATTTAGCCAGTTTTTTTTATTACTGTGAACTTTCTTTTGCAACAATTTAGCACTACAATAATACTGATATCCACGGCACTGCTGCGGCACCCCTCGTCCTGCGGCACCCTGGTTGCGTAGCACTGGATTACGGCGTAGGACCTTCCTGGCCTTGTATAGTTGCTTTGAAAAGTATCGCATACACTGCAGTAATGTCATTGGAATTTATTTATTAAATTATTAAATTATTTGTATGGATGAAGTCCTTAAAGACTTTTCTCCCACCCTATATATACATATATATATATATATTAGTGGTGGACCGGATATCCGCATCATTTTTAACATCCGCATCCGCACTTCTGACTGCGGATGTTACCTCTAATAAATTATGCAATTTACAATTAAAGTAGCTTATAAGGCCCCGTCATGCACATTTCATGTAAAGTATTAATTAGTAATGGACAAATAAATGTATAAACCTCAGAATATAAATACGTGGTAACACAGAAAATTGAATGAAACTTGTTTCATTGAATTTTCTGTGGCTGAAACTCTTGAGAAAGTTATTATTTTTATCATAATGAAAACATTAATATTAATTTTAATTCTTATGCATTGCCTGCCATTATAGTAATATCACGAAATTGGAAAAATTATGTCATATATTCATAATTCTATATTATATTGATAGATTAACTAAATATCCGCATCCGCGGATATTGAAATTAAAGATCCGCAGATGTTGAAAAACTGACATCCGGTTCACCACTAAACCCATATATATATATATATATATATATAGCTAATATTTGATGATAATTAAAATAAAATGTTGTCAGCAGAATTTCCAGTAAAATATATATATTTTTTTTTCGTTTGAACTTCACAATAGTACTAATATTAAAATAATAAAATAGTATTAAAAAAAATTGATGTAATGATAAAATGATGAAAAACTTGCGCAATACGTAAGTGAATAATAAGTGAAATTAGGCGATTTGTGTTGAAAATTAATTCTGTAACAGTCTGTCAATTATAAATTAAAATAGAGGCCTGTATATGAAAGTCCTTATCAAGAACAGTATATAGAAATATAACCACGAAAGTAATAAGATAAAACGGGAGATATTTTATGAATAAAATAGTTTCTTGAACAGAAGAGGGGTAATAGTTTGATGCCGAAACAGTTCAGTTAATTTAAATTGATTATTTTGACATATAAGCTGGATTTACTCTTATCGTACTGTGTTTTTCTTTTAATAGATAATTCTCTCTCTCTCTCTCTCTCTCTCTCTCTCTCTCTCTCTCTCTCCCCCGCAAGGGGTATAAAGGTTATGCACATTCCTTCTGGGTGTTGTAAACTTTATACTTGGGGTGTGACAGCCCTCCGGTCTCGAGTCGTGGGATTCTAGAGAAATTGGCTGCCAGTTCCTTTAGGTTCTCTCTCTTTCGGGAGGGCGGGTGAAGTCTGTTGTACAATCCTATCCCGTGGGTTACTAGGACCCCATCCCATCCCTACTCTGTCCTTTTAGCTTACATTAAGGATGTTCTCTTCTGACAATACTAAAATAATTTTTTTTTTTTTTTTTTTAAGTCTTTTTCTCTTCTTTTACTATTAGGACCCTACTGCTACCTCATGCGTGGGAAGAGAGGCTTTGGAACCTCTATAAATAACGCCATTTAATGCTCGTAGGTTGTGAGAGACTGGGATGGAGGGGTCCCAGGCGTAGGGGCGCGATGAATGGAGTGTGGCTAGTGCCCCGTTAAGCCCATTCCTAACGCGTAATGGCCTGGCCAGCCCCATGCGACCGTTCTTTGGTGCTTGGCTGTACTGCTCTTAGGAAAGAGAGCTTTACTGCCCAGCTGGCTGCCAGGCCAGCGTAAACTCTCGGGCGTAGCCTCTGGGTCTGGTGGGATATCCCTTGAACACTGGATTCTAAGAGTCTGGCCCCTTGTGAGTGACTAGTAAGACTTAGTAAGGGGCTGCATCTCGCTGTCGCTCCTGGCGGGAAATCCGTGACGCCTGCGTCGCGAGTGTTTGTCAGTTGGTAGCTGCGACACGTTTGGGACTGTCCGGCCCTGGGGAGACCCTTGGTTGGTGCGGGAGCAGCGAGAGGTGTAGTCTTCTGGATGGGATGAACGTCACTCGCAAATAGGCGGATGCGTCTACGCGCGGGAAAAATTCACCCCCCCCCCCTCCTTTTTTATATACTGGTAACAACGTTTTTGATAGTTTTCATTGCTAGAACACTTTATCTTATTCAATGTATTCAGAGTTCGGAAAAAAAAGTTACAATGACTGGACCGCAGAAACTGAAGGCTGAATGTGCGAGGTGTGAAGTAAACCAGTGGGTGACGAACTTAAAAGAAGCCTGTTTCGAGAAGATCAACCACTCCAGCATGTGCCGCTTTTGCGAACTCATGCGGTTTTACGAGAAGCTAGAGGAGAGGGTCCGGCGGCTCGAGTCGTCCAGACCAGCTGTTGGAGGTGCGGCGGTCACTGAGGCGGCTGCGCCCTCCACCCTGGAGCTCATTGATAGGATAGCTGCCATGGAAAGGCGGTCCAGAGATGGACTGAACAGAGCTCGGGACCGCGGAGAAAGGGTAGAGGTGCAACCGGGGACCAGGGTACAAAATCAGTGTCAGGAATCGCCAGCGACCCATGTGGAATGCACGGAACCGCGGCGCAAGGTGGAGGGTGTAAAGAAAGGGTCGATAGAGAAGGGTGGGAAGGGCCTATTGATGGCCCAAAGAAACCGAAGGATGTAGCTGCCGGTCGTGGTGGGTCGGGTGGTGGAAGTGCGTCTATGGGTGGCGACGGGTATCGAAAGGTCTAGGGCAAGAAGGCTGCGAAGCCGAAGCCTGAGACCCCAGTTGCCCCTGTCAGGACCTCCAACCGCTTTAGTCTCCTGTGCTCGAAGGAGGAAGACACCGTTTTGATTGGGGACTCGCAGATCAGGGTCCAGGAGAAGTACTTTGCTTCTGCAAACCGGGACGGGAGGAAGGTAAGGTGCTTACCTGGGCGGGGAACGGCGCACTTAAGGAAGGAGGTAGAGAAGGTGCGCGTGGCTAGTCGGAGAACTGCGATCGTTGTCCACGCTGGTGGCAACGGCCTGTTCCTCAAAGGCGGTAGGGTAGGTCTTACAGAAGGGATCATCACCGAGATCATGTCTCTTGCGGATGATCTAAAACTGAAGACAGACAGGGGAATGTTAATGGGTATTTTACCGCGGATGAATGCCAGTGACCACGCGCTCAGTAAGGTCATTGGCGTCAACGAGAGGGTGCAAGACTTGTGCGTCGTCCCGCTGGGCGTGAGGTTTATTGACCCCTCTGACGCATTTTCGGATAGGTGGGACCTTTACCAGAGGGATGGTGTCCACCTCAATAACAAGGGTAAAGGTGTGCTAGGCGCGCTGCTCGACCGGCACCTACGCAGAATGGTGAGGTCGAGCCCGGGGAGAGATGACGGGCCCCCACCGGGGAGAGATGATGTTGAGCCGGTGGCGGACGTACCTTCAACTGAAGGGTGCGTCCAGGTACAGGTGGGTGACCCTCCTTCCACGTTGGAGGGGGCTCAGGCTCCTGCGGAAATTGCCCCCTCGTTGGTGAGGGGCTCTTCAACTCCCGACAGCCCTAGCTGTTCGGGAAACGGGTCGTGCTAGGGGGCGGTCAGAATAGGGAAGGCTCTCTCCGTGCAATGCTTTTTAATGCTAGGTCGATTAGGAAAACGTTTTTCGAGCTACGGGCGCTCTTAGCATCAGAATACCAGGATATCGTTGCTATCACCGACCTGGATTCATACTGATCGTAGGGACTACATTGGGAAGTTCGAAATTCCCAGGTATATCTTGGTGTACAGACCTCCGCATCTCCTCCTCGAGGTGGATACAGCACTGTACACTGAACTCCGTAGCCTGCTAGGGGATAGGGTGTGTGTAGTTTTAGGAGACTTCAACTGTCGCGGCATAAAGTGGGAAGCCAGGACTGCTGATGTTGAAGGGAGGAGGCTAGTTGACTTTGCTGATGAGAACTTCCTCACTCAGTGGGTCAATGAGCCTACACGAGGCGAAA